>CM047817.1:76100905-76700905 GCA_026214975.1 Gentiana macrophylla | reverse complement strand
ATATTTATAGGGATTTAAGGCGGCTGCTGCTAAGTCGGTCTACGGACGCCCGTCCGAAATCTTGGACGCCCGTTCATCAACTTCCTGAAGACTCTGTATTGTTTTTGCCAACCTGGACGCCCGTTTACTTTGATGGACGCCCGTCCAACCTGGACGGGACTTGGACGAGTGTTCAGCTTGCTCAAAATCAATCTTCTCATCTTTATCTTCAATCGATTTCATCTTTATCTCTTCTCCTATTCATTAATCCGATTGTTAACCTCTTTTAATCATCTTCTTGGTCGAAATTGTGTATCTACTATCAAACACATTGCAAAATGTAGTATCTTCCAAATCAATATAAAACCATCAATTTTACACATAAATCATACAATTTTGCAACTAACCCATTAAAAACATCATTTGCTCAATACTTCAATATAAAGCTCAATTTCTATGAAAAACATCCAGATGTGGGGGAAATTGACATAAAATATATCCTTATAAAACGTATAAATTCACCCTTAACAACTATTCCCTCTAGGAAGGGGAGGCTGCAAGCTGGTCATCGTGGCCGTAGACTATTTCACCAAATGGATTGAGGCTAAGCCTCTGGTAACTATTAGGGCAAAAAATGCAACGTATTTTCTACACGATCAGATCTGGTCCAGATTTGGGATTCCGAGGGCAGTGGTGTCAGACCATAGGCCTCAATTCGGGGATGAATTTTGAACGTTTTGCCTGGACTTCAATGTTAAGCACTGGCAGTCGTATGTCGCATATCCGCAAGGGAATGGCCAGGCCAAAGCCGGAAATAAGAAGGTCATCAAGATGTTGAAAAAGAGAATAAGTGAAAGTGTAAGCAAAAAAGCTGGTGCATGGGTCGACGAAATACCCGCCATTTTGTGGGCACTACGAACAACAATAAAAACACCCACTGAGGAGACCCCGTTCGCCTTGACATATGGGTCAGAAGCAATGACACCTATCTAAATGGCTCTTCCAAGCATCAGAGTAGCTAAGTACAACTCGGACGGCAATCTCACCAATAGGCAGCTCGAGCTGGATTTGGCTGAGGAGAGAAGAGTAGCGAGCTACCTAAGAATGGTCAATTACAAACAGATCGCAAAGCGACAACACGACCGTCGAATTCGAGGCCATTTATTTAAAGTCGGGGACTTCGTCTTACGAAATCGAAAAGCAACGGGGCTAAAACCCGATAAAGGAAAACTAACAGCAAATTGGGAAGACCCCTACCTGATCGCAAAGGAGGTTAAGAAGGGAACTTATGTTCTCAAAGATAAGGACGGTTTCAAGCTCAATCCCCCAGGCACTCGGATAATCTGAGGATATATTATATGTAATGATCAGCAAAGTCCGTTTTCTTTTGGGTTATGGCCATCCTCTCGTTGACGACTTGAGGGTTTAGGCTTTCTTTATTTCTATATAAAGCTGGATATTATCTTGTGGGTATTTTTTTTCAGGTTGTTGCCATCCTCTTGATTACGACTTGAGCGTTGAGGATTACTGGCATAATCATGTAAGATACGACCTCTCTTTAATGAAGAATTTCATTTTCATCATAATGACTTAAGAAAAGTGGACTCATGTCCATACAAAAACGCAAAGCTAGTAAAAGTCACAACACTTACCCATCTCAATACAAAAAAAAAACCACCACTCCCTAGTGATGCCTAGAGTTTATACGAACATATTGATCTCTCGGCATAACGGTCATTCCGAAGCTGGTGGTGCAAAGACTCGAAATCAATCAAGCGAACGGTATCAAGCGATCCGGCCTCATCTCCCTTGCGAAGTTAACGGCTTCATGATGAATGATGAGCCCCCAGTCGACATTCACATCCGGAGTAGTGATAGCATGAATGAGGATGACCTCTTCGTCCGTTACAACCTCAGGGTTATCAGCAGGAATAGCCCGGCTATTGATAAAATGCCTCCATTCTCGATACCACTGGCATAACCCGGAGGCAACAGCATAATGGATAGGTTCGTCATCTCTCTCCGGAAACACATCCGTATAAGCATCAAAATGGTGATCAAAATAGCTCCCTTCGTTGTCAAGATCCCTGGCCGTCTCAAAGTGTAAAACTGGATCAAAGGCAGGGAGTTGTAGGAATTCATTTATCGCCGCCGGGGAGAAACGTACCTCAATGCCTCGAACAGAAACATACGAAATCTCCTCAACAGAGTGAGCCTCTGACAAAACAGCGTAAAATTCCCAGACCAAGGTCATGTTGCACCTCTCGATAGGACCAAGAAGAAAATTACGCCAGCCAGAATAAGACACGTGAAACAACGTTCCACTCCCGTCAACCTTATTCAGATTCAAGATCTTCTCGGGGAGGTGCGCACGATCGGCAAAGTAATCCCTATAGTTCTAGATGGCATGAACAGACGCAGTTCTGAAAAAAGGGGACAGCTGGGTAGGAGAGCAAGAGCCAGATGAGGATGACATAGTGGAAGCAAAAATGAAAACACGAGTTTTGGAAGTTACATTCTACACAGCCACAAATCCCCTCTATTTATGTGAAGGAGGGGGTGCACCAACGGCAGAAGTTGGAAGGATCTTGTGACAACGGTCACTTGACTCTCCAAATTCAACATAAAAGTTTGATCCGTATTAATGGCGCTAGTCATGCACATGGTCTTCAAGGAGAACCGTAGGTCTCCGAAATTAATGCTTGGCAGGGAGGGCGTTGTGTTTTCAATTATCTACATACAACGGACCTGCCATGATCACAGGGCCTAGCAGACGAATACGTCCGGGTTCAAGCTAACAAGCCGACCTTAATAAACAACCAGGTCCGTTTTTTTGGAAATCTCAATTGTTTTCAGGCGAGCTCGAATGTTAATACTCTCAAACTCACTGGAAACAAGGGACCATATGCGAAAGACTGGAAAAATGCCAACATAACGCAAAAGTTCAAAACAAAAACAAACTTGCAAGGTTCATTGGAAAGCAATAAAAGTACACATTACAACATAAAAAATTAAACAGACGACTCCCCATCATCGGAAAACAACCCGGGATCAGGGGAGGGACCCAGATAGGATTTCATCAAATCCAATGTGCTGCCGAGGAAGATACTTGTCTGACGGACAAGTGGGCACCAAGGCCGAACAAAGGTTGGAAATCAACCAGGGGTGGAATGGAACGATCATGCTTTATGCTCGGGGCAAAGGACACCGCCTCGTGGTGTATTAGGAGACCCCAGTCCACTTCCACCGAGGGGGTGATGATGGCATGCAAAAGTAGGCCCTCCTCCTCTGTAACTTCATCAAAGTCATCGGTGGGGAGCACGTGAGTATTGATGAAGCGTTTCCACCCCCGGTTGCACTGAGACAATTCGGACGTGACACCCTCAGGGTCGAACTACCAAGAAATGGGAGGCCTCATCTTCATCCAAGGCCCAGGCCCGCTCATAATGGAGAGCAGGGTCGAAGTGAGGAAGGTGGAAGAACTCGTTGATGGCAACCGGAGTAAAGGGAACCGCCACCTCACGCACGGGCATAGAGTTTAATGGCCATCCAGAGCCCACCTCTGACAGAGCCGAGTAGAACTCGCGTACCACAGTAGTATTGTAGCGACCAAAGGGTTTGGCCACCAGCTCTCCCCAACCAGACATTGCGATGCAAATGAGAGACCCCCTGCTAATCTTCCACGGCTTCAGACTCCTCTCAATCAATAAGGGGCACCGGTTAAAGTACACCCAGAAATTGGCCAGTACTTCGTTTGAAGAGGTAGTGAAAAAATAAAACAGACCGTCGGGGGAAGACATATTCAAGGAAATGACAGTAAGGAGGAAATTCAAAGAAGTTTAAGAGGAGCAGCCCAAGTTTTTTCAAGCGTAAACAAACGTAAATCTTAGCCACCTCCTCTTATAGGAAAACTCAACAGGGCCTACGGTCCAGATGGCCTACCATAAACGGATGGGATTAACCCTTTTTCAAATTCAAATCTTTAAACACTGCGTCAGTTACTATCCCGCCGGTCGAGATTACAGTTATCAAAGCAAGGCATAAAGAGTCATGTCAGAGAAAGACTTTTACACTTCCAAGGCTGACACGTGCAGTGCAATCAATACAAAAAGGCAAACAGCTTCGGCCCGGATTTACAAGTTGACATGCCCTAAGCATCAAGGCCGCAAGTTGCGCCTTTCGAATTCACGTATTTTTTTTATCTATCCGCAAGGATACTCCCCGGGTTCAAGTCGAAGAGCTGAGAATCGAAAGTAAATACAAAGAAAATTCGAGACTTAAACAATATCAAAGAAAACACTTGCAGAATGTAGCTCAAAGTCGAAATTATGCATAGTAGATCAGCGGACAGAAACAAACATGAAAAATTCAAAGTTGTTACAAATAAATACAAATGTTTGGGAAAAGAGAAAGTAAACAAAGTTAAGCTAAGTCTGAGCTGGAGCATCGGATGTTCTTTTTGGAGCCAGAGTTTGTAGCAGATTCTCATACATCTCGGTCTCCGACACCGTAGCGGCTTCGATTTCCAATTCCATCGGTATGCTCCCAGGTACCTGTAATTGTGATCCGTTTGCCAGAACCAAGGGGTCTTCCTGTAGAAACCTTCACGAAGAACCGGATCATCAAGACGAGCAGCTTCTTCAACCATATCCCGCAGATTCACTGAGGCCCGGGGTGGAGGAATCCATTCCAAAGCTCCGGCGTCTAGCTGATCTGCGTTGAAGCCTTTTATCTCTTCATCAGCATACGGAATCTCTGGGTGAAGGGCACGAAGAGTTGGAGTGTAGGGGTCAGTAGTTTTCCAATCTTGAAATACCTCCAAGCTTGGGCCCGCCTCCCTCTGAGCGACCTTGATGCAGCGAGCTATATGGTAGAAAGCACGATCAAAGTTCTCAAGGCTCGGATCGTTAAGTGTCTTCTGATACTCGTGGGAATTTTTGAAATCAGCGACGGCCTGACGCCTTATAGCTACCACCCTAGCAGCCTCAGAAGCCTTGTAAGCATTAAAATCCTGCTGCAACGCCGCGGTTTTCTCCTGCTCCTCTTTCCAAGCTCGCTTAGCCCGATCAACCGTGTCCTCAAACTCCTTGGTCAGGCCGGCTATCTTGGCTTCATATTGCTCATGGAGAGTCCTCATCTTCGTCAACTCCAATTTAGCGGCTGCCTTCTCCTCAGCAATTCTCTAATTCTGTCACGCGACTGTTCGCGGTCCCAAGCTCCAAAGCAGCACTATCTAGATTGGTTTCCAGCTTCTTCACCTGGCCAACAGCTAGGATTCTCCCTTGAGTTTCCTCATTGCAATCCTGGTTGCTTGGTTTACAACAGTTGCTAGCGGAGGTCAAAACAAATTAGAAACATGCGTGTAAAAGAAAGAGGAAACCCTTAGAAAGTAAAATGAAAGACTTACCACACAAAGAGCATCACCAGCGATGGCGGGAAGTTCGTCGATCGACTTCATATGGCCACTAAGAGGATCCACTTGATCGGCCATATATATTCGATTCGTGACACCCCGACCAATCTCCATTCTTACTTCATCAGGTCGAGGCAGTGGGATGTTTTGAAGACAGGGTACGGAGGCGATCTTACCAAGCAAGGTGGTCATAGTGTAACCGGATAAAATGCTTGGAATCACGACCACAGATTTTAGTCACATTCCGATCTTCTTCCTTCTCAAAACATGTAAACCTATAACTGGACGGAATGTCGAAGGCTATCAACGAATCCGTATACTCATGTTTGTCCTTAAAAGTCTTCCACCGTCGCTCCACCTCCCTATCAAAGATTTTTTGTTCTGTCAATTCGTCAAGGGCGTCAGCAGAATGGATTTTAGGAGGAGCTCTCACTTTTTCGCTTTCCTTACCTTACCCTTTGGCTGTAGCAGTGGGTTTTTTTACCAACGGCTTTTCCCTTATCACTCACCCTGACTCTCACAGCGGGACGACTCTGTTTTGCCCGGTCCTGCTGCAGAGAGGTTTCCTCGAGCTCCCCTCCTGATCCATATCCACGTGCAATGATGTCACTCTCAGTAGCCGATTAAGAAGACATCCAAAAAACAAAAGAGCGAGGTGGATTAGCGATCGCCTAGACTATGAAGCCGGGCCAAGACTAAAGGATACCATCTCGACACCTCGCCCCCCACTCTGTCTTCCCCAGATGGACAAAGAAGCAAAAATACCAAAGACCAATAAAATAGCTTATGGAGGATGCTCTAGACCACAAGTGCAATAACTCTGGGAATAATAGCATGAGAAACAGGTTTCAAGGCAAAAAGCTCCCAAGGGTCCATAATATTCAAGCAGAAATTCATAGAGAAAATCTAGCCATAGGGTGCGTATTTCGTATCAAAAGCAATGGAATCAGGGCGGGATTACCTGTAAGAAAGGAAGGAGTATCAGTTATCTCTGAGCCCTGCTGAGAAACTCGTCGGAATCCACCGTCAATCGCTTTGTACCTTCACCGGAAAATCTTCAGTCTTCCGGAAAATAAGAGCGAAAAAGAAGCGATTTTTGCAAAAGTATACAAATGAAGAGAGAGCCCTCTATTTATAGACAATTTCAAAGGCGGGAGATCGAACCGTCGCGTCTGAAAATTCGAATTTTAAAGGAAATGATGGGGCACGAAAAACGAAGCGTTGCCAGCCAATCAGCAACCGCTACCCATCATATTAGCCATCACACTTTTTCTGAATCGAGGTTACACCTCCTACAGCCACGAGTACTTAGACAACCTCGGCTCCAAGCCTGTCCTCACCACAGCACGCATCTCATGCCTAATCCAACGGCACTATTTATAAGCCCGACAACCATTGAGATCGGCACCAAACACCTCCCCCAGGAAGTGATCAAAACACATCTTCCAGGGAAGCGCCTACTAACTCTACTCCATGCCTTACACGCTAAGACTCCTTCGGAGAAAATCAGCAAGGCCCGGAGTAGGGGGGCCATAGATAGGGGAAACCCGTATACGGTCCCACGGACCCGGGTTACCCCGGTCGGAGGTCACATCATAATCATCTCGCCTCAACTTCATCCACTTCGATCCATCTTGGTGTCCAGGATGGACTCGAATCACAAGTTGGCGAGCACATCGTCACCTCGATTCCGGGCCAAGCCTTGACAGCCCGGGGAACGCCTAAACACTTATAGCCTCCTAACCATTTAGAGTGAAACCGGACTCAACTCCTTAAGCCGGGAACTACTATACCCAAAGATACAAGATCAACCTTAAGCTCACGGAGAGATCAACGACCTCGACCCTGATCATCATCTCGCCACCAAACATCGTGTTTTACGCCTAATTGTACTTTGTTATGTCTTGTCGTCATTAGCATAATCTTGTTTAGTCCATCGCCTATAAATAGGAGCTGTACAATACTTACAATGGGACAATGAATTGATACAAGCAGGCCAAGCTCTGCCAATTTGTCGACTCCGTTTCTATATGCATATTGTCACCGGAAACTGCACATATTTCATATCAGCCGCTATAATCGCCTACCGGAGAAATCACACATAAATAGCCAGATATCCACACGGCTCAGCTGTTACCGCTACCCTGATTGTCCATGCTACATCAGCCGAGTTCTTCCTTCTCTCTCAAGCATCTTAGGCCAGATCCACTCATTTCCTTTTGTGCTGTGTAACAGCTCCTGGCTGCCTCCACATCCCTCTTCAAATCAATCGGACCTTCCGTGGTGGGGAACTTCAGACTGATATGAACTGGGGAAATCACAGCTCGGAGGTCAACCAATGCAGGCCTTCCCATAATAACATTGTACGCAGACGGGGCCTTGACCACCACATAATTGACCATAAGGGTCCTGGCCCATGGCTACTGGCCAAATGCTGTAGAAATTCTTACCATTCCGATGGGATGAACTGGGGGTCCTGCGAAGCCGAACAACGGTGCCGAAATAGGTGTCAGGTCTACGTCCTTGAGCTTCATGGATTGAAAGACAGAGTAGTAGAGGATGCTGACGGCACTTCCCGTATCATCTCTTGACCTAATTCTAGTGCACCACGACTTCTATAATGGGGTCTCTAGGACCATAGGTTATCTCGGCAACTGGCCTCTGACCTCTTCTAGATACAGAAATATTGGCAGATTGGTTGTTCTGCTCGCTCACTTCACAAACCCTTCAGTGGGACCGCCCACTATGGTTTTAATAGTGTTGATAGGGCGGTTGTCCAACTTCCGGTCATGATCTGAGGATCGGTCCCTTCCTCTTTTGGGTTCGTCCTGCCTACCTCGATCTTTGTTGTAATTCCGGCGCTTGAAATCTCTTCTACCTCAAGGCTCGGCACTTTGAGATCGGTCCACGACCTCATCTAGCTTACCTTCCATTATTGCGGTGTCAATATCTCTTTTCAATTCCCTACAGTTCTACGAATCATGCCCCACATCATTGTGGTTGGCACATAATTTGCTTTGATCCATCCTCTCTGGAGGTCCTCTCATTGGTGGTGGGATTCGAGCCAAGCACTTTATTTCCATTATAGCGAGAACCTGCTCACGTGATCTATTCAGGGGGATGAAGTATCATTCCTGCAAAGGTCCTTTCTTACCCAACCGATCTGTGACTGGGGCACTCATGCGGTCCCAGACCGGCTTCCTCTTTTTATCAGCTTTTTCCTCAACTTTATCCTTTATGGACTCTCCTTTTTTAGACTCTCTCTTTATCCGATTAGCTTCCTCTCCCTGGCAGTGTTTATGAGCGACCTCATCACATTCCTCCATAGTTCTAGGGAGCTTGCTGTTCATCTAAGCATATAATCTTCCTGCTGGTAGCCCTGCTATGAAGGAAGTTATCAGAATGTTCTCATCCTCATCCCGAACTTGGGCAGACTCTTCATTGAATCTCTTCAGATATTGCAGTATTGTTTCTTCTCTCTTCTGTTTGAGAGTCAGGAGATGAGTTGCATTCCTCTGGAAAGGCTTTGCCGTGATGAAAGCATGCATGAACTTTCTCACCAAGGTTCCGAAGTCCGAGATCGATCTTGGTGGTATTTTCATGAACCACTCGCGAGCCCTGCCCGTGAGTAATGCAAGAAAGGCCTGTTAGGAAATCTACGAGGGAACACAGTAGAATTCAAAATTTTATTTCCTTTAACCAGGATCGACTTTGTTTCACCAACAAATAAATAAGCTAGTAGACGGTGGTTACCTTGTTTGATCTAAAATATCGATGCTTTGACCGTCTAAGGAGAGTAGTGATGCACGGAGCCGCCCAAGTGTTCGGCCTCTACCGGTGATCCATACGAACAGCCCGCCGGAATTCAATCATGGATTGTTACTAGAAAAATCCGGTTGCAATACCGGCCTTTTCTTTCTCTAAAAAAACTCTCCTAAGAAGCTCTCTATTTTTCACAAGAAACTATTAGTCTCTTGGAATTATGATATACAAAAGAGCTAGCCAATCCCACCTTTATATAGTGTATGGGGCGCCCCAAAGTAATCCCAATCTGATTGGAAGAAGCTTCCTAGTTATTGAGAAAAAAGAAAACATTTTCCTAATAAAATAAAGAAAATACCTTTGATTGATTTATCTCATTTAATATTCAATATCTTAAATTAAATATATTTCCAAGATATATATTGACAATATCTTATATTGATTATATCTTTATCTTATTACCATAAATCTATTTTTCCAAAATCAATTAATATATAATATTAATATTATGGTAATCTTATTAATTAAATTGCACAATCCAAGTGTATCATATACACTTGTAAATGGCGCCCCCTTAGCCAATAAATTCCGGAATATTCTTTAATTAATATAATACTATGATTAATTAATTTGCAAAATACATGTATATCATATACACATAAAAATTTCGACATACACATACATTATGTGTATATTTAATTAATCAACATAATTAATATCTTGTATTATATTTATTCATAATAAATAAATACCACCATATTAATTTACCACTATAACCTGTATAGTATGAGATAAATTATTTCCTTATTTGGTCATCAACTATAACCACATTCTAATCCGACTTGATATTCTTATGTGTGTGACCCGATAGGCTTCCGAATATGTTGGCCGGAGGCACAAATTGCAAATTACGAAAATTCCCTTCATACCTAACGATCACGGGATAGCGTCTAGCAACACACCGTGACTCCCAATCATCGAAAGAGTAAAATGCAATGACTATTACCTTTTATGTGAAACAGTTACCATGTAAAATACAATCTTATCGTTGTAATAATATCCATACAGTCGTATCTCGAATGTCAATACATTAATGACCGTATCTTATAGTCTGGATATCACGCTCTCTCGAATATAACTCATTTACTTCCACTTTGCAAATATTCACGAGAGTAATACATTCCTTATAAGAAGGCCCTTTTGGATATTCACCCCTACTATTAGGGTACGCGATTTCCGGACGACCAAACATGTATACTCTGCATGCTTCAGTAGCACACCCAATCACTACCGCATGATCGCCTCATGGCTAGGGGAAACCTCAATAGTGTCTAAGCATGACAATCCACACCGTGATTCCATGTAGACTCCGGTCATAAGGAAAATTACACAACCGCCACATAGTGTGACACTTAACAGTGTAAGTGGGTCAGTCTAACGTACGCATTCTCTAATACACGTCCACGTACAGTCCAAGTGTCTCTACACTTTGACAGACAAGATCTATTCATGCCCTTAAAGACAGAAGACATCTAATACGTGCTAGCATGTTTATACTATCAATGCCCTGTATAGTAGTTCATCAGCCTAGAGACATTTAAATATCAAACTTATTAAAATGATTAGAGATCTCATCAACCATAATCGCTTATCATGGTTTCTCTACCACAGTTTAATACTAAGGACGTTATCATATAACAATTCAAAATCGGTTCTTTAAAAGAACAAATATCGACAAATGAAAAAAGTTATTATATATATATATATATATATATATATATATATATATATATATATATATAAAACACAAAAAATAGTAGAAATGATCCGACCGGTCGGATCCGGTCCAACCCGATTGGGTTTAGGACACTATTTCAACAATCTCCCACTTGGCCTAAAACCCGAGTCACTCAAATGCGCCTGAGACCAAGTTGAAACACAAGAATCTCATGCAATACTCGTAACCCGGCCTAGCCATGAACGGATCGCTATCCGTGGGGACTCAGACTATCTTCATACCATGCTCCAAATGACAAAGTCAAAAGGAACTTCCTCAACACACATGAATCTCTGACGAGACCCTGGTCCTTGCCTAAGCAATGAATCCACTTACTATATCAGTTATATAGAAAAGGTGGAAGATCCATACAAGGTTCAGGAATGAACCTCCTAGATCCATGTTCTGCTCCCGCTGCGCCTCCAAGGCATTACTGTGTTTTGGCCCAGTTGTAGAATCTCAAGTGATTTCTGGCTAAGAACATTTCCAGTTCTCTGTATCACTTAGTCAAAGTGACTGCAAACCCATATCATAGCTCCCACTATGTTCATAAGATTCAAGGTGCATGTCTATATATATACGTTTATTCAATTCCAAGTTTTGATAAACTAGGAAACCATCCTTAACTTGTTTAAGGATATTCTTGAAATTCACCAGATTTAATTAAACACTTGCTCATGACTCTTCATGGACTATGAACATCTAGCATTACTTTTATGATGGTTCCTATCGTAGTAGCAAATGAAACCTTCCATAAGCGTCATCTTTCATCGTATCTTTAGGTCTGACGTCTTAACATTGATAGATGTCGTGATCTATGCTAAACTCTTTTAGCATCACATCTATATAGGTAAACTATAAACCAACAGCAGTTAAATCTATCACTATAGATTCTTATTTCAAAAATAAGAACTGCTAATCCAAGTGCTTTCATAAAGACATTGAACTACCAAACATTAATTCACTGTGACATGGGGTGATAATTCCCGAGAGAGATATCCAATACCTTACTAAAAAATCGTTACACACTCTCACTATCCCTCTTGCACATTGGGCATATCCCTTCTTTTAACTAAATCAAACTCTTTGATCATCAAACAAAGAAATCGTCTAGAGAAAATTGTTTGAGTCCATAAATGGATCTCGTGGGCTCTCATATCATGTCATCTTCTATGAACATCGGGCTGTTAGCCCAACGTCTTCAACACTATCATATAGCCATGATACAAAGTTATAACAAGCATAGTCTGAATAGAACTGGGCTCAGCTGACAGCATAAAGATAATTACAAGGTTTACACCCGTGCACTTTCAAATTCACTATAGCCTTATGGTAATCATAATACTATCCATGTCAGCCTTTCAAGGACATTCCCTCTAGGTAAGACATATTAGGTTCACAACCTGGTTGTCACTGATGGAATCTAATTCAGATATTATGGCTCCTGGCCATATCTCTCAATCTTTCCTTCCAAACATTCCTTCATAAGTCGTGAGATATTCATTCTTCAAGATGAACATACCAACAGCCTTTTCAGGCTTGAGGTTATCCACAGACTTATAGAACATTTGTGTGCACTAAGTAGTGTTCTACACCTCATCACTATGTGGCTTCTGCTCATGTTCCTATGGCTGAATCTTTCTTTGTGGCTCTCAAGCTCTTTTGAGATCTCACTTACTCTCACTATCTCTTTTGGAAGAAATACCTCATCTAGAAGACAGCATGTTTGGAGACAAACATTTTGTTCCACGGGAAAATGGACAATAACTAGCGTGCTTGCCAAGACATTCCACAAAGTTTCATATCGTACTAGGCTCTAAGTTTTTCTGACTTGGACTATGACAACTTCAAATCATCGGTTAAGATAGATTTGATGTCATCGATTCCATATCTGATATGGAATTTATTCAACCTTTATTCTTTGGAACTTGGTTAAGTGTATGTTTTGTATAAGGGCACTGTCCCAAAATAGTTAAGGGATACTTTGCATGGCTTACATCACATCTTTATCATATAAAGTGTTGTATCCATTTTAGAAACTTAATCTAATTGCGTATCCCGAAAATGGTATCCTTCAAGGGAGAATCTGACTCTCTTTCAGACAACTTCTGAAATTCCATTCAGGTATTAACTACTTCAATCCAATTGAAGATTCCTAAGTAGTTCATCAATCTCATATTCATACTAGCTCGAACTTTTCGCGCTTTCCGAATTGTCGTACTTCACTGAGTACCTTCGACTATTTCTAAAATAGTCAAAGAGATTAATGAACAATTATTCGAGGCATTAATTGTCACAAGCCAACAAACATCAGTATGTTTAGGCTTTAGGAAACTTTCTAGATTTTCATAACCCTTTCATAAAAGGATATTTTAGTCATCTTTAGATAAGATACATATTACCCAAATGATTCATAATCACATGGTTTAGACGTCATCAAAATGACATCTGATCACACGATTCTCCTCCATAGAGACTATTTCCAGAACATAACTACAAAATATTAAGGATAACAGCCATACAAATACTTAGTTGAGATTTCATCACCTATATCAACTATATAGTGACACCAATCTAGTATGTTAGATTCAGGGACCGTTCAACCTTATCAGAATAACAGTTATTCCTTACAATTGAGTATGTCTATTAAATCCTAACAAATAACTGAATTCGTGTTGTTCATAAGAACCGGAACACAATAACATTTATTTAGTTCCTTTATCAGTTTACTAGATTCAGAATACAATATCAGAAAATCGCAACGTTTGCTTCACTTTTCCATATCTTTGTGTATTCATATTTAATCCTTCCATTTTAATCACACTCGTGAGATTTCATATATCTAAGAGTTGACTTTAACTTAGATGGATTTATCCCAACACACTTGCCTAGAATAAAGACTTTGATATGATCTCTCATTTTAAGCACACGCCCTAACTTTCCTTTTTAATCCTTCAAGCTCTTGTAAATACTTCTTAATGTAGGCTTCATAAGACTTAAGAAAGATCACAAGAGCTATGTCTTTAATTTCCTTTCATAAAGAAAATCTAAAGTTTATTAAATCATTTAACCTTTTGAATTGTATTCAAAATATTAACTATTTAATTAAGCTTAATGAATGATTAAAGAATTCAGTCGATACTTAAATCTTACAATTTTGAAAACAAACTTTCCAAAATCCGATGTGGTCATTCATATTCAACATTTGAATTAATTGTCATCGTATGACAGAATGATCACATTGGATTGCATCCAATATATGATTAATTTGTTGAAACTTATTTCAAGTGATTCAATCATATCATGAGCTTCCGTTTATCATTAATAATTAAATTCTTGGAGCACATCATCAAATATGTAGTCTCCTTGTCTCTAACTACTATAACAAGGTTGATCGTGTCATTGCTTATTTAAAAGGATTAAAATTACTTAACCATATTTGAGAACGTTTCTCCAAAGGTAACAGACATAACTTGGTTTTACTAATCGAGAATAAAAACATAAATATAAAATTTTGCTAAAATACTACAACATAAAAAATGAGATAAAAGAGTGTTGTTGTTTATACACGCAAAATCAAAAATGGACTTTGGTTTATGATTTTGCTCCCACTAGTCAACTACTCCAATTGACTTTCAAGAATCTTTCAAAAATTCTTTAGTGGCCAAGATCCCATCTAGCTACCCCGATTCCCGACGAGGTCCGATCAACCGGAATAATTCGAAAGGTAGGTAACACTTTACCAGTCACATCTTTATGTGACTCTTGGTGGTTGACTAGTCAACTCTTTGACAATACACATCTTTATGTGGTAGTCAACCCCTTTCCTCTGGAATAAGACGGTCCTGACGAGGGCCAATTACCGTAATACTATAGTCAAGTCATAACCCAATAATCGCGAGATCTCATACGATCATATCTCAATAACGACGATATACCCAAGGTAGGTCAACTCCCGACGAGGGCTGATCAGTTGGATCCGAACAAAGGCTCTTCACCGTCGCTATAATATCGGGAGACAATATTTCGACTTGATTTTGTTGTGGAAGTATTTACGTAAATTAATTCACTTAATTAATTTTGATCACGGTCTCATCAATTATATATCTATCTCTATAGGCATACATCCTACACATTCATCTAGATCGTTCCTAGTTATGCATCTATCATATCATATAAAATAAATACAAGCACAAAATAAATAAATGCGTGAAGTAACCAGTATGATCATAGACTTTTCCTAACTGACGAAACCGCAGGTCACAATCTAAAGGTAGCTGCAACCACCAATAGGATTTTTAATGCTTCATCTCCAATGGGATCTTTATTCTTCTTTCTTGGGTCTCCGTCTTCTGTTCCATTCTTGTTACAAAAATTCTATCTAATAAAATAAATACACCCATCACACATGGGGGGAGCTAACAGGAATGGATAATGCAAAAAATAAACTAGGTCACACTCTTCATAACGGTCTAGGACAATTTTCAAACCAACGAAAAATAAAATCATTCACATCTATCATATTGGTCGAGTCCATGATCAATCGGGGTCCATATAATCATATTATATCTACAACATCTATTTCATACAATAATATCTTATGAAAAAGACAAACTAAAATTCAACTACTTGCGTCTTAACTAATCAATTAACTTTTAATCAATTAAATAATTTTATCCAATCAATTAACTAATTCACATTAAATTAATTAAATAATTTTAATCGAAATAAAATTAACGGTTAATTTTAACGATTTCAATTTTAATTTTAATTAATTAGAACTATTCTAAAAATAAATCAAAATTAAAATTAGGTATTTTTAGTTTCTTTCCTTTTAATTCTTAATCAAAAGGGATGCCTTTGGTTTCCAAAATCAAAAGGCATCTCCCCCGACCCTTTCCAAAATCAAAATTTTGAAAAGAGCCTAGGTTATTTAAAGGAAAATCATATTTACCAAATAATGCCACGTGGCATCCCAATGGTCGAAACTATTTCAACCATTAGTTAGTCACATGACACCAACGAAACAAAGAGATGAACTATATTGAATCACAAATACACAAAACAAAAATTAGAGATCCACCAGCTTTGACCGGTCAACAGCCGCCGCCACCGCCAATCGGCCGAGCACCACCCGATCTCGTTTTTTTCTTTTCGTGTATAGATTTGCAAATAAAAAATCTTTCATCTTTTAATTACGTGATTTAAACGATAAAATTAACTACGCAATACTTATTGCTTAAGCTCGAAGTTCGCTTTGCTGCCACTGTTAAGAAATCTATGCGGGAACGCAGCGGAATTCAAAAATTTATTCCTTTAACCAGGATCGACTTCGTTTAAGCAACAAACAAATAAGCTAGTAGACGGTGGTTACCTTGCTTGATCTAAAATATCGCCGCTTTGACCGTCTAAGGAGAGTAGTGATGCACAGAGCCGCTCAAGTGTTCGGCCTCTACCGGTGATCCACACGAACAGCCCGCCGGAATCCCATCATGGATTGCTACTAGAAAAATCAGGTTGCTAGACCAGCATTTTCTCTCTCTCAAAAACTCTCCTAAGAAGCTCTCTATTTGTCACAAGAAACTGTTAGTCTCTTGGAATTGTGATGTATAAAATAGCTAGCCAATCCCACCTTTTTATAGTGTATGGGGCGCCCCAAAGTAATCCCAATCTGATTGGGAGAAGCTTCCTAGTAGATTGAGGAGAAAGAAAACATTTTCCTAATAAAATAAGGAAAATATCTTTAATTGATTTATCTCATTTAATATTCAATATATTATATTAAATATATTTCCAAGATATATATTGACAATATCTTATATTGAATATATCTTTATCTTATTACCATAAATCTATTTTTCCAAAATCAATTAATATTAAATATTAATATTATGGTAATCTTATTAATTAAATTGCACAATCCAAGTGTATCATATACACTTGTAAATGGCGCCCCCTTAGCCAATAAACTGGCTTCCGGAATATTCTTTAATTAATATAATACTATGATTAATTATTTTGCAAAATACATGTGTATCATATACACGTAATAATTTCGACATACACATACATTATGTGTATATTTAATTAATCAACATAATTAATATATTGTATTATATTATTCATAATAAATAAATACCACCTTATTAATTTACCACTATAACATTTATAGTATGAGATAAATTCTTTCCTTATTTGGTCTTCAACTATAACCATATTTTAATCCGACTTGATGTTCTTATGTGTGTGACCCGATAAGCTTCTGAATATGTTGGCCGTAGGCACAAAGTGCAAATTATAAAAATGCCCTTCATACCTAACGATCACGGGATAGCGTCTAGCAACACACCGTAATCCCCAATCATCGGTAAAATGCAATGACTACTACCTTTCATGTGAAACAATTACCGTGTAAAATACAATCCTATCACTGTAATAATATCCATACGGTCGTATCTCGAATATCGATAAATAAATGACCGTATCTTATAATCTGGATATCACGCTCTCTCGAATGTAACTCATTTACTTCCACTTTGAAAAAATTCACGAGAGTAAGACATTCCTTATAAGAAGGTCCTTTCGGATATTCACCCCTACTATTAGGGTATGCGATTTTTGGACGACCAAACATGTATACTCCGCATGCTTCAGTATCACACCCAATCACTACCGCATGATCACCCCATGGCTAGGGGAAACCTCAATAGTGTCAAAGCATGACAATCCACACCGTGATGCCATGTAGACTCCGGTCCTAAGGATAATTACACAACCGCCACATAGTGTGACACTTAACGATGTAAGGTGGTCGATCCTAACATATGCATTCTCTAATACACGTCCACGCATGCCTCAAGTGTCTCTACACTTCGATAGACGAGATTTATCCCTACCCTTAAAGACAGAAGACATCTAATACGTGCTAGCCTGTTTATACTACAATGCCCTGTTTAATAGTACATCATCCTAGTGACATTTAAGTATCAAACTTATTAAATTGATTAGAGATCTTATCAACCATAATCGCCTATCATTTTTTCTCTACCACAGTATAATACTATGGACGTTATCATATAACAATTCATAATCGGTTCTTTAAAAGAACAAATATATGACAATATAAAAGCCATTTATTACATATATAAACATAAAGAAATAGTAGAAATGATCTGACCCGGTCGGATCCGGTCCAACCCGATTGGGTTTAGGACACTATTTCAACAAGGCCTTACACTTCATTTCATTAGACACACACTGTAGAGCCATGTGTGTCATGTACTGGTGGAGATGGACTTGCGGATCCTTAGATCCATCATAGGGTTCGAGATTAGGCACTTTGAATCCCTCAGGTCGGGGGAAATTCCTGATCTGCGTTGTGAACAGAGATACGAACGAGAATTGGTCAGATCGCCTTCCGAGTATGGAGTTGAGCTCCACTCTAGCTACTTCTAAGGCTTGAGAATTATGTTGCGCTTTGCTCCCCATTGAGTCCGATGATATATCATGCTTCTTAGTGGGAGGAGGAGGATGAGGCATATGCTCAGGGGAATCCTCTCCCAGGTCCTCTCATTGCGTGGTTGCTTGGAGATTAACATGTCGAGTAACAGCGTCCATAGCCGCTAACTGATCCATCAAGGCTTGATAGGCTGGATCTAATGTAATTCTATCGTTTTGTTGGGGCTGGTTGTTGGTGTTGGCGCCTATTGCCACCCATTATCAACGTTTTGATCACCATCCTTGGCGTTTTCTATGTTTGTTTGTTTGCATGTTTTTGGAGGCATGATGATTATTATGGCAAGTCTTGAGCAAAATTGTCAGAAGGAGGCCCTCCTTCTAGCGCCAATTGAAGATGCTGGATCTCGTCTGATAAATAATCCGGGCCGTAATTTCCTAGTGACAATGATCAAGACCCAAAAACTCAAAAAAAAATATGAAGAAAGGGGGTGATGTTTAGACTACGCCTGAGATTGTGTAATCCTAAAATGCATACGTATCCTGGAATTGTTCATGAATCAAGTCTCTTCGTAGTTCTTGGGATCGTTTATATAGAAGGGCCTTTGGCTTAGGCATGCTTGTGCGGTATCCGTGGTGGACTCTTGTTTCATATCCCTCAAGGATTGGATTTTACCGTGTCAATCTCATTGATTTTAAGAGATAATTATGGGATTTGAATAATGGTTTAAATGATAGGATCATAGTCTTTATGACTAAAAGATCTTTCCATGTTTATCTTTTAGTATAAGCACGTGGGCTAAACATCGGGGATAGCTCTGGCCGACCTGCGTCGAGCCCCCAAGGCCACTATGGCCCGAACTGGGACCTAGCTCCGTTGCGCCTTGACTGACCTACGGTGGACTGAGAAGCGGGTTAGACCGATCTCCCACCTGGGGTTTGATCTGCCCTTAGGCTTAACATGGTGCTCCTGGCCCTTTGTGTTATGGTTTCATTTAATGTTTGGTATGAGGGTGACACATGGTGAGGTACAATCCGACCTCCGCCAGGGAAATATTCGGGTACAAGTTGTACACCCGACGAGAATCCCGGCCCGTCTCGAATCAGATAATATTAAATTTCATAACTTTGTAAGTAACGAATAATATATCATTATTATTATGATTGCCCGGTTATTGTTTTCTTTTTCCAATTTAGCAACTATATATTTATTTTTATTTTTATAAATGATCATGTATTTATCAAAGGTCCAAAACGACCAAAGAAGTACAAATGAGTTACCCAACAAGAGAAGGCTACACAATTGCCTCAAGAAATCATCCGAACTAGCCCCCTGCAATTCCAAGAGAGGATCCGCATCAAGTTAAGAATGGTTATGAGTTTGGGAGCCCACGGCTACCCCTTTCTCTTCAAACAATGGATTGCGAATTTGAGCGTCAACGTCCATTCTGCTTCCATCAGCTACCTGACCAGTGTCAGAAGGGTGTTGTTTGGTATTACTTGGACCCTTGGCACCACTTCTCTGAGGATCATTTTTCGGTAAGTTCATTGATCCCCGGCTCTCATTGATAAGGATAGATTTAGGACGATTTTGGGGCATTTCTCCAAGAGGTTCTCTAGACACAATACGAGCCGGGGAGTCCCTCGGTCCATTAGGATTTTTTTTCAGTATTTAGGGCTGAGCCCTTTCTCTTGGTTGTTTCCAACGTTGTGTTGCTAAGGGTGGCCTTGGCTTCCTGTGATTGGGACTTCTTAGATGTTTTCTGTTTTGAAAGATTGCCATCCTTATGGTGTTTTTCAAACTGAGTGGTGGTGGAGGGCCCACCATGAGGGGCTAATTATTTGTCCTGCTGTCTCAATCGGGTGATCTCGTCCGGCATAGCTGCGTCTTGGCTATCCTCGTCGGCCAAGGCAGCAAATCGGGACCCAGCTGGTGATGTTTTAGTAGGTTGTTTGGTTGGGCCATTAGTGTTACTTTCAGTTTCCTTGTTCGAGTTATTGGAAGATGCCTTAGAGGCTGAATTTACAGGTGCCTTAGAGGCTGAATTTGCTAGCCGTCTACGCCTAGTCTTAGCTATCATCCAGGGGCCGATCGGATTTTCCGGTGTAGGCCCTTCCTCTCCATGCTTATTCACAGAATTCGGCAGTCGAGTCATAATCCTTCGGTTTTAGAGGACAGTCCTCTCACTACTAGAAAAGAGGCTAATTGCCACAAAAATTTAGTGAAGGGATGCAAATCCTCCCACTAAAGCCTAGTTTTAACTAGAGGAAATATATTACTGTATTATAGGTTACACTTTTAATTAAAACTATTGATTCCTATCACTATTTGTTGATAATCCCCTAGTTAAGATTAAAAAAAATAGTTCCTCTCATTAATTATATCATTTTATCTACCCATTTTATCTCCTAAACACCTTCCAAAACATAAAAACACGAATTTCCCTTAAAAAAAACTAAAATATCAAATACCCTTAACCTAATACCTCCAAATCGGCCTCCCCATTTCCTCTTCTCCACAATCCAGAAAAATTTTCCCCATCTTTCTACCCTAATCCACGTCCTCCACTTTTCACCTTTCCATTTCGATCGGTAGCAAAATAGGAATGATAATCGCGGTGGTGGTGGTAGCAGGGTATGTAATAGTTTTTGAGAGGACGGAAATCTGGGTAGGTATTGCGATAGAAGTGGAGGCGGCGGTAGTGATGCCGAGTTCGATAGTTACTTATAGACTGGTCATTTGGTTGTGGATATGGCGGTGGGGGCGATTCTTTCTACAGTTGTGGTGGCTACGGGAAGGAGGCTAGGGATCTTCCACAGGGCATTCGGGGTGGAGGATGCAGTTCACCGGCGATGGAAGCGACAAAGTTGCAGCAAACATTGACGGCTTTCTCGAATTGGCAGTCGACCTGGACATCTTGTTTCTCCATCATCACTAATCGAATCTGGAGATGCCAACTGTTCTTCTTCATGTTTGAGTCGCACTCTATTTGTTCCCCACTTCCCTGATTCCAGCAGGGACTTTTGGTTAACTTGCTCTTTTTTTTTCTTTTCATTTTATACTCTTTTGTTATTTCAAGATTTGATTTTTATTGAGTTTTAATCAGAAATGGGTTTAGTTGCAGCTCGAGATATTAGGGAGGGGAAATTAATTTTAAGATTGCCCAAAAAGCTCTTGATCACAAGTGAGAGCTTGATGATGAATGATGAAAAGCATCGTGTGATGGTGAAAAGAAGCTCTTTTCTTTCCTTAACTCAGGTGCTTTCTCTTGTTTTGGCCTTTACCCTTTGTTTTTCTGTCTGAGTACACATATCAATAAATATTCAAGTGATCTCGTTGCAAACATAATATTCATGGTTTTGCAGTTTAAGGATTTATATTAATGGTGTTTGTTTTTTGTGTTAGTGAGTTTACACATGTTATTTGTCTTATCGTGCAAGTGATAGTTAAGTAAATCATTGACAGCCTACAACAAAAAATTTTGTCCTTTTCTTCGGATGACATCGATTTGAACCATTTAATGTAATAAAGCCGAGAACGAATCATTTTTGGGGAAAGGGTAAAAATAGCATTTGCACTTGATCTCATTCTCATATGCCATTTCTGGGGTGCTTACAAATGACTATTGATGCACTCATTGCCCACTCGATCGTTAATCCTGTAAAATCCTATCTTCGTCGGAGGATTTATGGAAGGTAGAACAATACCTTCAGTATAATAGATTTAGAGTTATGTTTGTGTAGGTCTCACACTGCAATTCATCTAAAATTAAGGTTATTTTCTTTACTCGTTTTACCGGTTTGTCATTACATTCTGAAAATTATGTATTCTTCGTTGGAGGATTGGTTGTAGTAGTCTTTTCTCATGATTGGGACTCAATTATTGCCTTTGCATTTGGTGTTTGTCTTCTCTTCTTTTGTTTTTACTTCATTACTTTCCTCAAAAAGCAACACATCATTTTTTAGCGTGGAAGGAGGTTTTGAATAATGTGACTTCCTTTGGGCTTGACACCACTTCTAATGTTCTCTTACTCTTGTTTTGTGAGGTTTTTTTTGTTTAAGCGTTTCTAGCCAAAAGTGATAATTTTTTTAGTCGAATTTTCATGTCAGTTTTTTTGCCTTGTTATTAGCTTCTTTTTGCATTCTACTGCTCTGTTTTTCTGATGTTAAAATATTTAATAGACTTTGATCTGACAAAGTGTTGCATTTGTTTGATGTTCAAGGTTTGGATTATGAAAAAGCTCAGGCATCCAAGTATTGGTCCTTTTATGGAAGCTGTTACTCATTCATCAAATCTTTCGATTGCAACACAATTTCTTCCTAAGTATGCCAAAGCTCTTTCATATTGTATTTGATGTATTGGAATACCCACTTCTCAGCCTTATTAGGTTTTAGGTTCGGGGTAATATGTCATTGTATTACATTATTGTGCCTCTACCAACGTAATGAAAATGTGTTTGTCTATACACTGCCCTTCAAGTGTTCAAATGTGTTCCTTAAAAGCTTAACCTTGTATTGTAGACTACCCTATCGTATCCATTGAGGATCCGTTAAGAAGGATTGGGAACATGTCAAGCAGCTCACAAATCTCGGAATCTACCAGGTTGGTTTATTAACCTTATTTGTGAATTAGACTTTTTGATTGCTCAACTTTCGTGCCAGTCCTTTGCAGCATGTAAAACATTTAACGACTACAGACCATGAGGCGGGGGAACTTTGTTTTTGTGTGATACCAGTTCCATTTCCTTCATTCTTCAATTACTATACAAAGCAGCTTTTAATGTTTTTACTAAGTTATGATTAACAATGGTATTAGAGTATTTTGAACTTTGGGTACCCTGTTTATTCTCACATCTGCTAGTCAATTTATGCTGATTATCGTATCCTGGAACTAGAATTCTCTTGCAAACATATGCAGCGAAAAGTAAAATCTGAAACTGTTTTTTTCTTGGTAACATTAAACTGCACAGACTAGGGTTTGGCATTAGTATAGTAAACAAGTTGTGTATAATAGCATCCAGCCATTTCACAAGGATTCTTCCTTCTGCATTTCTCTTTTGGTACTTGGTATATTACTAACAGATGGTTATTGCACATGCAGGTAGTGGGAGATGACTTTCTGATGGCTAACCCCAAAAGAATCGAGAAAGCAGTACGCGAATTGTCTTATAATGCATTGGTTCTTAAGGTATGTATCCAAACTTATATCCACGGTGTTTTTTGTCAGTATGAAGCTGAACATCGTAGGCATTGGGAAAGCAAACTGTTGCTGGAGGAGACAAATAGCATCAGATATCAGACATTGTGCCTCTAAAAATGCATACAAAACTGATTATCCGTATTAGGCACATGTTTAAGAGTTTAGTGTTTGTACAACCGGCTTTGGTTTTGTCTGTGTTGAGTCTTGTTGTTTGTGATCAGTCCAGGACCTCCAGGTGTGCTCAAGCTGTGGTCTGATCTTTTTTGTAATAAGTTGTACAACTTGTACAAGATCAGTTTGGTTTGTATAGGGTCTGTTGATTGTCAAGTCTTTCTTGAAATGTGCCTTGTACCTGAATCTGTGTTGTGAAGTTCTGTCTGTCTTGTATGAGCAGCCTGTTAGATTTGTCTATGCCTTATTAATATGTTATGATGCATCCATGTTTATGGTGAAGTGTCAGTCTACATGTCTATTAATATGTTATGATGCATCCATGTTTGTAGTCATTGATGGTTTGTGGTGTTCCTATAAAAGTGGAACGTGTTTGCCGATATTGTATATGATTACAAAATCTTATCCTTACCTAAGACACTATTTTTTTGTTGGCTGGCTACTAAAAATACACTGGTTTATACTTCTAGATGTGTTTCACCTTTTGAAGATTTTCTTATTTCATTGTACAGGAAGCAGAAAAAATCGAACTATCTGCATAAGGTATTTGTCCAAGTTATTTATTTTTCATGCGACCTAAGTTTATTTGTTTTATTCTGGTAGATTTACATTGTAATGTTGAGGTTTTAATGTGATCATGTTTGTCTTAGTTGTGTTGAAGGTACCGCAAGATCAAGATGCGGTGTTGAATGTAGACGAGTTCTTGGACAATCACCAATGCTTGAGTTACTTAATTATGATCGGAGCAGTAAACTTGGTTTTCATCTTGTATTTCCTTTAGAATTCAGATTTGGTTTATCCTTTTAGCTCGTTTGGAGCCTCTTTTGTGACAATTTACTTAAACCAACGGTTGAAATTATGTCATTCCCATTAGTGTATTTGTTCATTTCTGAAATGAAGACATCATTTTACCACTACTTTGAATCGCTTATTATTTTAGTATATTTAATATTATGAAATTATATTCGTGATAATGAGGGGTAAATGGTGTTTTAGTGAGGGTATATACCGTAATAAAAACAATATATAATGAAGGGCAAATGAACTATTGTGACAAAATATGTCGTCACCAGAACAATTTTTAATGAGAGGAAACACATGTCATTAAAAAATCAATAACCACGGGACCTTTTACTCTCACAATTTACCTTTATATAGAGAAGCAGCAAGGACGGGCGATGAGAGTAAATTTCCTCTCATTAAAAGTCTTTAGTGACGGGAAAGTGACTTTTAATGACCGGATTTCCCCTCATTAAAAATCGATTTTCTTGTAGTGTCTTTACGGTGGCCAAATTTTCCACAATCCCAGCAAACCATCGGTAGACCTTCCCATTCCACCATCTTCTTCCTGCCATTGATGAATACAAATGTTTTCAGTGGTTTTTCCAGGTCCACTTCAACACAGACGCGGACAAAGCGAGCACGCACGTTATAGAGCGTGTTCGAATCTACTTTCACCGCCTTACCCACCATGTTGCCTATTCTCATAAAAAATTGTTCCCTTGATGCCCAAATCCGGAACCTTCGGATTCTGACCTAGGCAAAGTTGTTTTAATAGCACCTTCAACTGGTTCAAAAAACGGCTTCCACTTGGTTACTGCTAAATAATGACCCTAGATAACCCACGGCCCGTTTTCAAGAGCTACATCATAGTCTTCTTTTCGAGTAAACCGGACAATGTAATAGCCATTATCTAAGTCGGTTAGTTCAAGCCGGCCACCTGGCTGCCACAAAGTTGAAAATCGATAAGAAAGGTAGTTATACGAAATTGATTTACCTAGAAGCTTGATGATCAAAGCACGCTTCCATGGCCTTCACAGTTCCAAACATTCATCCAGGGGAATGATGAGCTCGTCTTATCCGTGTTCATTACCCATCACGTTTTCGATGTCTTCTGCGTAATAAATGAACTCAAAGTCATCCTCGTCTGCACCTGTATAAATGTAGGGGTCATCAGATCGGGACTTAACTAATTCGGCCCCACTTCTAGTTGACCACACCGACGGAGGTGTGGTATGTTCTCCACTAGGTCTATCAAAACTACGTCGCCGGAGATCATGGTCCTCGGCCGAAGACTCCATGGGAGAGTCTTCCATTTGGATTCAGCGGGGAAGATGTACCCGGACGGTAGAGAGAGCGGAGGCAGAAGAGAATCGCCGCCGCCTCTAATTTAACCTAATTTGTTAATCTTGGGAGATGTTTTTTGCCCTGCATTCAAAATTTCTAAACTTTTGTGTTAAACTCAATCATTTTTATAGAATAACCAAACTCAGTCGATGAGCCTATATTTCGTTACGTTACAAATAAATTGTGTATCTACTCATTTTTTTAATATAATATGACAGATCTTGATCAGTATTTATTTATTCCAACTAACTTGTATTTATTGTTGTTATTATTAAAAGATAAAGTACCAGAGATAGGAATGAATAAAAAAATGAAATAAAGCTGTTAAATCAAGATTAGATATAGTTTGTTTTTAAAATAAAAGATTATATTGTTCTTTATAATTTATCTTGAAATTGGATAAATGTTACCTCTACATGTGTTTATCTTATATAGGATATCTAGTCATTTTTATCCTATATAAAGGAGAAGACGGTGTAGTATTTGATTAATGAAAAAAAAAAAAAAACATCATTTCAGTTTTTTACGTTTTCGTTCGTATTCTGAATTTCTTCAGTTATATATCACACTTAACTCTTTGTTTTTACTTAATAAAAAGTCGAATAAGTTGTCAATATCTTTACATATGTTTATGAGTTGAGTTTAATTTCAACTAAATTATAAATCGAATAAAATCCGGTTGCTTTTCACCTTCAAAACGAGTGCCTAATTAAGTTGAAGAGAAAAAAAGTTTTTTGTTTAATAAATTTGATTAAAGAAGTAAAATAACATTTTTCGGGATATATTCTTTCGATCCAACAGGATCTCGGACATTCGTTATCCCGATTGTCAGGTCCCGACAATTTTCAGATAAGAAACGAGGTAAAAAATAGATTCCCGAATCTTATCGAGATTGAAATCGGATAAGAAGATTATGGAACGGATCCCGACCCGATTCCACCCTTCATCTTGCCACTTGACCATGCCAACCCTTGACTAATTAAGCAGTACTAGTATATATTTTATATAATAGCAAATTAGGTAGCAAGATAATTGTGGAATATAACAAATTAATAATACACAGTTGGAGACAACAGATTTGCTTTCAGACATGACCTTTTTGCAGCTAATGTGGACAAGCTGTCAGCATAGCTACGCAGAATCTGCCTTCAAATCCGGGTTTTTTCATGGATTTTGTCTAACATTATTGAATCCGGGTTTTTTCAAATCCGGGTTTTTTCATGGATTTTCTTCTTATCTTTTAAAAATACATATACAAATCTATTTTATGATTCATGTAAATCTATTTCACAATAAAATGATATACTATATTCATCTTAAAATATAAGTCTATTTAGCATTTTCAATTTGTCTCAAAATATAATTAAGTCAATTTAGATAACTAATGAAGCATTTATTACATTTTTCCCCTTTTATCTCCCATTTATTATTTACTTACTCACTTTTCATTACTTTCTATTAATCACAGTCAAATATCATTTTAGTCTTTTTCATCAAAATTAATGACGCATAACCAATTTAAACAATTTTCTTAATTTGTGTGAAAAGACTCAAACGGACTTACCTTTTGGGTCGGAGGTAGTAATGAGAAATCTAAAATGTTACAATAAGTGATATGAATCCCTTTTAATGGAAAATTCCGCTACTCACACCGAAATTTCCTCTGTTTATATTTTTCTACTACATTATCAGAAAGGTTTTTTTTTTTTTTTTTTTTTTTCCTACAACCCTAAATTGGTTAAGACTTGGACCGGTTGACAAAAATTAAATCTCAAATATTTCAAAGTTGGAAATTGACGACGTCTGAAAATTGTCTAGTGATTTATACGTGTAATAATGTTAGGTGTAATACCGAAAGATAATTTTGTAATTGTTTTATTTAAATAAATGACAGAATTATATATTCATTTTATTATTTGCATTTATTTTTATATTATACACTGCCGAAAACCCTAAATATATCGGTATGTAATCACATAACTCAGTGTATGGCATACACACGAGGATTGAGTAAGTGATGATATGCTTAAAACTAGTTAGTCCGTGGAAAATTTAATCAGAGTATGGGTCTCATGATTAATATACCAATAATGCGTCCAGAACACTTAACGGTGTGACCGTCTTATCCAGACCGTCGTTATAGTGTACCTAGTGGGGCATTTATTTATGATGTCTATCATATAGGACTGGACCGATTTGATTTGAGTTCTCGATATAATTCCGTGATCGAGAAATCATATCGAATCACAAGATGATCATATATGGATTAATCTCAATCCTGATATGATCACAGTCTACTGCTTGGTTCAGAGTAGGGTTTGATGTGTTAGTTAAGGATCACTTGGATACATGTGATCTTAACACTTCTCGTTGGCTCTATTCTGGAACGAGTGAGTAGTCCATTCCTTCTTGCGGGAAGTAGACAGACAGTTCCCTTATTTGTTAATCCTAGAAACTGATCGATGGGCCCAGTTCAAATTATATTAGTTATGAACTAATTGATCATTAGGGGGTTAATGGTAAATAAGGATAAGATGTTTTGAGAAGGGTTTACGGAAATATCCCGAATCAAAACGAACAATCTATGGAGGATTTATCCGTATGTAATAATTATATCAATGGACGCTTATCGACTCAGTGATTAGAGTGTAAGTATATATCTATAATCGATAGAGTTCAGTTTCGGGTTTATGGTGGCGTAATCCCGGAATTAATAGATTGAATAAGAATTGTTCTGTTCGAATAATTTTATTTAATTTATTGTAAACTTTCTTGATATAAGTCCAGTGGTCCCCTAAATGTGGCTCTAACATGCATATATTTCTTGACGTTGGGCCTCAATAATAATTAAGTAGTTGGACTATTTAATTGATGTGCTTATAATTATTTAGTGGGCTAAATAATTAAATACATGGAAAAGACATTTTTCATGGACTCGGCCCATAATTGAGTGTGGCGTGTGAAACCCTAATTTTAGGGTTGATAGGCGTGTTTTTGTACATGTTGTAATTAGAGAGAAATTAGTTTTCTTGGATAATTACATGTCATGTGATTAATTGTTTATTTGTTAAATATTTAATTGGGAGATATTAGATATTATCTATTATATATCTAAATTAGTTTTAGAATATATTAGATTTATCTTATATTTAATAAAGGATTATTATGATTAATTATTAAATCCTTGGAGGACAATGATTTCTATCCTATATAAAGATAGTTCTCCTAATTAAGCCTTTTGTAACACACATAATACGCATACATACAGACAAAATAAGCTAAGGAATTCGGCCAAAGCTTAGGGTTCGAGTTGGGAAAATCTTCGGGATTTTCCGGGTAGCATATCAAGGAGGTCAAGCATCAAGGATCAACATCCACCGGTTGTTGCTTGGACATACACATCGGAAGATCGTGGCATCTCAAATTGGATCTCGACTTCATCAATCTTTTGGATCTCGCTTTTGATTGGTAAGTAGATCTCACCTTCTTTTAGGTAGATCTTAAATTATGTAGTTTAATTTTATATAATTGTGATCCTCTTGTTTAATCCGCTGCGTAATCGGGCGGATCTAGATCCGTCCGGCGATATTACATCCAACAAATAGGATAGGGCGTCAGCCTTTTTTGGTTGTGGAACCGAGGAACCTGCTCGAACTGAGCTGCTAATTGCTTGACCTTTGACAAGTACCTTATCATTGGCTCTTCATTTTTTTTCGTATTCCTCTTTGAACTGGTTGACCACCAATTGGGAGTCGATGTATGCTTTCAAATTTTTTGCTCCTAGCTTGCTTGCTAGGTTATTACGATAATAGAGTGAACGGATAGTGAGAACATATTATTTATAGAATATATTGTATTGATTTCGTAGGATTCATATTAATTGCATAGGATTATTTGAGGTGTGTATATACACTATTCTTGTAACCTTTTGGAAGAATTGAATATA
This sequence comes from Gentiana macrophylla, assembly GCA_026214975.1. Lineage (NCBI taxonomy): Eukaryota > Viridiplantae > Streptophyta > Magnoliopsida > Gentianales > Gentianaceae > Gentiana > Gentiana macrophylla. The sequence goes on along the minus strand of CM047817.1, from coordinate 76,671,075 downwards.
TGAGAAATATTGGTGGGTCGTCAAACCACCAAAGATAAATCACCTACTACCTTTATAACTAGTATAGAGGAAGTAGGGGTCAAACCCACAGGGAACGCTTGATTTATTTCTTTTTGGAACTTATTGCACTGATTGTTTCAGTTTATGCATAGGTCCTCAAGAACAGGTGAACTTACATTTGATCCAGAAATAGAGAAGACATCCAAGAAGCTCACTAGGCTGACAAAAGATGCCAAAAGGGCAACTTAAGCCTTCAACGTCTTCCCCAGGTTTAGCTCAAGCTGTTTCTTTAGCAAATTTATCATCTGAAGAAAAGATATTTTTGGAAACAAAATCAGAAGAAATGGCAGAAAATCAAAGGCAAAATCAGAATAATGTTCAGGCACCTCCTGGACCAAGGCCTGAAAGAACACTCCGAGAAATGTCCGCCCGTGATGTAGGCCAGAATCCGTTATGCATTGCTTTCCCCGAAAATGACCTACCCTTTGATCTGAAGTTTTCCGTGATCCATTCCTTGCCTAAATTTCATGGACATATAGGTGAGGATCCTTATAAACATCTGAGAGATCACCAATTGTCCTGCCCCACTCAAAGAATGCAAGGTATAAAAGAAGATGAAATGAAGCTGCGAACCTTTGCTTTGACACTAGAAGGCAAAGCTAGAGATTGGTTTTACTCATTACCTTCAGGATCCATCACTACATAGGATGCCATGAGATCAAAAAATTTGGAAAAGTTAGAGGTGTGGATTCATTTTGAAATTTTGTATATAGTTCATTTTGTGTTATTTTGTGTTTTCCTTGTTTGCAAGCATGTCAGGTTACCACTACACAACTCCTATGGAAAATCGTGGTTTGTATGGATACTAGGTGAATAATTCATATGAGGAGAGATGTTATCCTAGTGAGCCGAGTTATATATCCGGATTGGAGCTACAATTCATATCCAAAGATTTTCAATCCAGGGTGGACTAACCAATCAAACTACTATTATGGTGACTCACATGTGTCTCATGATGGGTCCAATTCGCAGCCGTCTATTGATATTGAAAGTCTGATTCCAGATTCAAATGAATCTCTTGAAGTCATGACGCAGTCTCTTACTACCAATCTAACGCAGATGATCCAAATAGAGATGATGAAGCTTCAAAAAATTAATGTAGGGTTTCTACAAGAAATTGGGCAAGAGATTTCACAGTTCAGAGAAGAGCAAAGCGCATGGGCTCAGAATATGCAAGGGAAAATTGACAAGCTGAAAACTAAAGTGGATCATCTAAAGGAACGAAGGTAAAAAAACATCCTCTCATTCTATATGGTATGAAGATGAAGACGATTGTCCTATGATTGATCCGACACTAGAGATTGTTGAAGATGTTGATCAACAAAAGGGTGAAGGTGTTGACTAATCATGAGGAAAATCACTTGGAGGTAATCATAGTTGAAGAGCCATTGGTTTCTAGTGTTGTTGAGATGACCGTGGACACGCGAGTGAGCAAGAAGAAAGTAGTCTTCCGACTGGATCATTATATCATGAACTGGGCGGTGGAGGCCCCTAATCCCGTTTTCTTTTATTGGGAAGATACTTCACGAAAGTGCCTAGAGCCAAGGCACGACCGATTCTTCCTGAAGATGAGATGGATGGCTTGCTTATTGAGTATGCAAGGAAGAATCATGAAAAAAAAACTATTTCATTTGACAATGGATAGCTGAGGTAAGTATGTCTAGCCAAAGACATTAAAGAAAGACGCTTGTTGGGAGGCAACCCAAATGAAATAATTTTTTAAAATTTTATTTTGTTTTGTTTTTATTGAATAAGTGAAAAAATAGAGATTTGCATTTTTGGTAAAGGCTTTTGTCTATTTGGCAGGTGAAAAACTGCATTATGTGAAGAAATAGGAGACGTCTATTTGATGTTCATGTGTGGAGGCACAAACATGTGGGACTATTTCAAGAAAGGCGATTCTCACTTTGCCATCAAGTCGGGATCCTAGGAACTTTGAGACATGTTTAAAGAGTAAACGATTTCACTTTCTGGTTAAGTCGGGATCCTAGGAAATTAAAGTCTTGTCCAAGAAAAGAGGTTATCCCAAAATTTGGTGGGTCGTCAAACCACCAAAAATAAATCACCTACAACCTCTATAACTAGTACAGTGGAAGCAAGGGTCGAACCTACGGGGAATGGTGGATTTATTTCTCCTAAAATTTGTAAAACAAATGATATTTGTTTTTTTATCTCTAATTCCTAAGAATAAAAACAAAATAAAAATCAAGAAAAGCTCCGGCTAATTAACTATTTTCCCCTCAATTTCTACGATTGATCCTCGATGCAAAGATTACTCGTTAAATTATTAATAAATTGGTTATAGTTGACCACAACCGTGAATCAACCAATATCTCCTAAATTAATTAATTATGACAACTGCCACTAACTACACCCTAATTATGGCACACCCCGTAACGACCGTCCGAAGTTTGGTGACATAACAGCCTGAAAGATTAGAGAGACCCAATTACTAGGTATTAATCCAACCGGCTTAATTTTAACCATAGTGCTATCTATTTTCACAACAGGGAATCCTACGGATTATGAATTCCGTAGACAATATGTTGTTTACCACTAAAAATCCAATCTTTTATGGCAACCGCCTAAGATGGATTTTGGTGCTTGATTAGAAAACCGATTCAACTATTGTGCACAAATAACCAAATCAATATTCTAATCATGTATCGATGAAAGCAGAAAATAAATAAATACTAATAACATAACGAGGAGTAAGAACAATTTGATCTCACAATCATCAAGAAATCAAGAGTTCATTAATCTTTAACCGGAATAAAGATATTAACTACTCATTCTAATGATAAAATCACAAGAAAAAGAAATAGAATACCTTAATTTATTGAAAAGAAGAAAAAAAAACAATCATCAATCCATGGAGAAATTATGAAGAAAAAGATGGAGATGGAGTGGGGAGCAAAGAGGCGCCCCTCTCTTTGTTTTGTCGTGTTAGTTATGAATTAGGGATTGGGAATTCTTTATTTCTATCTAAAGACTAATAATAATTAAAGTTGGACCCACCCATGAGGTTAAAATAACATAAAATAGTGTTTTAATGGTAATAAAACTGATGTAAATCCGCTGCTGATGTGTTTTAAACCTGCCAAGCTCGGCCATGGAATGGCAGGATCAAATTGTTCTTAAGTTCATGCATTTTTCTTTTCTTATTTTTGGGGATGAGAGTGAATTGCTTGAGGACAAGCAATGATCTAAGTGCGCGCGGGGGTGTGATAAGTCCACAATTGGTGAGGTATATAGTGTATTTTTTATGCATTTTGTGTGAAAATATATTGCTCGGATAGTTGTTTTTGATGTTTTTCAGGACCTATATGATGGAGACATGATTTTGGATGTTTTGAGTCATTTTGGAGTCATTTGGAGCGGTTTGGACAAAGTTGAAGTGAAGCGGTCAAGCTAGAAAAAGAAAACAGTGCTGGAAAGCTAAAACCAGTTATGGTAGGATCCTACCATTCCATTGCCGAGCTTGGCAGATTTAAAACACATCAGCAGCATATTTACATCAGTTTTATTACCATTTAAACACTATTTTATGTTATTTTAACCCCATGGGTGGGTCCAACTTTAATTATTATTAGTCTTTAGATATAAATAAAGAATTCCCAATCCATAATTCATAACTAACACGACAAAACAAAGAGAGGGCGCCTCTTTGCTCCCCTCTCCATCTCCATCTCCATCTTTTTTCTTCATAATTTCTCCATGGATTGATTGTTTTTTTCCTTCTCATTTTCAATAAATTAAGGTATTCTATTTCTTTTTCTTGTGATTTTATCATTAGAATGAGTAGTTAATAGCTTTATTCTGGTTAATTGATTGTTGAACTCTTGATTTCTTGATGATTGTGAGATCAAATTGTTCTTACTCCTCGTTATGTTATTAGTATTTATTTATTTTCTACTTTCATCGATACATGATTAGAATATTGATTTGATCATTTGGGAACAATAGTTGAAACGGTTTTCTAATCAAGCACCAAAATCCATCTTAGGCGGTTGCCATAAAAAATTAGATTTTTAGTGGTAAACAACACATTGTCTACCGGTTCGTAATCCGTAGGATTCCCTGTTGTGAAAATAGATAACACTACGGTTAAAATTAAGCCGGTTGGATTAATACCTAGTAATTGGATCTTTCTGCTAGTTAATGATGTCGGTTTACCAACTTCTAGCGGTTGTTAGGAGTGTGATTCCGATTAGGGGATAATTAGTGGCGGTTGTCCTAGTTATCGATTGTAGGAAAAACTGGCTGATTCGCGGTTGCGGTTAGATTATTATTATTTTTTTTGATGAATTTTGATTAATATACTTATTCTCTAACTGTGTAGCACACCTCTCAACAATCGCCAAAGGTTTGGTGAGAACAATTGCATTAACGATCAGAAAACCAATCCTAGGTATTAACCCTTTCACAACAGAGAATCCTACGGGCTACGAACCGGCAGGCAACATGTAATTTACCACTTAAAACCAAACCTTTATGACAATCGCCTAGATTCAATTTTTGGTGTCATACTAGATAATTTCTAATTATCGTGCACAAATAACAAATCAATATTCTAATCATGTATCGATGAAAGTAGAAAATAAATAAATACTAATAACATAACGAGGGGTAAGAACAATTTGATCTCACAATCTGTTAAACACAAAATAATTGGGGAAAAGATGATCTATATTATTCACATAAGCCACGTATTTATAGTACAATATCACCAAAACCCTAAAGTGTAAAGTTACACATATACCCTTTTACATATTTTACATATATATATTCTTACACGCCCCCTCAAGTTGGAGTATGCAAATCACAAATGCCCAACTTGCCCAAAAGAAAACGAAACTGTTGCTTGCCGAGAGCCTTCGTCAGAATATCGGCCAATTGGTGACTAGTGGGAACATGAGACGTGGCCAAGTTACCGGATAACAATTCCTAGCGAACAAAGTAACAGTCGACCTCAATATGTTTGTTACGATCGTGAAAGACAGGATTCTTGGCAATATGGAGAGCCGATTGACTATCACAGAACAAGCACATCAGCTGAGATGTAAAACACCAAGAGAAAATAACAAGGACTTCAACCACTTCAACTCACATGTGGAAATAGCCATAGAACGATATTCAGCTTTGGCAGAGGAACGAGATACGGTAGGCTGTTTCTTGGTCTTCCAAGAGATAGGGGAACGGCCCAAAAACACAAAGTAGCCAGTAATAGAACGCCGAGTCAAGGGGCAAGCGGCCCAATCACTATCACAGAAAGCCGTCAAGGATAAATCATCCACAGGACGTAGTTAAATACCCTGGCCAGGACACTCTTTCAAGAAATGCAAAACACGAAGCGCGGCATCCTAATGCAGTATCTGGGGATCACTCAAAAATTGGGCCAGAGTGTGCACCGAATAGCTCAACTCAGGACGGGTAACAGATAAATAAACCAGGCGACCTACAAGACGACGATATTGATCCGGATGAGCAAACGGATGACCCAGAGCGGAAGCGAGGCGATGATTTTGTTCCATAGGTGTATCAATGGGCTTACAGCCCAACATGCCAGCCTCAGTCAAAATGTCCAACGCATATTTGCGTTGAGAGAGAAATATGCCTTCGGGGCCACGAGCCACTTCAATACTGAGAAAATACTTTAAGGGACCCAAGTCTTTCATATGAAAACAGGTACTCAAATATTGTTTAAACCGAACAAGGGCATCATGAGAAGAGCCTGCAATGATCAAATCATCAACATAAACGAGAACATGTAGAAAAACACCATCCTGAGTATAACTAAACAGCGAGTAGTCTGGATAAGATTGGACAAAACCGAAAGTCTTCAAGGCAGCAGAGAGCTTGGCAAACCATTGCCGAGGAGCCTGTTTCAGCCCATAGAGAGATTTACGCAACCGGCAAACCTTGCCGGAAGAGGAAGCATGATAGCCCGGAGGAAGCTGCATGTAAACTTCTTCTTCTAAATCACCATGCAGGAAGGCATTATGAACGTCCATTTGGTGCAATTCCCAATTGCGGGTGGCCGGAACGGATAAGAAAACGCGAACAGTTCACATCTTGGCCACCGGGGCGAAGGTCTCATTATAATCAATTCCTTCAACTTGCCGATTACCAATAACAACGAGTCGAGCTTTAAGACGCTCGATGGCCCCAGTGGAAGTGTATTTTTATTTTATATACCCAACCACAACCAATTGCACGTTTACCAGGAGGAAGAACCTCTAAAGACCAAGTACCATTACGTTCTAAAGCATCAATTTCTTCTCGCATGGCCCGACGCCATCCGGGTAATTGAACAGCTTCCCGGAAAGTAGCGGGCTCACGACCCTTGGTAATAGCGGACAAAAAACACCTGTGGCAGGAAGAAAAATTATTATAATCAACATAACAACCTATGTCAAACGGTTTACCTGAGGAGACCGGTGAAGAGGAAGTTGCAGGTAATTGGGGGTCTTCATTCTGCTAAACTATCGTATGAGTAACATAGTCCCGAAGTTTCGTGGAGGGAATTTTCACTCGCTGACCACTTCCCAAAGTCTCAGTTGTTGGCACCCCGCCATCTGGGGAAGAACTCGGCTCGGCCACACACCCCTTAATGGAGACGATATGTCAGAATCCGGATGGGCAGGGGCCGAAGTGGCGGTTTCTGCGGGAAAATTTACGATGTCAGGTACATCATCAAAATCGTCCCATAATATAGGTTGACTAAAATATGCCTCCCATTGAAGGTGAGCTGGATTAGGCAGGGACTCAATAAAAGGAAACTTATCCTCAATAAACTGAACATCACGATTCACGAAAAATTCATGCGTAGTAAGATCACATAATCGCCATCCTTTTTGACCAAAAGGATAACCAACAAAAATACACATACGAGACCGCGAGTCAAACTTATCCTTAATACGAGGCCTATTAGCCGCATAGCATAAACAACCAAAAACCCGAACATCATCATACGAAGGAGGGTGACCAAAGAGGCACTCATAAGGAGTTTTATTAGATAAGACAGGCGTAGGAGTAAGGTTAATCAAGTGCACGGCAGCAAGGACACATTCACCCCAAAAATACTTAGGCAATTTGGCTTGGAACCGCAAGGCCCGAGCCACATTCAGAATATGCCTATGCCATTCTACACGACCATTCTGCTGAGCAGTATCAACACAGGACCACTGATGCACAATTCCTTTTTCAGCAAAAAAAAGGATGTAAACTCCAAAATTCTTGGCCATTATCACTCCGCAAAACCCGAATCTTTTTACTGAACTGTGTTTTCACCATTTGATAAAACTCACGAATTAATGTTCCCACTTCATGTTTACCAAGCATCAAATAAACCCAAGTAGCCCACGAATAATCATCAACAATGGTGAGGAAAAAACGAGCTTCACAACTATAAACGACCTTATTCAGACCCCAAATGTCACAATGAATCAAATCGAAAATGGCAGAGGCTTTATCGGAACTTTGAGGAAACGAGTTTCGAGGCTGTTTACTCATAAAACAAATTTGACAATCAATGTCGCAACTTTTATTGGAACGACCACTACTAACAGTGCCAGGTAAAAAAGAAAGAACGGTCATGGAGGGATGACCCAAATGCCGATGCCATAACAAACTTGTATCGGTAACTGCCACTTTATGTGCTTGAGAACCATGTATAGAACCCGGTCTGAAAATATAGACCCCGTTACACATCACCCCCACTCCAATCAGGTTCCGCAAAAGTGTGGTACTGTATAACACACACCTTGCTAGAAAAAAGAACAATATATCTCGTAGCTATCACTGTTGGTAGTCCTCCAAAATCTTTTAAGGAGGCAGTTAAACATGAAGGTTCGTCAGGCAGTGGCTGAAGAAGTTCGGGCTCTAGAAGATCAGGGTACATAGGTGTAATGTCCCACATCGGTAAGGTCTTGTCAACTCAGGTTAGCCCTTTTAGACCAAGCGAGGACGATGGTCTAAGCAGTTGACCAGACCATTTATGACTCATTTAACGCTACTAGGCCCGGGGTCTGGAGGCGTTACAATGGGTTTTACAGCCACTTCCTCCCGGGAAAAAGGCACTGAGGAGTATGTGGGTTTATACTAAGAACTATGATGAACACGAGAACTTGGAAAGGTTGAAAGCCCGGTTAGTGGCTTTTGGGCATCACCAGGAGGAAGGAATTGATTATACTAAAACTTTCGCTCCTGTGGCATAGATGGTTATTGTGAAAACTTTACACAGTGTGGCTTCCATGAAACAATGTGATGTTCATCAGATGGATGTTCATAACTCTTTCTTACATGGATATTTGAAGGAGGAAATTTACATGAAGATTCCTCCCGGTTTTGAGAATAAAGGCTCGAATTTGGTTTGCAAAATGCGCAAATCGTTGTATGGTTTGAAACAGGTCATGCGGTGGTGGTTAGCGAAGCTCACTTATGCTTTACATGATTATGGATTTCGTCAGTCGTACTCCGATTATTCCTTATTTACTTTGAACCGAGATGGTATTCAGCTGAATGTTCAGGTGTATGTGGATGATATGATCATTTCCGGGAATAATAAGGTGGCCATGAGTATTTTTAAGGAATATTTGGGAAAGTGCTTTAAGGTGAAAGATTTGAGGGTCCTAAAATACTTTCTTGGGATAGAGGTGGCCCGGAACAAAGACAAGATTTTCTTGAATCGGAGGAAATATGCTCTTGACATTATTCATGAAGATGGTTTACTTAGGAGCAAACCGGCTGACTTCCCTATTACGATATTAGTGTAAACGGGTAGTGTGAACATAATATGTATGGAATATTTTATATTAATTGCGTATGATTCTTTAACGTGTATAGATACACTATTCTTGTAATCTTTTGGAAGAAAAAATATATGAGAAATATTTTCCCCGAACTTCTTGACTTAGGTTCATTCTAGTCATTAGGAACTCATAATCAACTTCATTTTTGTGGCCGAGAAGGTGAATCTGAGTGCGTATGGAAACTCTTTCACTTTGGGACTGATTATTAGTAGTTAGGCACACGGTCCTTCTTTTCTTGATGACCATCTACCTATATAGTCCATTGCTTTGCACCGGAATTCTGGTGTACATGGTTTATAGAGATGACGATTCCCACAATTATGAAGTCAGCTAGGGATAAAACCGTTATGGCAGCGCGAGGTCTGAAATTCAAGTCATAATTGGTAAGTTCAACCGACCACTTAGTCATTCATCCCAAAGTTTCTGGTCAGTCTAAGATTTGTCGGAGCGGCTGACTAGTGATGATTGTCAACTAGTGAGATTGAAAATAGGGTCTCAGCTTTTTAGCCACGTGGGACAGTCGAGAACTAGCTTTTGGCGTCAGAGTATCTGACTTCAGGTCCGTGTAGAACTTTACTGACGTAGAATATAGGTTTTGTATACCACTTTCATCTTTCAAGAGCACATTGCTTATGTCCTAGTCGTAAACCGCTAAGTATAGAAATAATGTTTCTTCTTTCTGAGGAGAATTGATCATTGGCAGCTCGATTAGGTGCGCTTTGTGTTCATCAAAGGCTTTTTGACATTCCTCATCCTCTTTGAATACATTATATTTCTTGAGTATCCGGATGAACAGTAGAGCTTATTCTGCTGACTTGGACATAAACCTGCTTAATGCAGTCATTGTTTTGCTCAACCTATGTTATTCTTTTATATTCTTAGGCGGTGGCATGTTTAGGAGCACATCCACTTTCTCTAGGTTCGCTCTGATTCCGTCTTTGAAAATCATTTATACTAGGAATTTTCCTTTTTCTGCTCCAATGTCACATTTCTTTGGGTTTAGCCACATTTTGGTCTTGTGAAGTACTTTGGAGACTTCTCGTAGATTTTTTATCTAGTCTTGAGAGGGTCTACTCTTAACCAATAGGCCATCCGCATACACTTCCATATTTTTTCCGTTCTTGCTTTTAAAGATTTTATCCACTAGCCGTTGATATGTTGCATCTACATTTTTAGAACAAATACCATGGTGACTTAGCGAATGTTCTGATCTTGGTTATGAAGGAGGTATTTTTTGTGACCCCTCAGCCATCTTGATCTGATGGTATCCCTTGTAGGCATCAAGAAAATCGAATACTTCAAACCCCTACCGTGGAGTCCCCAAGATCTTCTATGTGTGGTATGGGATAACAGTCCTAAGGACATGCTTTCTTCAGGTTAGTGAAGTCTATGCACATATGTTGCTGCTGCCAGGTTTTGGTACCAAGATGGGATTAGATAATTATATCGGATAGAAGACTTCCCAAATAATCTTGGCTTTTAGCAGCTTTTTAGTCTCTATATTGATTGTTTCTTTCCTTTCACAAGCGAAGTGACGCTTCTTTTTCCGAACTAGTTTCCGCTTCGGATCGGAATTCAGTTTGTGGACCGCCAAGTCGGTGGAAATCCGAGGCATGTCTGAGGCAACCTAGGCAAATATTTTTGCAAATTCTTTTAATAAACTTTTGAGCCTCTCTTTTTATGTGTATGGGGGGAGGGGGGATCCATGACCCAATTATGATCATCCGTTCGGGCATTTTTGACCATAAGTTCACACGTTTTGTGGGATCTTTGATTCCTCAGGGTTCTTCTGTTTCCGGAAGGAGATCTTCCATCGGGATTTGTAGGACTACCCATTTTCCCTCTTTTTTCATGGTGGATATGTAGCAACTTCTATCCCCTCCTACATCACCTTTAATTTTTGTCGTCCCTCCGGCGGAAGGGAACTTCATATTGTTATAGGCAAGAGATACGACTGCCATCTGCCTAGAAAAACATTGTATAGTGATGATCCTTCGACTACCAGGTAGTCTATCTATCTACAAGTTTTTACTTTGAGATTTATATCCGAACATGCTGTTAAGCCGAACATGCCTATAGCCTATATGGATGAAACCAACAAATCCCACCGGAGAAGACGTTTCTTGTGTGAGATTTATTCTTGTAAGTTGTTTAGACCGGAGAAGTTTGAAGTACATGATACTTACTACACTTTATGTGTCTACCAGAATGCGTCCTATGAGATGCATGTGGATTATTGCGTCAATAACCTAGCCATCATTATTCATAGCCAAAGGAAAAGGGTCATCTAGGCAATAGGAAACTTTATCCATCAATCTGATTTTCTTCGATTGTTGGGATGAAGAAGGGGATTCATCTATAATCATCATCTTGTTTCGTATTGCTAGAGGGAATCATGAGATTGCATAGCAGGGCCCTTCTTCTAGCACCAATTGATGATATCTGAAAATCGTCGGACTGTTTTTACGGGTAATTGGATCATTTTGAGAGAATTCCGACTATGAAAACTAAGAATTTGTTCGTGATTTGTGGTTGTGTCGTTGAAACTATCTACGCACACAAAGTGTATGGGATCAATAGTTTTTGCAGAGAGGAAAATGGTCATTTACATTGGCGTTCCTCGTGGGGAGTTAAAGAATGAATCCCTGATTTGTAAGGCATGTAACCAAGGACCAGTATGATGCCAATTGTGGGGAAAAAATAGCCAATTATGATAAAAGCGTGGGATGTAATCAATAACAGGTTGTGGCAGTTAATGGGAATCAGACGTGGGATCTTGCCAATCAATGCGATGCGACAGAGCCGTCTCTGGAGGTCGGAGTCGACACGTTCTGCTATTGAGGGATCTAAATCAGGGACAGACCCAGCATACAAAGGGGGGGTGCCCGGCCCCCACTGAGATCCGAAAATCGACAAGTTTTTATAGGTAAAAAATGTAAAAACACTATTGATGCCCTCACTCGCCTTTCAAATTTGTTCCGGTGCCCCCACTGAGATTTTTTTTCTGGGTCCGTCACTGATCTAAATGGCCTAGTCGGCTAATTGTTGCTGAGATGATGTCGGCTGAGCTCTGAGAGTGACCCGAATGAAGTCGGTTTGTTCCTGACCGGATTCTTCGTACCTACGGCCAAACTACGGGCTGAATTTTAGGTTTCCCATTGACCAATTCGACCCGACTGAGGCCCAATTTAAAGTGATTGTATGACTTCTATGTCATACATATATCACAAATGTTACAGACAGATCGTTTGGCTGTTAGCTTTCAAACGAAATAGAACAATTTGGTTTGTGAAATTGTGATCTGTGATGATGGTGTCATTGGAGACCCCTTCAAAGGCCAACACCGACCGTCTCTTATTGTCCTCTACATGCTATAAGTTGTCTCTCCACTCTGATAAGTTTTGTTTTTGGTGGAGTGAAATTTATTTATTTATTTATTTTTGCTTTTTTTACAAAGAGCCTTGTTATCTAAATGTTCGATGAATGTCTATCGGATATCTTCACTTTTTATCCTGTCCCGAATAATATTTTATTTTTCATTTCCAAGAAAAAAAAATGTAATAAAAGGATTAAAATCTTGAAATGGTTTATTTTTTGAGAAATTGAAATGGTTTATTAATGGAATTTGTTTCTGGCCTCGTACGTGACTAATTCTTTAGTCCATCCATTTTCTCCAAATGAGCATTTCTTGATTACGTCCTTGCCGAGTCAAATTTGTTTATTAGCTCTATACTTTTCCCCTTAATCTCGATAATAATAATAATAATGCTAGCTGCCAGGCTACATAATGATAAACAATAAATGACAAATATCCCACTTATATTGCTCTTCTTGTCAACAACCTTGTCTCTTATAATTGACTGATGACCAATTCTTAGCATTTTTTAATTTCAGTAGTAAAAAATTGATATTTTTCTATTTTCGGAGGAAAAAAACACACATTTTTCAAACAACAACAATAAGTGTATTCATAGAAGAGTCCTATAAGATGTCCTATCTACAAAATGATCATAAAATATAATGATAACATTCAAAAATCTTTTACAGCAATCAGAGTCTCTATCACTATTTATTTTTTGAGATATGAACAGTGCATCATACATTTGAGGATGCACTATTCACTGCCCTCAAACATATTTAATTAACAAAAATTATAGGATAATGATAGAGATATTGCTGGAGTGAGATAATAAATATTTAATGTTTATAAATAGAGCTATAAAGTAAAATATGTATTATTTAATAGTATTTAAAATATTATAGGAATAAAAATAGAAATGTGAATGATATGTTGTATAATGTGATTATAAAATAGAGATATATATATATATATATATATATATATTATTTTATAGTATTTTAGAGATAAATTTTAGAACCTCTGCTACCGCCCAAATCCAATGAATTGAAGGATGCACAAATAGCTTTGGATTTTTTTTTTTTTTTTGTTTTCTTTCTATATTAAAGAACTTGAATCCCCCCGCACAGTTACATATAATATGTTAGAAGATATATGCATACATCATGTACAAGACACTCGTGGAATTATTAATCGTCAGCAATGAATTTATGTAATTAGCTCATTCTAGGATCAGTCTTTAAAGAAGTATAACCCTTAAATTAGTTGGCCTACTTTCCTACTTATATATATTTTTTAAGGGAATGGTTGCATTATTTTTGTGAAATTCAATTAATTAATGTTTTGAGTCTTATGAACAATATATTCTGGTACAAAGATTTTCCCAAATTTTATTGCTATCAAGAAAATATTATGACCCCTCAACCTGAAATAAGCTATAAAAATTAATATTCATGCATCAGCCCTGTGTGACACATTTTAAATTAATTTTGAATATATAATACTCGTCTTTTATTGTATATAATTGTTATATATAAGTATTATACTATAATTACAACGAAAAATCAGTTCGTCGATTAAAATCATATGAACGCAGGGATATATAATATAGTTGCAGAAATACGTACTTTGATAGCAATAGCAGTTGTTCAAGATAGATTAAAAGAATAAGATTAAGCACACCAATTAAGAATTAATGAAGTAATTAATCACAATTAATTAGGCATTTAGGCCCAACTAATTAATTTTTATTCAAAGAAGAAGCTGCAAAGAAGAAGGAAGCTATACGCTTCAACATCAATTTTGCATTGTCGCTATCAATATTAAAGATGTGAAAGCAATGATCTTCTCCTTCAACTTCAAATAACTCCACTTTTCCTTTCCAACCACTTTTCTTCACAGTTTCAAAGTACCTGACCCCTCTTTCTCTCAGTTCATCTTTTTCAGCAACACAAACAAGAATTCTTGAACATCCCAACCATGTTAAACTAGGAGCATCATTTGCAAATGGGTTTATAAACGGATTATCGAAACCCCCTTCTGCGTTTGGATTCACGAAATTCCATGTTCTGTATAACACGGTTTTAGAATGATCGGTTTTCGGCTCAGAACCGACCGGTTGTGATCCCAAGAAGTAAGGATGTAGTAAAAGTGCACCTTGTATTTTGATCCCACCTTGTAGTTTTTCTTCTTCTTGGCTTTTGCTAGCTTTCATGGTTAAGTTGTGAGCTATGTTGGCTCCTGAACTATCACCACCAACGAATAATTGATCGAAATTAGCGTGTTTTTCGAGCCATGTTTCGTTCTTGAAGATGGATTGTGATGCAATCCATTGTAGAGCAGTCCATGAGTCTTCATAAGCAGTAGGGAGTGGATGTTCTGGGGCGAGTCGATAATCTACCGATATGATCAAGACTTTAGCAATGGATGAAAGGGCGTTTAAATACCGGTGACCCAGAAAAGAGAAGGCGGATTCAATGCAAAAACCTCCACCATGGAAATAGGCCAAAATAGGGAATCTTTGGGTGGGTGTGGATGGCTTTGGAAGGTAGATTCTTGCTGACAAGTCTTTAGAGATGGTAATGTCTTTTGAGGAAACACCTTCTTCTTGTGATGGTGGCACAAATGGTGACCCAATCAATCTCTCTACTGAACCATCTTTGTATACTCTAAGAAAGGGGAGAAGTTCAGTGGAAACTTCTTTAGAGATACACACCATGTTTAGAGGGTGATGAATATTACAATGTCTTATGGCTTTGGGAGGATCCCTGTATATATATAGAGAGAGACCTTAATAATTGTCAATAATGTAGTGACCTTTTAACTTTTCTGTTTATTTTATCTGGTAGCTAGAGTCAGAAGAGGTTGATCAGGTTGGCTTGATTACCAAGCTAGGCAATTCAAAATTTTGGGGCCAAGAAAGGGGAAGGTAATTAACAAAATTATTTAATAATGTTGCTGTTGCTTTCAAGAAACTGCCTCTTGACTTTAATACTACCTGTAGTAGCTTTTAGTTGAACAACTAGATAAAGCTTTTGGAATAGGAAAACGAGAAACTTGCCTTTGACTTTAATACTATTTGTAGTATCTTTTAGTTGAACAACTAGATAAAGCTTTTGGAATAGGAAAATAAGAAACTGCCACTTGACTTTAATACTATTTGTAGTATCTTTTAGTTGAACAACTAGATAAAGCTTTTGGAATAGGAAAATGATATGTGCACTGCACGAAAGTGGATCACCGCCTAGCCATTGATAAAAATATAAGGCTATTGATTAAAGTATATGGCCTTTGAAATCAATGTATAAGAAGTCTATAGTACGTGAATGTGAGCTACACGCTATCTATAGTGGATGGTGGATGTATCACCTTCCGATGGAATAAATCTTGCATTGATTCAAGCGTCAATAACTTAACAATTATTAGTTGTATCATACTCATAATTATATACCTGTTATTATATGTAGTTGTAACTAATAACAATTACTGGCATAAGTCTAGATTAATAGCAAACGACTACATACAGACTTATGGAATTGATATTCAGGAAACCTTTTCTCCAATTGTAAAGTTCACAACAAATGAACATCATTAGCAAATGTTCAGTAGCAATCAATAACTAGCATCTTCATCGATGGATGTGAACACTACTTTGATACACGGATATTTGCATGTGCAAAAACACAGCATTTAGAAAACTTACAGTTTAAGAAAGATTAAGACAGTAGCAATGCAAACATATAGTATGACGGAAATTGATAAAGCACAGAAACAAAGAGAACACAGTGATTTAACGTGGTTTCCGGCGATGTGCCGATTACTCCACGGACAGAAAATGAGATATTTTATTATGCACAAAGTTACAAGGATTTTCACACAGTTGTGAAAATTAACACACTTTGCATTGATTATAACATTGATATTTATAGACACAATTCCCTAAACCCTAGCCGCCATAAGATCTTTGTTGGAACTGCTATAAATACCCCAGATATGGACCTCAGCTCCAGTGTTATCCACCAGACGAAACTCAGCTTCAAACCGACTTTCCAGACTTGTAATCAATCGCCTGATGTAGAACTCGGGATGTACTCATAAAACTCAATCGACCAAACTGAAAGCCGACTTCAAAAGATACTCACTTTGCACTTCACCAAAACTGACTAGAACTGAATACCCTTACTGAACTGACCATCATTAATCTCAGTCTCAGTTCCACAGATTAGCTCCACCAATGTATTCATCACTTTAGAGATCAAGTCACCAAAACTGACAAATCTCCACCTTGACTTGAACTCTCATTCACAGTCAACCAGATTGCATAATCAGATGTACTTGTGCCAGATGCATTCGTCAATGCCAGGATGTACATGTAACTGACTTCTCCACAGAATCCACTCGCTTGATCTCCTCAACCGAGTATCCGCTTTCGCTTTATAAGCTTTGAATATTCAAAGAAGTCCGGATACAATCGAAACTTGCTCGCTTAAACCGGTTTAGTGAACATAACAAACAGGATTATCCTTTGTGTTGATCTTCTTCACTACAACCTTATTCTCATTCCTTAGAAAATGATACCTCACATCAATATGCTTGGTTCTCTCATGATGAACGTGATCCTTAGCTAGACAAATTGCACTCAAAGTGTCACAATAAATCTCAGCTTGATCTTGATGTAGCCCCAAATCACTGACTAGTCCCTTCAACCAGATACCCTCCTTAGCTGCTTCAGTAAGAGCCATATATTCAGCCTCAGTAGTTGATAAAGCCACTGTGGCCTGAAGAGTTGCTTTCCAGCTGACAACTGAATTCCCCAATATGAAAACATAACCAAGTCATAGATTCTCTACTGTCCACATCACCTGCATAATCAACATCACAGTATCCTGTGACCAAACTTTGAGTATCACCTCCATAAATGAGACCAACATCATATGTACCTCTAAGGTACCTAAACATTCTTTTCACACATTTCAGTGTTCCTTTCCAGGTTGAGCCATAAACCTGCTGGGAACACTGACTGCCTGAGCCAGACCAGGCCTAGTGCACACCATGGCATACATCAGACTGCCAACTGCACTAGCATATCGAACTCTTGACATGTACTCCTTCTTCTCTGCTGATTGTGAAGCAGAAACTGACAAATGAACATTTCATGCCATATGAGTATCTATTGGCTTAGTAACTGACATGCCAAACTTTGACAAAATCTTCTGTATGTGGCCCTATTGAGATAAAAACAGTTTCTTCTGACTTCTATCTCTCCAGATCTTCATCCCAAAAGTTTTCTTGGCTGCACCCAAATCCCTCATTTCAAACTCAGCACTGAGGAGGTCTTTCAGATTCTGAACATCAGACTTCTTTCTTGCAGCTATCATCATGTCATCCACATGCAAAACAAGATAGATGTATGATCCATCTTTCAATTGACTTTTGTAAACATAGCCATAAGGACTTCTGTTGTAACCCAACTAGCTCATGTAACTGTCAAACGTTTTATACTACTGTCTAGGAGCTTGCTTCAGTCCATACAAGGACTACTTCAACTTGCACACAAAATCTTCCTTACCAGGAACTTGGAATCCCTCTGGCTGAGTCATGTATGTCTCTTTATCTACCTCACCATGTAGAAAAAAGTTGTCTTCACATCTAACTGATCAAGTTCTAAGTCCTCATATGCCACCATTGCTAGTAACACTATGATTGAAGTATGTCTGACTACTGGTGAGAATGTCTCGTAAAAGTCTACACCTTCTTTCTGACTGAACCCTCTTGCAACCAAACGTGCCTTATACTTCACTCTTTCTGCCTTAGTTATTCCTTCCTTCTTCTTGAAGATCCATTTGCAAGCAACAACACTCCTATCAGTTGGATGTTTAACTAGATCTCAAGTCTGATTCTTCAGTATGACTCCATTTCATCTCCCATGGCAGCAAGCCATTGGGATGCTTCAAAACATGTCACTGCTTCCCTGTAAGTAGAAGGTTCAAAACCACCCACTTCTTCTGCAACTTGAAGTGCATATCCAACCATATCATCAAACCCATACCTCTTGGGATACCTTAACATTGGATCTTCTAGCTCTGATTGCAATTATATCTCTCTTGACCCATTTTTGACGCTCAACCGACATTTCCACAAATGACTGTTTGGACTCGGGCTCGTTCAAGAACTCGATCGTGAAAAGTGGCCCGACTTGGATCAGTTGAGTGTTGCATCTTAGCTGACTCCACCTGAGCTCCACCTTACTGTTAGTTTTCTCGGTTTCAGCACTGGTTTCAGATTCAGTAGTCCCTCCCATTGATGAACTGAGCATAGAATTTTCAACAAAAACTGTATCTCTGTTGAGAATAACTCTATTTCCTGCCGATGACCGAATTCTATAACCCTTAACTCCATCACCATACCCCACAAACACTCTTTTATTGGCTCTTGGTTCCAGCTTCCCTTCACTCACATGATAGTAAAATGTGCTTCCAAAAACCCTTAGAACTGAATAGTCAGCAGGCTTGCCTGACCACATCTCAATTGGTGTTTTGAGACTGATCTCTGTGTGAGGACGACTGTTGATTAAGTAGCAAGATGTACTTACATCCTCTGACCAAAATCTCCTTGACAAACCAGCATTAGAGAGCATACATCTTGCCCTCTCCAGAAGATTTTGATTCATTCTCTCAGCTACACCATTTTGCTGAGGTGTATTCCTTACAGTGTGATGTCTGACAATACCCTCAGTTTTGTGAAATTCATCAAACTCAGTCCAGAAAAATTCCAGACCATTATCTGTACAAAGCCTCTTGATCTTCTTTCCCAACTGATTTTCAAATAGAGCTTTCCACAGCTTGAAGTTATTAAATTCTTCACTTTTGTGTTTCATCAGCACCACCAAAGTCATCATTGAACAGTCATCTATGAATGACATAATATATATGTGACCACCCAATGACTCCACCTTTGAAGGCCCCCAACAATCAGAATGAATGTAATCAAGTGATGACTTTGTGTTGTGTACCCCTTTTGAGAACTTGCCCCTATGAAACTTCCCAAAACATAATGCTCGAGAAAAGTCCAAATGCTTGACCTTACAAATCCCTAAGAAGATCCTTTTGAGAAAGAACCTACATCCCTTTTTAACCCACGTGACCCGGGCCTCACGTGCCCACGATTTTGTAAGTTGTGACTCGATGAATCTCGGTTGATGCCACAACAAAGCAGAATCCAAAGCAATAACTCACCCTTTTAGTATATAAAGAGTCCAACCAAAATCGAGTTTTTATAGACACTCAAAGACCACACTTTCACCCTTAAAACCTAATCCCTGCTTGCCTAAAGAAATGAGAGATACCAAGTTCTTGGTCATTTGTGGAACATGTCTAACTTCACCCAGCTTTGTAGAATCTTCCATCCTCTCGTCCTCAATCGAATCAACCAATCCCAACTACCTTGAAAGCCTTGTTGTTTGCCATAAATATATGACCATCATCTATCTCACGATAACTTAAGAACCACTCAGTGTGAGGGCAAATATGAAAGGATGCCCAGAGTCCGTAATCCACACATCGCTTGATGTGTTGACTCTCCCGCCACTAGGACCATATCCTCATCTCGAGTCATGCTCACCGCCACAAAGAAATGTGCAAAACTGCTTCTCTCCGCTGCTTCATGCTCTTTGGACAATTGGACTTCCAATGCCTCTGCTCTTTACAGTAATTGCAAACATCTGTGGATTTAGGGCCTTTGGACCTTGTCTTCTTGGAATTTTTCTTCCTAGACTGACCATGCTCTTTTCCACTATTGCTACTGAATACTAGTCAAATAGCCTGATTGTCTGCCCCAGCTGCCTTATGTCTTAGCTTCCTAGCATGTAAAGTTGACCTTACATCCTCCAAAGCCACTGTATCCTTCCCAACTATAAAGGACTGCACAAATTTCTCATAGAAAGCTGGTAATGAAACCAGCAAAATCAAAGCAGCATCCTCTTCCTCAATCTTCACATCAAAATTCCTGAGATCAAGTAATATTTTATTCAGCTGATCAAGGTGATCTGTCAGCTGAGCCCCCTCATGCATCCTCAAGCTGAATAGCCTCTGCTTCAGCAGCAACTTGTTGGCCAATGACTTAGTCATATACAGGCTTTCAAGCTTTAACTAACTTGGAAGCGGTGTCTTCCTCAGCAACTTCTGTGATAACATCATCAGACAAGCACAACATGATGGTTGAATGTGCTTTCTCCTCCAGACTGGCATAATCTGTGGAATTGGCCTCCTCTTTATCAGATAAAGGAGTCCACAATCCTTGTTGCTTTAACAAAGCTCGCATCTTGATTTGCCACAAACTGAAATTATTCCTCCCTCTAAATTTATCAATCTTTACGTTCATTGTTGACATCCTTCTAATTAAAGAACAAACCTTTGATCACAAAATCCTAGCACCGGTCACCGGTCTTGGTGAAGATCAACTATGTTCAACCTTGCAACTTCTCTCGAATCTAGAACCAGCGCGCTCGATACCGGTTTGTTAAAACACAGACGAGAAACTTGCAGTTTAAGAATGATTAAGAATGTAGCAATGCAAACATAATGTATGGGGGAAATTGATAAAAACACAAAAACAAAAATAACACAGTGATTTAACGTTGTTTCCGGCGTTGTGCCGACTACTCCACGGACAGAAAAGAAGATATTTTATTAGGCACAAAGTTACAAGGATTTTCACACAGTTGTGAAAATTAACACACATTGCATTGATTACAACATTGGTATTTATAGACACAATTCCCTAAACCCTAACCGCCATAAGATCTTTGTCGGAACCGCCATAAATACCTCAGATGTGGACACCAGCTCCAGCTGTTATCCACCAGACGAATCTCAGCTTCAAACTAACTTTCCAGACTTGTAATCAACTACCCAGATGTAGAACTCAGATGTACTCAGCAAAACTCGGCTGACCAAACTGAAAGCTGACTTCAGAAGAAACTCAGTTTGCACTTCACCAAAACTGACTTTCACAGAACTGAACACCCATACTGAACTGACCATCATTCTCAGTTTCACAAATTAACTCCACCAGTTTATTCATCAGTTTAAAGATCAAGTCACCAAAATCGACAAAGATGAATAAGTCTACATGCAACTTCTTACTTGTTTTAGCTCAAAAAGCCAAATCAGTTTGCATATTGGTCAAATCATTGTATGGCTTAAAGCAAGCCAGCAGCAGATTGTGGAAACGCAAGTTGACAGAATCTTTGAAGATTCAAGGTTTTGAAACTATTTGAAACTAACTGATGGCCGGGATCCCTAGAATCATGTTGTAGTGGGATTGGAGGTCAACCATGAAAATTTATCTTTTAGGTTCGTGTAGGCTCACACATCCCAATTCGCACCTCAAGATCGATGGCACCCTTAACATGTCTTTTTCATTTGTAAATCCTTCAAGGTGCCATGGTGTGACTTGTACAATATGTCCCTGCAGGCTCCCGTGTCTACCAGAACTCGATGTACCGAAAGGTTGTTGACACCGACCTCATGACGATAAGCATTTCGGGAACATCCAGTTAGCTGACCAATATTGCGGGTGAAAGGAGAATATGATGCCATTGCACAATTATAGGAGGTATATTACTTTCTGCTTTCCGCGCAAGAGGATTTTCATTTTTTTGAATAAAATGATTGTTTTAATTTTGTTTTCAGGATGCAAAAAGATCCATTCTAAATGATGTGCTCAACAAGAAAGATTTTTTTCTCTCAATATCTTCACAAGCAAATAACACTGAAAAAGCCACACACAAAAATTGGTTCGAAATACTTGGTTTCATTGGTGCCTCATGTTTAGAATGTGACGCTGTTTGTTGCGGTATGTGTGGAATGTATATGCTAAGTCAGAAGGTTGGCAAAAAGTTTGACGAGTCTGCTTTACAAGTGAAGACGTTAACTAAGAAAGCCGATGAGTTTGCCAAATATTTGAAGGCAACTAAAATGCTGGAAAGAAACCTGATGAGTTTGACTACCAATTAAAGACGGCAAGTGAAAATGCCGGAAAGAAGGCTGACGAGTTTGCCAAAGAGTTGAAAGAGAAGGTTAGAAGGTAGAAAACAAGGTTGATGAGCTTACCTTACAATTAAAGACAGCAAATGAGGTTAATCATAGTGCATAAAATAAAACAAACGCCAATCAACCGTCTCAACATCAACGCCAAAACCCAACAAAAATAAAAATATCAAGCGACTCTAGATACGCACAAATTGATAATGTGATAAATGCATAGTGTGAGTACCAATCTTATCTAAGTCTCCTCACACATTCCTTATTTGTCCCAGTTTCACAGTTAACTATAACAAACCTAGGACTTAGAGAAATGCTTGGACTTGATACATTAATGTTTGGGTTAACCTCATTTGTTGCCTTTAATTGTAACCTTACAATTGAAGACGACAAATGAGGTTAATCCAAACATCACTGTATCAAAGCATTTCTCTAAGTCCTAGGTTTGCTATTGTTAACCGTGAAGCCGGGACAAATGAGGGACATATGTGGAGGGGAGTTTGATAAGAGTGGTAGTTTGTACGTATTTAGAGCTGCTTTTTGTTGGGTATCGTCGTTGACGTTAAGACGGTTGGTTGGCGTTTGTTTTATTTTATGCATTATGAGTAGCCTCATTTTCTGCCTTTGCCTTTAATTGTAAGGTAAGGTTATCAACTTTGTTTCCTACCTTTTCACTTGGCTCCTTCAACTGTTTGGCAAACTCATCAGCCTTCTTTCCGGCATTTTCAGTTGCCGCCTTTAATTGGTAGGCCAGCTCATCGGCTTTCTTTCCAGCATGTTCAGGTTGCCACCTTCAAATGTTTGGCAAACTCATTGGCCTTCTCGCTTAACGTCTTTCACTTGTAAAGCGACTCACAAACTTTTGCCAACTTTCTCGACTTAACATATACATTCCTACACATCCCGCAACAAACATCGTCACATTCAAAACATGAGGCACCAACGAAACCAAGTCTTTCGAACCAATTTTTTTTTGGCTTTTTCGGTGTTATTTACTTTTGAAGAAATTGAGATTAAAAAATCTTTCTGGTTGAGCAAATCCTTTAGAAGGGATCCTATTGCAGCCTGAAAACAAAATTATGACAATCATTTTTTATTCTGAAAAATAATGGCAATCCTCTTTTGCGGGAAAAAAAGAGCAGAAATGATATACCTCTTGTAATTATGCTAGGGCATCAAAGTAAATGATAGTGATAGTAGGGGTAGGGTTAAGTGATATGTAAGCACAAAACAGCAGCAAATGGAAAGGAAAAAAAAAAGGTATGTCATGGATACTCATTGCAAATGCAAGCAAGATAAAGAGAGAAAAATGTAACTGTCAAAGAAGCAGAAACATATTTTTTTGGTCAAAGAAAAATAAACGGAGAAGATGTATACCTTAGATGTTGACATGGTAGTTGTGTAAACGATGACAACCACGTGTAGTGGAATAAGCTGGAAAATGCAAAACGTCGTTTAGCCTTAGAAAACTTTTTCACTGTGAACAGGATTCGACAGAGTTGCAAATTAAACAATCACCAAAGAAGGAAGCTCAAAGCTCAATAAACAGAGTTCAAGGCAAAGAGAAGTTTTAGTGACAGCAAACACATGACTACATGAGAAGATGATGTGAAGTTGTAAACATCATAGGGCGGGGCTGCTCCACCCACAAGCTTGTGGGTGCGGCCAAATTTCTAAAATATTTTTTTTTTTAACTACAAGTGGAGATTTTTTTAATAAACGCATATATCTATGTAGAATCGACTTTTATTTTTATCATCGACTTATTTTTATATCATCATTCTATAATTACACGACAGAGGTAAATATACAAATATATGTGTGATACGGAAAAAATTGATAAATTCCGACCCCTCATTAAAATTCCTATGCTTACTTCTGACGCGCCATACTCTTCTGTATGGGACGATTAATTTGGAGTTTTGAGGAGCCCCTAACAGAGTTGTAACGTTGTTATGCGAGGATTTTAAGGCTTTATATCTCCCTCAAGACTAACCCGTCTTTTCTTCCTTCAGGTAAACGGACATCGTCATTGATTTACAAAAAAAAAAAAAGAAACAACAACAACAACAACAATGGAGGTGTTTTGCTTTTTCCTAAGTAAGAACTTTTCTTCCAAGAAGAATTTATTAAAGCTACATACATTAACAATTACAAACATGAGGCATCAATAATTTCCGTATTGTGTTGGATCCATTACATATCTGCCTCCAAAAATGTGCAACCAATTTCTTTCTCCTATAATGATATTTATATATGTCTATCTTACGGTTGATTAGGATATTTATATATGTCTATCTCACGGCAGACAAATATATCAATCCAAGTGTCCTAGCATCTTTAGGATGTTAGATAACATTTAAATTTATCAATCCAAGTGTCCTAGCATCTTTAAGATGTTAGATAGTAACATTTAGGAATAAGCGAGAAGCTGTAATACTCCCTCAAACACATTTGTTGTAAAATCAACATAAATAATATATTACATCTGCACCTATGATGCACCGACACTTCAATCTGTACGCCGTACTCCGTATCCGACACATTTTCGACACACGCGAACAACACGTGTCCGACACATGTCGGCATATTAAAATAATATTATTTAAAATTTTAATATCGGACACGCTGTCGACACTCCCCGACACTCCTGAACCCAATTTTTTATTTTTTTCTTTATTTAAGTTTTCTTCAATAAAAACGCTAAAATACACGATTAAAATTTCTATAATAATTTAATAAATAGTACGCCGTATTAAGTTTATATGTTGTTTGTTGATAAACAATCATTTTTACAATTTGTATTATTTTGAAGGTCAGTCATAATTTTTTTGGCACCGTATAAACGTCGAATATCTATTTTAGATATTCATAGAGTTTACGTATTACCTATCTTATTTCTCTAGTTTTTTTAGAAATTTACGAATATTTTTTTATAAATTGAATCTTATTTACATCATATATATATATATGGCCGGCCCATCACTAAGGCGAAGGAGCCAGTAGTCTTAGGCACGGGAGCCCAACATTACATGTTTCGATAAAAGAAAAAAAATCCGTGTAGATCCAATCTGATTCAACCTAATATAATGTGTTAATTTTTATTTTTTCATTTGAATTGATAGGGCCAAAAAAAATTACTCGAATCGATAAGGGCCCAAAAAAGTTTTACTTGGCCTAATTCGAATCGATAAGTATGAAACTTCAAACTAAATCTTATTTCGACAACTTCGACCTTTAGGCCCAAAAAAAATGTTTGGCCATATATATATATATATATATATATATATATATATATATATATATATATATATATATAACATGTCAAGGGCGTGTTGTATCCTTAAATTTTTGGAATTAAGCCATATCGCCGCTGTGTCCGTGCTGTGCGGCCTATCCGTGTCCGTGTCTGTACAACATAGATCCGCACATTACAAAACCGCACTGATTCATTTTACACACCATAAATATACACGTGAAACAACAATATAAGTGTAACGCCTACAGACTCCAGGTCTAGTATCGTTAAATAAGTCATAAATGATCCGATCAACTGTTTAGACCGCCATTCTCGCTTAGCCTAAAGGGCTAACCTGAGTTGACAAAAACTTTATGTTTCATATTATTTGGGGATGAGCGATACATTACTTACCGACGTGGGCCTTTACAATAAGTTTCAACCACGTAGACCCACGGTGCAAACGGAGTGATCACGAAAGAATTTCCCATTAAAATAAGGATTGCTTTTAGTGCGCAGATTTCAATAAGAGGCACGGCATGTGACACTTACAATACAAACAGAGGAAATTTCCAGCATCTGATCAAAGTGACACTTACAATAAGCAGATTGAAGAGAAGAGAAATGATGCATGAGTGAAATTTCTTTACTTAAAAAACTATTTTATAGGCCGATCTTCTAATAGATGGGTAAAAATTAGACGACGTGTGGGCATATACAAATCTTGTGGTTGAGCAAGAAAAAACATCGAAAATACCTATGAAAACATGGATAGAGAAATCAACGGCGGGAAGGGTGATGTAAGCCGTCCAGATGCCGTTTACCTTTGCAGTGCGATAGGGTTGGCGGAGGGTGAGAAGGGAAAAAAAATGATCTCTGCTGTGAGATGTAATACTTATAACGTGTTGGAAAACGACCTCGGACAGATGAGTATTACGGAATGAGAAATTATTATTAGTACTTGACTTTTACAACATTGCACATAAGAAGGACAGGTTCAAGGGCTCAGCCATTCAAACATTCTCTTTTAGAGCAAATATTTGACATGATAAAGTTTGTATCTTGGTGTCTTGACTCGTCAAATTCCTTTGCTTTTATTGAATACATCACAGGTTTGATTCAAATTTTTTCTTTTTCTTTTGTGTAAAAGAAGGAAAGGAAGCAAGTTGTGTTTTCCATGAGGATAAAGTTGATATCTTGGTGTCTGACTCTCCAAAGTTGTTTGGTTTTCTTGGATACATCTTTAGTCCGATGTTTAATTTGATCCTTTTTTCTTCAGTATAATATATGGAAAGGAAGCAACTAGTGTTTTTCATGAGGATAAAGTTGCTACATTGACTCTTCAAATTTGTTTGTTTCATGTATTGTTTGAGAGGATAAAGTTATCATTTTAGCGTGACTCTTCAAATTTGCTTGCTTTTAGTGGACACATCTATTAGTCGCATGTTTGATTTGAACTTCTTCTTTAAATGTAAAAGAAGTATACGAAGCAAGTAGTGTTTTCCATGAGGATAATACTATCTTGGTGTCATGACTCTTCAAATTTGTTAGTTTTTACTGAATACATCGTGTGTATTATTTGATCCTTTTTTTCCTATGTAAAATAAGGACAATACAGAACATGTGAATCACATTTACATGCCGGGAAGATTCGAAAGTGTCCGACATTCCGTGAAGATTCACATTTACGCTTCGCATGTTACAAGATAGAGGTCAAAGGGAATGCCGAGTGCACCCATCATCAATAAGTCAGCGACACGATCGGTGACACACAACCGACCTCTTGAGTAAAATGTAGATTCTGTTATAAACTTGTTGTAACCGCTTGTAACTTACTTCTAACTGATCAATGAGGTGTATGAAGCTATAAATACCCCATGATCAGTTGCATTGTAATCCAACTTGTAATTTTCAGTTCATCAATAATAATTCCGCATTTTACTTTCAGTTTATAATTCTATAAACATCATCATGGTATCAAAGCCACCCCTTTGTGCAAGTGTTGGGCCTCCTTGTTGGTCTTATAGTGCCCTTATATGTCTTGTGTGCCATGTGGCCCAGGCCCTTCATAGGCCCACACTTGAGGGGGCATGTTAAAGTTGTCCCACATTGGGCACTTGCAATTGTATCACCCACCATGTACAGAGATGGACTTCCTTCATCTCACAACCTAGGTTTTGGGGATGAGGCTTATATGGTTTGGGCCTAGATTTTCTACATGGTGTCCTGTGGAAACATGTTACAAGAAACATGGCTATCCTCCTGGTTTCAAGTCAAAAAGGGCTAATTTGGTATAGGAGAACACTCAGCAGAAGAAGACCAGGCCCAAAACAGGTCAGCTGGACCGGGGTTTACAAATCTTACTTCACATCAACTTGACAAGTTGATGGCGGGGTTTCCAAATCTTACTTCACATCAACTTGATAAGTTGATGGCTCTGATGTGTTCTGATCCTCCTAGACATACATGGTTTGCTGTTGGCCAGCTTACTGAGATTGTAACACACTACTCGTCTGCTACAGGGACAAGTGATCTTAATTTAGTAAGATCTATACAATGGATCTTGGACTCTGGTGCCACAAATCACATAGTAGGATCATTAGATCTGTTAAACAATCTCAAACCTTCATCTGGTATAAAAATGGGATTACCTAATGGAAATAATGTTCCTGCGTTTTTCTCTGAGTTTTGTGAAGAATCTTGAGAGTGGTCTTCATCTTTTTTGAGATTTCAGTTTATTGAGAGTAAAGTGTCATCTTTTTCCTGAGTTTTTTTTTTTTATCATTTCTTGATCGGTTTTTTCTGTAATTTCACTTTCATTGTTGATTTGTGATCAATTCTGAAGTTCTTGATAGTCATGGCAGCTAAGAAACAAAAAAATAAGTCCCTCCAGTCCATTTTATGTTCATCCTAATGAGAATCCATCTTTAGTTCTTGTTCAGCCATTGATGAAAGGCAACAACTATAATCCATGGAAAATGTCTATGGAGATGGTGTTAATCACCAAAAATAAAATTGGCATTGTAGACGGCACAATCAAAAGGGCATAAGCAGATTCAGCAGATATCCATGCATGAAGACAATGTGATACAATGGTGAGATCATGGATCTTGAATTCTGTGGAAAATACCATTGCTCAAAGTTTGATGTACTTCAAGAGTGCACATGCAGTTTGGAAGAATCTTGCAGCTAGATTTTCTAATGTTGATACCTTGATGCTTTCAGATCTTCTTGAAGAGATGCATCTGCTAAAACAAGGTAGTGACTCTGTCAATCAATATTTCACAAAATTGATGGTTTTGTGGGAAGAAATCAAGACCATTAGGCTTGTATCATTTTGTTCTTGTGATCCTCAATGCCACTGCAACGCAATCAGCACACTAATAGATCATATGGAGACGGAACATGTTATGAAATTCCTAAAAGGTTTATGGGATGATTTTGATCCAATGGTTTCACAGGCTATGTTGATGGTCCCTTTCCCAGAAATCCATGATGCTTTTGCAATGGCCATTAAATTTGAAAGACAGAAGTTGTATGTAGCTAATAGGGCCAAGAATCAAGATTCTATGGTTCTCATGTCTCAGAAAAGTTGACAGGGGCAAAATCAGATTGTCAGCAGACCAAACTCTGTATCTGCTGTAAATTCCAGATCTAAAAATCCCAAGAAGATGCAATGCAGTTTTTGTGGATTTAATGGTCATACTGAGGAAACTTGTTACAAGAAACATGGTTATCCTCCTGGTTTCAAGTCAAAAAGGGCTAATTTGGTAGAGAAAGAACAGTCAGTAGAAGAAGATTAGGCCCAAAACAGGTCTGCTAGACCGGGGTTTCCAAATCTTACTGCACAACAACTTGACAAGTTGATGGCTCTTCTGAGTTCTGATCCTCCTAGACATGCTGGGTTTGCTATTGGCCAACCTGCTGAGATTGCGACACACTACTCACTTGCTACAGGGACAGGTGATCTAAATTTAGTAAGATCTATACAATGGATCTTGGACTCTAGTGCCACAAATCACATTGTAGGATCATTAGATCTGTTAAGCAATCCCAAACCTTCATCTGGTATAAAAATGGGATTACCTAATGGAAACAATGTTTCTGTCACACATATAGGACAAGTAAGGGTAAACCCTTAGCTGGTCCTACGTGATGTGTTTTGCATTCCTGGTTTTAAATATAACATTTTTTCTTTACCTGCCTTTATCAATCATACAAAAGGTGCAGCTGTTTTTTCTGCTAACAAGTGTGTTTTGCAGGACAAGAACAAGAAAGTGATTGGTTAGATGATTCTATTTTTGGCATTACAGACTAGGACATTTGCAAGATAAGAGACTGCAAGTCATTAGTTCACAGTCTGCTGATGTCAAGTTTTGTGATCATGACCTCTGTTATGTTTGTCCCATGGAAAAACTAAAGAAAAAACCTTTTCCATTAAGTACAGCTGTTGTACATTCTGTTTTTGATCTTATTCATATGGATATTTGGGATCCTTTAAGACAACATACTGTGAATGGACAACAATATTTTCTTACTGTTGTAGATGATTTTTCTAGATTCACTTGGGTATTTCTTATGAGGCACAAATCTGAAATTTTATTAAATTTGTTTCTACACAGTTTCACAAAGTTATCAAAGTTATCAGGTCTGATAATGGAGCTGAGTTCCAGCTCACTGATTTTTATGCTCAGCAGGGCATCATACATCAGACATCAAGTGTCAGCACACCTGAATAGAATGGTATTCTTGAAAGAAAACATCAGCATCTGCTGAATGTGTTGGATCGATATAGCGCAAGTAAACACTCTAGAGGGGGGGGGGGGGGGGGGTGAATAGAGTGTTGGGGGAATTATTAACTTCTTTTTCGATTGAACACAAGTAGTAAAAAATTAAGTGCGGAAGCTCACTTAATAAACTATTCGCTTGAGTTATAGAACCTTAGTGATCAAATGTGATGTGATTTATATGTGATCAAAAACAGTATAGCACAATTGCAGATTAAGATTAATCAAAAACAAGGACAAAAGTGGTTCAAAGGATCATAACAAACAGCAACACTTTGCAAGATATATATTATTGAACAAACCAAGTTATATCCGATAGAAACAATTTGATTAACTAAAAGTGCAGGCTGATATAGTTGACCTTTGTAGAGAAGTTCCAAAGGTCACAAAAGGCAGCAAATTGCAGCAGATTATAAAGAAAGGATTTTAAGAAAGATTTCTCAATATGATTGGATACAAAAAAAATTTGACTAGAGCCTTAACCTTATGTACTGATGCAGGTTAGGATAAAACAAATGCAGTGATGAAGAATATATAGATTATTATAGCAGGATCAAAAGCACATTCACAGATAATAAAATCAAGGCAAGAACTGATACAACTTGAACAATCAGAAAGGATATAAAAGATCAAGTTCAGTCCTTTACAATTCTGCATATTACAAGACAACAATATAAACTATAGATCATATTGCAAATGCAAACCAGATGTTACAAACTTTATTAAGCAGCAGGATAATCAAGTACAGAGAATTATAGAGCCGGATTATCAAAGTGAAGGACCAAAGAATCTCCTGGGCGACGAGAACCAATGCGATCCTCACGCTCATCCGGTTTGTTCTTATTCTCTTCTTTCTCAAAATCAAATAAAGAAAACCTATATAAGTCAGGGTCGATGTTGAATCTACGTTGAAGGGTTCTGGCGAGGTTCTTGCTACTCCGAAGCCGCTCCCACTCCTCCTCAAGGGCTTTCTCATATTCGGCTAACAGAGCGAACTCTCTCAGAGCCTCAGGATTATTGGGTTTCGGAGGTTTCCCTTTCGCCACTTCACCATCAGTTGTGTCAGGCTTTTGTCCCCTCTTCCTTTTCGGTTTTTTGGGGACTTCCCAAGCGAGCTTACGAGGTAGTGGTAGACTCTCATCCTCACTTACCCCTAAAGTTCAAGATAAGCGGCGTTCTCAGCAAGAGTTAAGTCCTCATCACCTGCGGCGCCACTAATATTAGCCTCGGCCTGAGTCTCGGAGATATCAATATCCTCGCCGACTATGGCATCGTTGTTGTCGACTCTATCCTGACTCCGTGCGGCCTCTTTGCTACTTTTCTTACGTCGCGGCGCCGGTTCAGGTATGATACTACCTAGATCTAAAGGATCATCTTGTGCTCGCAAAGCGGCTTCCCTCTCGGCTAGCTCGTCAATCAGGTCGTTCCGCGCGGGCTCATCAGGACTGGAGGGGTCATCTTCTCCTTCGTCCAGTGCATAATCGTACACCTCCTGATCCTCGTCGGATTCCCCCCTCAGGGCATACTCATCATCAGTCATCCTGAAAAAAGAAGATGGGAAGGCGGTGTTTTAGTCACCTAGGATAATGAAGATTAAACCTGAGGAGTGATCGCACCCATCTCGACACCTTCCCCACCATTTTAGCCTCTAAGAGAAATGAAAACGCAATTGCAAAAGGAAGGGGCATATATACAGTCACAAAGCCAAAATACCCAGGTTAACATCTACCCAAAAAATCCAAACTTTAACCTCAAAAACGACAATCAATCCGACCAGCATTGCTAAAAAGCGAGGCAAACTTGAAAAAGGAATTGGAAAACAAGAAGAAAATGAGGAAAAAGAGCAGCAAATGGGGAGTTTACCAGTTTCGGAGATAAATAGATAGACCAGAAACTGGAAGGAGAGGTCGGGACCTTCAATCTGGAGCTGGAACCCTCAAACTTATGGCCGGAACCTTCAAACGTGCAAACAGAATCCTCAAATTCCCACCAGAAAACACAAATCTCCACTGGGAAACTCGAACTCTCGCCGGAAACACACTGGGGATTTAGGAAGGCGAAACGCAAAGAAAGCCTAAGAAGTAAGAGAGGCAAACGTGTTAGGGAATTGGGAGAGGGATCTTTATATAGGAAAGGGGAAAGCAGATTGTGCGGCCAGAATTCAATCCATCCAACGGTCCAGATTAGTGCGGTCATTTCAAATTTTGAAATTTGAAAACCGTCATCATTATAGGGAGGGAATAAATGCCCACGTAAGTGCGTGGGCGGTTATCGAGAAAGCTGACGATAGGCCATAGACCACGATCTGACCCTTCAACTGCC
Organism: Gentiana macrophylla; assembly: GCA_026214975.1. Classification (NCBI taxonomy): domain Eukaryota; kingdom Viridiplantae; phylum Streptophyta; class Magnoliopsida; order Gentianales; family Gentianaceae; genus Gentiana; species Gentiana macrophylla. The sequence goes on along the minus strand of CM047817.1, from coordinate 76,638,454 downwards.
CCACTACCCACGTCTGACAACTCACTACGCTTGACTCTACAACGGTCGCCGCCATAACGCTCAACCCAGTTGATCTCGCCAACAACACCACAATCCTAATGAGTCCATCAGCTTAATAGCGTGGTATTCATAATCGTCCGCTTGATAGCGCGATCCCATAAGTCCATCAGCTTAAATTGTATGACGCCTAAGGCCATCCGCTTTATAGCACGAGCCTAAAAAACATGTCGCACAAAATGACAAGGCCGTCCGCTTCATAGCATAAGCCTAAAAAACATGTCGCACAAAACGACAAGGCCGTCCGCTTAATAGCGCGAGCCTAAAAAACATGTCGCACAAAATGACAAGGCCGTCCGCCTCATACCGCAAGCCTAAAAAACAAATCCCAAAAGACGACAAGGCCTTTAAATACCAATATCAAAACGCTCAAACAGAGCCATAGGCAATCTGTGAGCACACTTTACTCCATGCTTGGCATTTTATGAAAATACCGAAAACACGGAGTAGGGGGGCATTGATATGCCTAAATAGTGCCACCACCTATGAGTCACCGGATAAAGTCTATCTAGCCACCAGGTTGGATAGTAAGGTCCGCGGCCATAGTGTCCGCGACGACAATCAAACTGAGGTCGCCAAGCTCAGGTCCCCACCAAGAGCCTTCAAACCTTTAAGGTCACTAGTAGCTCAGGGGGCTGATCTGAGACCCTAAAATGGGTCAATCAGAGACCGCACAAGCCCTTGGAGGGAATAGCTGAGGAAGAAGCTGAGACAGGATGAAGGGCATGCGACCCCGTGGATGGCGACCTGATCATCCATATGATTATTCGTCGTGGCCCATATGATTATTCTTCCCTCCTTCCTATAAAAGGAGGTCTTGTGTAATAGAAAAGGACAGACGCAAATTATAAAGAGAACCAAACTCTGTCAAAATATCTACTCTCTCAAGCATTCATACAAACCACCATATCACCGCCGTGCACCACCGGCCATCATCACTCAAAATTCATTACACAAGCCAGATATCCACTATACAAACCATCGCTAAACAACCGTGATAATTTCAACGTTATCACTTGAGTCTTGCATTTAATGAGGATATTCAGAGTCTGCCGATGCATCATTTGTAGGGAGAATAGCAACATCAGAAGGTAGAAGAGCAACATAATCAACAGTAAAAATGATCAACTGCAGTAGAAAGGTAATAAGCTCATTTTTCTTCTTCTTGAGTTTGCCTATTTGTGTCGTATAAGGATACGGCCAACTTTTGAAATATATATAACTCTGCATTGTCTGTGATCAATGTTTTTAGTTTCCATCCTTTGTACATTTAGATTTTAGAAAGCATTGTGCTGGATGTTTCGCATGTAAATGGCTTTTTGCTCTATTTTATTGAGGATACTATAATACTACCGAATGATTTAGTATTTATTTGTATTTATATTGTATTTATTGATATACTTGATCACCAAGTTATGTAACTCTATATATATATTTGTATTGTACCATTCAATCAATCAATGAAAACAAAGAATTATTTCAATAATATGGTAGCAGAGCAGGAGATCCCGAGTTCAAGCCCCGTTTCCAGCACAATTCACAACAACAACAAAAAAAAAAAACAACAACCAAGTGTTGGGCTCCATTCTCTTCTTATAGGCCCACACTTCCCAAACAAAAAAAACAAGTCAAGTGTTGAGTCTCTCTCTCTTATTATAGGCCAACACTTGAGGGGGCGTGATATAAGGAAATATAGTTGTACCTTTACTAATATCAATTGGTTTTAGTACAACAGTAAGCGCTTGATTCTAATATGATAATCAATGCGTTAGTTCAAAACAATACGTGGGATTTGGTTCCGTTTTCTCCTGATATGAATTTAATTGGTAATAAATCGGTTTCTCGTGTTAAGCATCATGCAGATGGTCTAGTTGACCGCTACAAAGCACGCCTGGTTGCTAAACGCTTTCATTAGGCAGCTGGCATTGATTATCACGAGACCTTCAGTCCTGTTGTGAAGCCTATCACTATTCGGTTTCTCGTATCTCTTGCAGTCTCTCGTACTTGGTCACTTAAGCAGGTAGATGTGCAAAATGCGTTTCTTCATGGTTATTTGACTGACAGTGTGTTTATGCAACAGCCACAGGGTTTTCAGCATCCTGACTATCCGGATCATGTGTGTCACCTCAAAAGCAGTTTACATGGCCTTCGTCAGGTCCCTCGGGCCTGGTTCTCTCGCTTTACCACTATTCTAGCTTCCTATGGTTTTGTGTCATCTAAGGCAGACACATCCTTATATGTCTATCACCGTGGCAGCGCTCGTGCCTATGTTCTCATTTATGTTGATGATGTGATTGTGACCGGTTACTCTCCTACGCTTGTTGATGATGTTATTCGCTTTCTTGATGGCCACTTTCCTGTTAAGGATCTCGATCCATTATCCTACTTTTTGGGCGTTGAGGTCCTTCGTTCTCCAGAGGGCCTGTATCTTACCCAACGGAAGTATATTCTACAGCTACTTCAGAAGGCCGGTTTGGATAAAGCCAAGCCGTGTTTTACCCCTATGCAAGTTAAGTCTCAGCTTTCTCAGTTTACTGGCTCCCCATTTTCTGATCCATCTTTTTATCGGACCATTGTTGGGGGCCTTCAGTATCTCCAGTTTACTCGCTCAGACATTGTGTTTGCTGTTCACAATTCATGCACTCCCCGACGGATGATCATTGGATGGCTGTCAAGCGCATACTTCGATACCTGAAGCACACTATCTTTGAGGGTCTTCTTATTTCTCGTACCTCTTCAAGCTCTCTTCAAGCCTTTTCTGATGCCAATTGGGCGGCTGACTGTGACGACCGCCTTTCTGTTGGGGCTTATTGTGTCTTTCTGGGTTCAAATCTTATTAGTTGGAGTTGCAAGCAGCAGCAAACGGTCTCCATAAGTTGTACGGTAGCCGAGTACAAGGCCCTTTATCTCACAGCTTCTGAGCTTCAATGGCTCGGACAACTCCTTCGCGAGCTTCGGGTGGACCTGCCCCACCATCCCACCTTGTGGTGTGATAATATTGGAGCCACGTACTTATCTGCCAACCCGGTCTTTCATGCTCGCACCAAACATATTGAGATTGATTTTCATCATGCTCGCACCAAACCCGGTCTTTCATGCTCGCTTCCAAGCATCTTCGGATTGCATTTATTTCTTCTAAAGATCAACTGGCTGATGTTCTCACAAAACCGTTGGGCAATCCGCGTTTCTCACAATTGAAGGCCAATATCCACGTCCAACCTCTTCCCGTGAGATTGCAGGGGCGTACTGATGTTACTATAATTACTACCGAATGATTTAGTATTTATTTGTATTTGTATTGTATTTATTGATATACTTGGTCACCAAGTTATGTAACCATATATATATATTTGTATTGTACCATTCAATCAATCAATGAAATCAAAGAATTATTTTAATAATACATTTAAGTAATTTCGTTTTTAACTAGTGTGGCTGCGTTTCTACTTTTTTTAATCATTTTTTTTTTGTGTTGACACATACGGACACTCATTGTTTTGAAACCCCTTTGTGTGACAAATGTTTAAGGCAGCTTGGGTTAGTGAATCAAAATTATCTAATTATAGATACAACCCAAATGCTTTTCTAAGGCATCCAATTATTTAGTTTCTTATGATGGTGAGGAGGGCTTTAAAGAAGCAACTTCCCTATTTGACTTTGGATTTACATAATTAGAAATTTCTCCCAAAGCATCCTCTCCTCTTGCTTAGGTTGGATTCTGTGTCCAATGAACTTCAACTTTTGTTATTTTAGTATTTTGTCTATCAATCATTCCCAAGGATTCCATAGGTAATGTATTACACAATATTTAGTGTATTTCCTCATAAGTATCTTAGTGCATATGCTGTAAAACTAATAATTAATCAATGAGAACAAAATCTACTGAGAAAAACAAGACTTGTAGTGAATGTACATAAATTCAATGGATTTGTTAAAATGCAAAGAACATTTCTAATAGGTGTAGCACAATATTTAGATATTGAATGAAAAATATTAGTAAATAATTATGTTTTCAAATCCTCATAGGAACGTTTCAAGATGAAAGTGTAACATGTCTTTCCATATCTTGTCCAGTAAAGTGTCAAAATTCAGGATGGTTGGTTAAAGAATAGTGGTTTTACACGATTAAGTGATGAATCTTCAAACTATAGTGCATCGATTTCACCTTCAATGCCATGTGATGAGTTGTTGCAACCATCTTCCATGCACACGAAGATAGTATTAACAGCCATGCTATGCCACATCAGCAAATCAGCAGCAACACGCAAATCATGCAAAATAAATCAATTGAATCTTTAATGTGATCAAGGAGAGATAAGGAGTGATTTGATCACATGGGATATTGGTGGTTAAGAGTCCAATAGCTATTTATTCTTTTATGTAATGGTAAAAAGGTTTATTATGTTCTATTATTTATCAAAAAATAACGCTGAAGGGCATTTTAGGAAAGATCAAGGTTCTACTCTAGGGTTTAGGTTGTATTTAAGGGCAAGCTTTGTATTGATCGAGTCAAGGAAAATTTTAATAAGAAAGTTCTATACACAGTTCTCTTCTATTTTTTCTTCATGGTATCAGAGCCTACTGGTGTCTGATCACCACATTATACATTTTTTCATCATGTCTACCACATCAATTCATGTAAACAGCATTATCTCGCTTAAGCTAACCTCCAAAAATTACCCCTTATGGAGGGAACAAGCGATTGCTTTTTCGGATAGTCAGGATGTTCTTGGACATCTAACTGGAGAGGATTCGGCTCCAAGCAAAACCGTGCCTACAACAGACACCACTGCTCCACCAGTAACCAACCCCGACTACACGACATGGAAGAAAGCCGATCGTCTACTCAGAGCTCAGCTGATCGGCTCTCTTTCTGAAGAATCACTGAGTCTCGTAATTGGTCTGGATACAGCCAAAGCTGTCTGGGATGCTCTCAAAAGAGCCTATGCACAAGATTCTCAAGAATGAGAATTTAATCTAAAGCAGCAAATTACCCACATGAGAAAGGATGACTCAAAATAAGTTGCAGATCACATTCACTATTTTGAAAGTCTCTGTGACAGTCTGGCTGCAATTGGTAAGCCTTTACCTGATAATGAGAAGGTTTATTTTTTGTTAACAAGTCTAGGTCCTCAATATGAGACCTTCACGACAACTATGCTGATGCACAAACCAAGCTATGAGGAACTCGTTGGTCATCTACAAAATCTCGATCAAAGGCATTCATGGTTTGCAGCTAAAGACCCTGATAATTCCCATCTTGCGTTTTATAGACAAAAACCTGCTCAAAGGAACAATTCTCAGCCCAAGTTCAATTCTTCAGGAAGAGGTTTTCAGGCACAACAATCCAGGGGGTCGGCATCCTCATCTGATCAATCCAAGAAGGTGTTTAAGCGCATGAGCCGTGCTGAACGTGATCAATACAGGGATCAGACGTGTGAATTCTGTGGCGTCCAAGGACACATCAGCAAGATTTGTTGGTGGAATAATAAGGCAAAGGATGAAATTCTTCCGCAAGCTTTGTCATCTCTCACCTTGGATAACACCATCACTGATACAGAATGGCTGATGGACACTGGTGCAACAAATCACATGACAGGTAACAGACGCCTTCTTCATAATCTTCGTAATTATACCACCACTGCATAAGTGTTTATTGGTAATGGCACAGCACTTCCTATAACAGGCATTGGTGACATTCATATACAGTATAATAATGAATTGATTATTATTTCTGATGTTCTGTTAGTTCCTCAAATGACCAAAAATCTCATATCTGTTAGGCAACTAACTTATCAATTTAATGCTCATTGTTTATTCACTAATGTTGGTTTTATTCTTAAGGATAACAAAACCGACAAGATTTTGCTGATAGGAGAATGTAGAAGGGACTTATATACCCTTCCCAGTGTTCATCATGCACTTGCGGCTAGGGCTGTAAATGAACGTCAGTATTCGATTCGATTCGCTGTATTCGGCTCGAAAAAAGCTCGATTCGAGTTCGATTCGAACCTTCGAACGTCGAGCCGAACGTTAGGTATTTGATATTCGTCTATCGAGCCGAACCGTATCGAACACGTTCGGCTCGAACTATTGTATATTTAAAAAAAAAAACTATATATATAAGGTTCGAACATGTTCGAACCGTTGAACATGTTCGAACTTTCAACCCGAGCGAACCTTGCTAAACTAAGGTTCGATCGATTCGAGCCGAGCGAACCTTAGGTTCGAACCTTTCGAGCGAACTCGAACCCCGCACATGTTCGGTAGGGTTCGGCTCGCTTACTGACCCTACTTATGCGGCACACAACTCAAAGTCCGCCACCTCTCAAGTTTGGCACCAAAGATTAGGGCATATTCGGTTTCCCACTATTATCGCTTTAAAAATAATGGTCTTATTGAATTTTTAGGCACAAATAAGCAGAGCACACTTATGCGCGAAAGTTGTCGATTAGGCAAACTTTGAAGCTTCCTTTTCTCATTCTCGAACATGTTTCTACTGCAATTTTTGATTTGATACATTGTGACCTCTGGGGTCCAGCTCCTGTTGAATCCATTGGCAGATTTAATTATTATGTTAGCTTTGTTGATGATTTTTCTAAGTACATATGGTTTGTTCCGTTAAAAAATAAATCTGATGTATATAATGTTTTCCTTTATTTTGAAAAATATGCAAAAAAAAAATCAGTTTAATAAAACCATTAAGCAGTTTCATACGGATGGAGGGGGAAAATTTGTCAACACTCCCCTCACAGAGCATTTGTTAAACCAAGGCATCACATACTTAATCACCTGTCCTCACACACCACAACAGAATGGCACAGTTGAGAGAAGGCACAGAACTATCAGAGAACTTGGCCTTACCCTGCTCTTTCATAGTAGAACCCCGTTATTTCTATGGGTGGAAGCCTTTTCCACAGCTGTGTATGTCATTAATCGGGTCCCTTCTCTCACAAACAAAACTGAGTCTCCATACTATATCCTCCATAACAAGCACCCTGACTATACCAACCTTCGTATTTTTGGCTCTAAGTTCTATCCTTATCTCTGAGATACTAAGAAACATAAGTTTGATCCCAAAACCCTCCCTTGTGTGTTTGTAGGTTATAGCAACAATCACAAAGGTTACAAGTGTTTTCACCCCACCACCAGAAAAAAATTTCTATCTCGGCATGTCTTTTTTTATGAGACCTTGATGCCTTATAGGACCATGAACAAGATAAATCGCCCCTATGTCCTAAATATCTTCGACTCCTGGCTGCCTCCTATGACATCACAGCCATCATCTTCTCTTTCTCCCATTCATGCAGAAGACTCTCCCTCACCTCCACCCATCGCCGATGTTATTGCTCAGCCGCTTACTCCGCCTCTTCATCCACCCTCTCCTACTACCTCCATTATCGTCTCCTCTGAGTATAATCTTCAGTCTCCTCCCACATCCCCATCTCGGCCTCTTCCCGAGTCTTCAGATCTTCGGACTTCATCCGCCTCCAACAGTCCCGGTCTCGGTTTTCCCGATGATGCCTCCATTAACGGCCATGCCATTAACAGCCATGCCATTAGCACAAGGTCGTTTATTCCCGTCATTTCTCCGATGTCCCCCCCACCCCACAATTTCCGGTGCCACCTGGCCAGCCTCCATCTCCTCCCATCACTCGGGCCCAACGATGTATATTTAAACCTAATCCTAAATATGCTCTATCCACCTCTTATGCTGCGATCCCCACCGAACCCAAAACTGTGAAAAGTGCTCTAAAACATGAGGGTTGGAGGGCAGCCATGTTAGATGAACTACACGCACTAAATGAAAATCAGACGTGGACTTTGGTCCCCAGAACTTCGGATATGCATGTCATCGGTTCCAAGTGGGTTTTCAAAGCTAAACTCAAAGCCGATGGAACTCTGGATCGGCTCAAAGCTAGGTTAGTCGCTAAAGGCTATGCCCAAATAGATGGTCTAGATTATGTTGAAACTTATTCGCCAGTTGTTAAACCAAGCACAATACGCATTGTCCTCTCACTTGCATTGTCTAGAAATTGGTATGTTCTACAATTGGACGTCAAAAATGCTTTTCTACATGGCAACATTTCAGAAACATTGTATATGGATCGGCACCAGTATGTCGACCTTACTTTCCTCAACATGTTTGCAAGCTTAAGTAAAAGCGCTACATGGGTTAAAGCAAGCTCCTCGTGTGCTTGGTTTGACCGGTTTAGTACTTTTTTGCTTTCATTCGGTTTTACTTGTAGCCTCTCTGATCCTTCATTATTCTACTATCATGCTAATCAAAGTACTCTGGTACTTCTATTGTATGTGGATGATATGCTTGTCACAGGTTCCAATCCACACTTGTTGAGCTCGTTCATCAAGGTGTTACATGCAGAGTTCGCCTTGAAGGATCTGGCACAATTCATCATTTTTTGGGCGTACATATTCAACAGACGTCCAAAGGCATGCTTCTCCATCAATCTCATTATGCCACGACTATTCTCCACCGATCCGCCATGCAAGATTGCAAGCCTGCCAACACTCCAATGGCTACCAAACCTCTAGTTCCACTCACTTCCTCTCCCACCGGTGCTCTCCAACACTTGACATTTACTCGGCCAGATATCGCCTATGCCGTCAATCATCTCTCTCAGTTCATGCAAAGCCCCACTCAATTTCATATGCAGCAAGTTCAGTGTCTTCTCCGCTATGTGAAGTCCACTCTGTGACTTGGTGTCTCTCTTCAATTCACGTCTCATCTTCCTCTCTATGCCTTCTCAGATGCTGATTGGGCAGGTTGCCCGACCACTCGACGCTCGGTTACGGGTTACTGTACATTTCTTGGTCCCAATCTCATATCATGGTGCTCGAAGAAACAGCCCACGGTCTCCAGATCCAGCACTGAAGCCGAATATAGAGCTATGGCACATACCGCCGCTGAAGTTACTTGGATTACCTCTCTCTTGAAGGAACTGCACGTCTCTCTTCCTCAAACTCCTACATTGCTCTGTGATAATCTCAGTGCCTTATACATGACCATAAACCCAGTTTTCCATGCCCGCAGCAAACATATTGAACTTGATTATCATTACGTACGAGAACAGGTAGCTAGGATGCTCTTGATCACCAGACATGTCCCCGCACAAGATCAGCTGGCTGATATCTTCACTAAGTCTTTACCAAAGTACTTGTTCATCATTCTCCGCAGCAAACTCGGCCTAATCCCCAGTCCCAGCCTCGTTTGAGGGGGAGTATTAACAGCCATGCTATGCCACATCAGCAAATCAGCAGCAACACGCAAATCATGCAAAATAAATCAATTGAATCTTTAATATGATCAAGGAGAGATAAGGAGATTGGAGAGATAAGGAGTGATTTGATCACATGGGATATTGGTGGTTAAGAGTCCAATAGCTATTTATTCTTTTATGTAATGGTAAAAAGGTTTATTATGTTCTATTATTTATCAAAAAATAACGCTGAAGGGCATTTTAGGAAAGATCAAGGTTCTACTCTAGGGTTTAGGTTGTATTTAAGGGCAAGCTTTGTATTGATCGAGTCAAGGAAAAATTTAATAAGAAAGTTTTATACACAATTCTCTTCTATTTTTTCTTCATATAGAAATGATTGCACGGTGAGTCGCAAACTACCTCCCTAATTGAGATGGCGCTCGACATTAATCATCATGGATACATTATGTCAGCATTTTATTTTTCTTTGGGGGTTTGCATTTTCTTTGTAACTTAACATGAATTGTGAACTTTGGTGGAGCTTTGCAGACATGTGTGATGTATTTATTAAAATTATATGTGTAGTTTTATGGATTAAGTTTTGAAATCTAAATTAATTTGGAAATTGTGGTTTATTTGTACAGGTTTTAGCCATTTCATTATTTATTTTTTCACGAAAAACATAATTTTCCGACAAACTAGTGACGAATAGCTAGCGTCGGAAATTTGTCCGACTAATGAGAAGATTTTTAGAAATATTTAAAATTACCAACAAATTAACGATGAATTTTGTCGGAACACTTGAAGGAATATTTGTCAGAAAAGTTGTCGGAAAATTCGTAGGAACAATCGTAGGAAAAGTTGTCGGAATACTCGTAGGAACAATCATAGGAAACGTTGTTAACTCGTCGGAAAACTCGTAGGAATCATGGTAGGGAAATTCGTCACAAACTTTGTCGGACTTTTGTTGGAAAAACGCGTCAGAAATTTCGTCGCAATTTTTGTCGCAAAACTCGTCAGAATCATTTTCCAACGGCCATTTTTCCGGCAAGGCACATTTCGTCGGAATTTCATTGGAAAATCGAATTACCGACGAATTGTCCTGTCAGAAAACCTGAAAATTTTAGTAGTTACCGACTAGCATAATTCGTCGAAAAATATCGTCGGAAAACTTGAAAATTCTAGTTGTGAGATCAGGCTTTTTTTTTTTTTTCTTTCTTTCTTTTTCCTCTAGGTTACCGGTGGCTTGCTTGAGAAGCCCAAAGAAACCACGACTATCGCACAACAGATATGTAATTATTTTTGAAGTTTGTTGGCTTTGGAATTGTTTGGTGGTGTACTAATATATTGGGTTCATGTTTTACTGGAACATGATTGTTTTGTACTGTGGGCGTGCACCAAACAACATACAAAGTCTGTACCTTTTTCTACCAATAATGTTTGGCGGTTTCTATCCCACCACGAATTTATTATAGGCATCATTTATTTTATTATTTTTCATTTACTTCACCATACCGTCAAATCACTTTTTGGTACCACGTTACGCGCGTCAGAGCCACAGACGTTTTTTCTCGCTCACAACATCAGTGAGTATGACGTTTTACACCAATGATAAATTTATAACTTTAAAATCAGTGTCACTGACGTTGGGATTGAAAACCAACGTCAGTTTCAGTGACGCTCGTATCGCAAAACGAGGGTCAGTGGCAGTGACGTTATGATGTTCAAAATAATAAAAATATTCAATGTGGTGCCAAGAGATATTTATAGGGTGTCGAGAGTAATCGTGGTGCCGTGAGTATTTTCGTGGTGCCGATAGAAGCCGCCTAATGTTTTTTTGGTGTCTTTGAGAAAGATCATGTTTTTTTTATGACTGTGTTTATGTCACATCGGATTCAGTTACATACAGTAGACTCTCGATAAAATAATACTCGATAAAATTATAACCTCGATAAAGTAATAAATTTTTACAGTCCCGACTTGGGCCGAATAGCTAAAGTAATAATTTCGATAAAGGCATTAAGTAATATAAAATTTTAGCGCATATAGGTCCCAACTGATATATAAAGTAATAATATCCTATTTTTTTAATAATTCAGAGTGCCTTAGTGAAATATGAGTCCACCGTTGTTTGCTTTGTATGAAAATTTATATCCATTTGAATCTCATCCCTCACGTTTTGCAAAGCTTTATGAAGTTGTGGAGTGCTTCTATCATATCGTAGGAGAAAATCACTAAGTTTGAGTTGAAAATCATTTTATTAAAATAGGAAATTACACAATTTACATATTAAATGATGTTGGAAATATTATTCGTGTTTTGATGATGATTCGTCACGTAATTAGACAAATCACTTACAACCCATGATGATGAAGTCATAACTAAGCTGTTATAGTGCATAATGAAAGAAGAAGCAAGAAATGGTCAGAGATAAAATGTATAAGTTCTATCTAGTGCTAAACTTGTATAGGTTGTTTCGCATACAAGCATTGTAATAGAATAGGAACTAGGCAAACAATTTGAGTCACAACAAGAAAACGAGTATGCACACGTGAAGAAGGCGGGGGTTCAAACTCGATAATGCAAGAATCAAGAAGGTAAGTTCGGCCGAGGTCACAAACTCGCTTGGCTTATCTAAGATCAAGAACCGAGGACACAGACTCGGTTACAAAAGATCAAGAATCGAGGTAGCAAACTCGAGTTAAGAAGGCGATTAAGTCGTGACTATAGTTCAGGATTCAGGCAAGTCTGTGGTGACTTGGAACTGAACTATAGATCATGTAAAACTGAATGATCTTAAGGACAAAGATTATCAGTTACCAGGATAATAAGAAACTGAATGGTGTACTCTGACTTAGTCAATTAAAGTCCGATGTCAAGTATACAAGGCACTCAGTTTTGAAGAAGAGTAGAAAACTGAGTTAAGGCCTTGCTGAATTTAAAGTGACAATACGACAAAGATCGTACATATGAACGTTGGCTAAACGACAAATGTAACGGCTACAAGAGCTAGTGACCGTTACATCACCCCTATAAATACACAAGAGAATCACTTGAAGAAAACAGAGAGAGGATCAGAAAAAAGAGCTTTACAAGCACATATCCAAAGATCCAGATCCGAAAAATCGGATCATATATATCTAGAAAATGGGAGCCAAATGAAATTGCCTTGAAGATTTCAAAGAAAGATCCAAAGAACCCGTTAAGGGGAAAGAAGGCATCTTGGAGCTACAAAGGCATATCGGAAAGAGTCAGACGACTCACCAATTAATCACTTGATTAATTCTAAACCTAACCTTTGTGAAAAAGGGTTGGTGTGCATAGTTTGAAGAGAGCAATTCCACATTTCTTCATACGGGTTGCAACTTGGTTGCCACAATTTGTTGGTTCGATCTGGATTTGTGTTGGTGTTAGTGGTGAGCTGGTTAAGGAGCAATTCCACCTCCGAAAGATCAGTGTGCAGAGTGAAGGGAGAAATCTCACATTTCTTCATTTTGTGTAGACAATGAAACTAGGGTGTCGTGAAGGACTGTCATAGTGCTAGGATTTTGTAACGGTTATCTCAAATTCTAATGATACCTCCTACACCACATGAGAAGGGGAGACGTACGGGATTACACCACCCGGAACTTCCATAAACAAATCTTGTGTTGATTTACTTTATGCACTTATGTTTGTTTTATTTGTTGCATTATCACTCAGCAAACACCAGACACTAAGTCAGCACAAAACTGATACATAGAAGGTCTAGATTCTTATTGACACATCTATTGCAATTTGAAGGCTAGTTTTATCCATTTGCCGATTAACAAAACCAAATATAAGTCGGCATTGACTTATATTCGATTGAGTTAGGCCGAACTCCGCACAAGTTTTAGGTCAGGAACAAAACTGAGCTGAGTATCAGTTTGAGTTTGATAAAACGCAGCTCCCAGGGCTTTTTCGATTTGGTAAAAGTTTTTGGTGACAAGTTTATTCACCCCCCTCTAAACTTGTGTTAGCCTTTCCAAGGACCAACAAATGACTTTGAGAATAGAAAATGTTTTACAATTGATTATACTTTAACAACTTATACAATAAATGACTTTGAGAATAGAAAAGGTTTTACAATTGATTATACTTTCTATATAGAATTTGAATTTTGAAATTCAACAAAATTCAATAAAATTATATTCTATTCTATTATTATACATGTAAAAGAATAAATTATTACTTAATCGATTAAATAATATTTCGATAATATAATATTTTTTAGCTGGCCCAACGTTATTACTTTATAGAGAGTCTACTGTATACTATTTTGGACTTTTATTGCTAATTAACATTGGAATTGTTTATTCCTGCCCAAATTTGAGTCAGGAAAATAACATTTATTCTGATCGAATTTGTGTCAGAATGTTGGTTGTTTCTAGACTCAATATTGGTCAGAAAGCACAATTGATACTTCCTTACTGAAATTCAGTCCGTAAAATAATCACCATCCTGACAACCGAACTTGAGTCGGGAAATAATTTTTTATTTTGACCGAATTTGAGGCACGATGTTGGTTTTTTTCTAGACCCCATCAGTCAAAAAATGCATTTGATACTTCCTGACTAAAATTCGGTCCGTTAACTAATCAACATCCTGTCTAAAATTGAGTCCGAATCAATTAATAAAAAAATAAAATGATAAATCAAAAAATGAAAAATAGGTGTGTTAAAACTTTTTTAGGTGTGAAAAGACTTTACCTTGTTGAGCAACAATTATGTAATGGAACTTGCTTGTGTAAATTATCATCTTTACAAAGTTAATACAAACAAGTTTGCATATTCTTCTGTTCATTAGTTTCATGTAACAATCAAGAGTTGTGTTCAATTTATTCCACATATTCACTATCTAGGGAATGGATGATGTGAAGAAAAACGAGGACAAGTCTAAAGGAAAAGAAAAGGAAGGTGAAGGAGAAGATGATCACTGCACAATTACAAGAGCTATATTTGTTCCTGCCCTTTTTTTTTTGTGCAAAGGAGGATTGTCATTTTTTTTCAGAATAAAAAATTATCGTTTTAATTTTGTTTTCAGGCTGCATTAAGACCCGTGCTCAACAACAAATATTTTTTAGTCTAAATATCTTCACAAGCAAATAAACACTGAAAACGAACCATTGTAGGAATATATATGTCAAGTCAAAAGGTTGCCAAAAAATTTTACGAGTTTGCTTTATAAGTGAACATTTAACTGAGGAGTTTGTCAAACATTTGAATGTGGCAACTGAAAATGCTAGAAAGAAACTCATCAGCATTCTTTCCGCCATTTTCAGATGCCGTGGTAGACAAACTCATCAACTTTCTTGCATCAGCCTTCACAGTTAACGTCTTCACTTGCAAAGTAGACTCGCCAATCTTTTTGCCAAACTTCTGACTTACAGATACATTTCTACTCATCCCACAACAAGCATCGTCAAATTAAAAACATGAGGCACCAACGAACCAACACTTTCGAACCATTTTTTTTTTTGGCTCTTTCAGTGTTATTTGCTTGTGAAGATATTGAGACCAAAAAATCTTTCTTGTTGAGCACATCTGTTAGAAGGGATCTTATTGCAGCCAGAAAACAACATTAAAACGATCATTTTATTCTGAAAAAAAATGACAATCCTCTTTTACGAAAAAAAAAGGCAGAAATTAATACACCTCATGTAATTGTGCAATGATCATGTCCTCCTTCACCTTGGCTTTCTTTTCCTTTAGGCGTATCCTCATTTTTCTTCACACCATCCATACCCTTGATAGTGAAAATGAGGAATAAATTGAAGGCAAACAATTGCACTATTTAACTGTTACCTGAAACTAAGGAACAGAAGCATTGTTTGTATTAACTTTGTAAAGATGATAATTTACATACTGTGCACCATTAAGGTAGCTCAACGGGGCTTCATGGATGCATTGGTCTGTAAAATATCAAGCTCGATGAAAACCTAGCAATATCCAGTATTCAATGCCACAATCACCGTTAAGAGGGTTTGAACCTGTTTTCCGGTTGTCCACTTAGAAGGCGGATTATGCACACTAAAAATCAAAAGCAAAAAAAAAAATTGACACTTCAATTCTCTTTCATTTCATTTATGTATTTTCACTCAAAAGCCATAATTCTAATCCAAAACAATCAGCTAGTTGAATCAATGAGCAAAGTTAATATAGGGCACAATACATGCGCTGTTCTCAAGAGTTGAATCTGCAACAGCCCATAGCAAAATGGAAAAAAAAAAAAAAAAAAAAAAAAAAAAAAAAAAAAAAAACATGTCATGGATACTCATTGACAAATGCAAGCAAGATAAAAGAGAGAAAAATGCAACAGTCAAAGAAGCAGAAACAAATTTTTTCTGTCAAACATAAATTTGACCAAAATAAACGGAGAAGATGTATAGCTTAGATCTTGACATGGCTGTTGTGTAAACGATGACAACCACGTGTAGTGGAATAAGCTAGAAAATGCAAAAAAAACAAGCGTTTAGCCTTAGAAAACTTTTTCACAGTGAACATGTACCGACACAGTTGCAAATTTAACAAGAAACAAGTATCATTAAACAATCACCAAGGAAGGAAGCTCAAAGCTCATTAAACAGAATTGAAGGCAAAGAGAAGTTTTAGTGACAGCAAACACATGAGAAGATAATGTGATGTTGAAAACAACATGGGCCACACTCTTCTGTATAGGACGATTACTTTTTGAGCAAGGACGGAGCCAGGAATCGGATCTCGGGTGGGTTAGTGGAGATCTCGGGTGGGTTAGTGGAGTATATTCGGACAATCGGATGGGCTAGTAGAGTTTATTCGGACAATCGGATAGACTTAAATAAGATGTTTTGATGACATAAGTTGGATTAAGACTAAACCCCTCTTTTCTTCCTTCAGGTAAAACGGACATCGTCGTTGATAAAAATACAAAAATAAAAATAAAATAATAAATAAAAAAACAACAACAACAACAATGGAGGTGTTAATTTGTTGGCTTTGCTTTTTCCTAAGTAAGAACTTTTCTTCGTAAAAGAATATTTTAAACCTACATACATTAACAATAACAAACATGAGGCATCAATAATTTATGTACTGTGTTGGATCCATGAAATTTCTGATCGACTCCAAAAATGTGCAACCAATTTCTTCTCCTAGGATATTTATATATGTCTATCTTACGGTAGACAAATATATCAATCCAAATGTCCTGGCCTCCTTAGGATGTTAGATAACATTTAAATATTTCAATCCAAGTGTCCTAGCATCTTTAGGATGTTAGATAACATTTAGGAATAAACACATATTACATCCGCACCTATGATGTACCGACACTTTAATATAGGTGCCGTGCACCGTGTCTCACATATTTCCGACACGACACGCGACCAACACATATTGGCTGATTAAAATAATATTATTTAAAATTTTAATATCCGACACGCTGTCGACACGGCCCCGACATTCCTAAACCCAATTTTATAAATTTTGTTTTTTTTCTTTATTTAGGATTTTTTTCAATGGAAGCGTTAAAATACACGCTTTCTATTTCTATAATAATTTAATAAATAGTGAGTTGTATTAAGTTTATATGTTTTTTATTGATAAACAATCATTTTTACAATTTGTATTATTTTGAAGGTCAATCACAATTTTTTTGACACCATATAAATGTCGAATATCTATTTTAGATATTTATAGAGTTTACGTATTATCTATCTTATTTTCTCTAGTTTTTTACAATTTCCTACTACTACCTCCGGTCCAAAATATAAGTCATCCTATCTTTTTTCCTTTGGTCCTATAATATAAGTCATTCACAATACCAAGATAGCATTAATGAACATTTTTCCTTATCTTACCCCTAATTTATATCAATCCAACCACTTTTATTCTTGTGATTGTTGCGTTTATGATAATCGAGGGTGTTAGATAGACAATTTATCCCTATATTAATTACGTTTAACTACTTTCTTGTCAATGTGAAAATTAGGATGAAACATATTTTTGGCCAGGGTAGTACTTATTAATTGTCAAGGCAAATACTTCTCACAGCTTGCCACGTCCCTTCACAAATGAAGGAGTGTTCCACTAACTCCACGTGGCCAGCTAATAAACTTGCTTTGTATTTTTTGTTTTTGTTTTTTTTTTTTTTTTTTTTACTTTTTAAGTTAGTTTGTTTCTTCTTTTCTTTGTTTTTTGTTATTATTATTATTCCACAAAACCAAAAACCCTCAGTTTGCCACGTACCTTACTAGATAATTTCAAGATTTAATCACAGGCCATGCCGCGGACACATTATGTGTGTGTATATATATATAAAGTAATACTGGTTAATTCAAAATTTAACGACAATGCCATGCATACTAAAACGTTACATGTATGTATATATATATATATATATATATATATATATATATATATATATATATATACACACACACGCACCTTACTAGATAAATTGACACGGATATATCGTACGTCTGCCAGTGAAAGCGGCGCTACTGAGTTAATTCCAAGATTTAATCACATGGCATGCATGGACACATTATGTGTGTGTGTATATATATATATATATATATATAGCCAATACTGATTATTTCCAAAATTTAACGACACGCCAGCTACTAAAGCGTTCTGTATATATATATATCTGCTAGGTAAAGAAAAAAAAAACCTTAAAAAAAAATGCCTTCATGAATGTAGGGAAATGTCGGTGCTGTGTCGTGAAATGTCGACACCGTGTCTGATCTTAAACTTTTAAGAAATATAGTTAGTGGAGTGTTTCACTGTGTATTTGATCTTAGACTTTTAGGAAATATTGTTTTTTTCTGTATATATATATAGGATAATACATAGATATATAGAGGTGTAATTGTCTAATCAAAATAGGATAACAACCTGTACGAACGTGAATTGTCTTCTTATGACTCATCAATCAGATAATTGAAAGAAAAAATGTACATGGTTATTACAACTGTTGTGCATCCAAAATCTTTTGTTGTCTCCCGTTTTCAGGAAAGCAAAGAAAAGCAAAAATGAAAGAAAAGAGGGTTGCAGGTCGATTGACCGCCGGATCTCTCCTTTATCTTCCGGCAAGTGTGTATGTCTGATGGTTAATATACAGATTCATCAGTATATTCGTTGCTTTAGCCCCAAAAGTCTTCTATCTCACTTTCTGTCAATTCATGCAATTGAATGTAAGCTTTGTTTTTTTTTTTTTTAAATCAAAGAAATTAGTTGTAGTCATCTCGAGTTTTAGAGGAGCAGGTCTACAAACCGGTGGTTTGCCGGATTTACCGGATAAATGAGGTCAGTTGAAGTCTTTATACCGTGTATAAATAGATAAAGTGTCCTTGCATGTCTGAGCCCTAAATAGATAGGTATTATTAGTAATTTCCGGTGTATTGTCGATAGGTAACAAAAAAATTGTCTAATGGTTATTAAAATGGTTTTGCAGATGTAAAAGGGTTTAAATACCCCTTCTTGGTTCAAGATTCCCCCTTCTTGGTTCAAGATTCCTCACACATTCGCCGTAGGTCAGTGCTTTTCCTTTTCTCCTTTCTTTGTCGCAATTAAACTTTTCTACATTAAAGTCTTCTTTTGTGGGCGTCTGTTTAATTAATGCATGGTCGTTATTATATGTGCATGATCTGTAAATGTTAGAAGGTGATAGTGATATTTTGTGCTTTGTGTTTTGCTCTTCTTGAAAAAAATACAATACTAAGGCTCGATGTGGTTGGTTGGTAAGAATGTGTGGTTCTTCTCTATAAAACATGTTACCAGGTGCTTATAGTTTTTGCATGCTAAGGTGTCATTGTACTTCACATTATGTTTAAGGTTCTTTGGGTTGATTATGTGTCTTCAAGTTAAACACTGTTGTTCGTTTCTGAATGTCTTTGTTCGAATACGGCGAATACAATTACAGAAATAATACATTCTTTGTACTAGATTGTTTAGTGACTTTCTATGTTGTAGGGTTACTTCCAAGCTGTTCTTCTCTCACATAGCTCGCTGATTAGGTGCTGCATTTGGATCTGCTTGCAATGGCTTCTCCCTCTCAGGTATTCTTCTGACTGTTTTACTGTTTAATTGCACTTCCATGTGTGCCCTTCCTCCCCTCAGTTCCTGTAGTTCCTCCTACTTTTTTTCCTGCTTTGTCTATACACTTGTGTTTCTTACATCATCTGCTTAGAAAAGCGATTGCTTTTAGATGTTGAGTTTTTTTAAAAATGAGCGAAAAGGAAATTTTACCGTCGATTAGCGATTGGTAGATGGCGTGACAAAAAAACGGAAACTTAGAACGTACACCAAGACTCCTGCTTTGCAAAAACAGAAAAGAAATACAAACGCAGAAGGTGTTACATCTGTTTTAGTAAACGTTGGTTGTACAACCAATACCTCCATTGATGTGTCAAAAAAACACAGAGCAATGGAGAAGAGTGTTTCCAAAGTGAAGGGCAACACTTCGCGACAGGTTTTCAATGACCACAGTAAATTGTGTCGATAACCAAACATTTAACAATCAATGTTCTAACGAAACACTCACATTAATCAGTAGGTCCAAATTATAATGAAAAACCTACCCTGTTGGTAGAAATGAAAAAACCTACCTTGTTGTCAAACTATATATCAAGAAACAAATTTGCATCATGCACAACAACACAGTCATCTTCGAGTTTAGGCTGCAGATGAAATTGGATCAATCTTTGCAAAAGTTTGTAGTTCTATAATCGTTGAGAAAGAACGACAATTGTTCGGCCCATCAACAAAACAAGTGATCAAAGAAATTGTTATTCAAATTTGCTATGGATAAGGAAACCATGTTGTCATGCACATCTACCAAAGGGCAATCATATTTCTTGAAGTTTACGGTGAAAAACAACTATCTTGGTTTACGAAACTTTCGCCTTCTTCCCAAGAGGTCACGCAATGTATCTTTGAAGTCTTTGGAAGTCGATCAAAAACTTAAGAACAAGAACAATCAGGACCAGGCCGAACAGTGAACACTGTTATTTGTTTTCAAGCCATGCCAAGTTGCCCCTATCAAATCTATGTAAGTTTTAGTTCTTTTCATGATGGTTGCTGAAAATATTAACATATTATGGCCATTAATTGTGCATCCATTGACAGTTAATGGTTTTGAATAATATGTATGTTTTGCTTGAATGTGAAGTAAAAATCATTGATGCTTATTTTGCTTAGGTAATTGCATCAATGATTGTTACCAAAGATATAATGTTTTGTTGCTTTTGTAACTTATTATGGGCAATCAGAAACTTTTAAATAAATACATGGCTTTTTATTATGGTTTTCAGCTTTATGAATCTGTATAACTTACTCTTATATGCTTCCTAATTTCGATCTACATACTCAAACATCTTTCGTATATATAATATGTACATACTTAAAAACCTGAATATGCAGTTAACATTATATAATTCAAAATCCTTGGAAAGGGCATGACGTGCCTTGCACGGCATATCCAAACACTAGTTAACAATAATTTTTTTGATAAATTGAATCTTATTTACATCATATAATATATGTGTGTGTGTGTGGGTGGGTGGGTGGGTGGGTGTGTGTGTGGCCCATCACTAAGGAGAAGGAGCCGGTAGTCTATTTACATATATATAACGTGTCGCCGGCGTGTCGTGTCCTTAAATTTTGAAATTAGTTGTATCTCCGTATCCGTGTCGTGTCGTGCGGCATATATCGTAGATCCGTGTGTCAGGCAACATATATCCGCACGTTATAAAACCACACTGATTCATTTTACACACCATAAATATAAACATGAAATAACACTATAAGTGTAACGCCTTCAGACTCTGGGTCTGATAGCGCTAAATAAGTCATAAATGATCCGGTCAACTGTTTAGACCGTCATCCTCACTTGCCTGAAGGGCTAACATAAATTGACAAAAACCTCTATGTTTCACAATTATTTAGGGATGAGCAATACATTACTTACCGACATGGGCCTTTACAATAAGTTTGAACCATTAAAATAAGGATTGCTTTATTTACAATACAATAAGTTTCAACCTTACAATACAAACAGAGGAAATATCCAGCATCTAATCAAAGTGACACTTACAATAAGCAAATTGAAGATAAGAGAAATGATGCGTGAGCGAAATTTGTTTGCTTAAAAGACAATTTTATTGGCAGACCTTCTAATACATGGGGTAGAAATTAGACGACCTGTGGGCATATACAAATCTCGAGTTTGAGCAAGAAAAAACATCGAAAATACCTATGAAAACACCGGATAGAGAAATCCGCGAAGCGATCAAAACAACGGCGGGAAGGGTGATGTAAGCCGTTTGTTCACCTTTGCAGTGCGAAAGGGTTGGCAAAGGGTGAGAAGGAAAAAAAATGATTTCTGCTGTGAGATGTAATTGTGTGTATTATCCGTTGGAAAACAACCTCAGACAGATGATATTAGAGTAATTTATGCTCGGTTCTCGATCCGCCTTGCCACCTTAATTAATTAACAAATGCATATTCCAGATCGTTAGTTCGACTACGGGTTGACGTAATGTGAGATTGTCTGCATTTCTAAGCGGTTGTGAAAGTTATTGCATACACACATTGGCTCATAACGTGAATAGTGTTTAATATGTTACTGATGGATATGAATGACATGATTTTGATCTTGACTTAGTGAAGCATAGTTGTTTTTAATTAACTTATGTATTGATCAGTGTTTGTGTTCTTTTTCGCCTTTTTGCTCGGGACGATCAAAAGTTAAGTGGGGGGTAGTTGATGACGCTCTAAATGGTACCAATAATTATACCTATATTCACCCCGAATTCTGCTCAAGAGAGGATAGATAGGCTCGTTATTACTTAGAATATATGTCAAATGCTATGTGAGTGTTTCCAGGATCGTAATTCTGCATCTATGCTATTTTCCTGATGTTTTGGTACTGTTTTGTCTCGTTTTGCGTGTTTTATAGGATGTACCAAATCTGGAGCATTGGAGAACGGGTCTGGACCAAAAGAATGCATTAGGCTGAGTGATTGAAGCCCAAGAAGAAGCCTGCTGAAGAAAAAGAAGACTAGAAGGCCCGATAACCTGAGGGTTAGGCCCGGTAAACCGGTGACTTATTCAACACGAAGTTTGTTCTGCCGCATTGTCTAAGTCGGTTAGGGTTTTAGAGTCTTAAGTCGGTCAGTGTATCTATATAAGGCCGTGTTTACAGATTATTGTATAGAATTTCATAACTTATCAAATACATTATACAATTATTATGCAATAAAGTTTTCTTGAGCTTTGAAGAGTTGTTTTCGGTTTCCTCCCTTGTTCCATCATCTCTAGCTTGAGTAGATCGGGCTAGATCTCCATTGTTGAAGGTATGAAGCTTTGAACGTTCCTTTATCGTCTTCAATATGGTAGATCTGTTCGTATTTATGTGTTTTAGTTAATCTGCATGTTTAACAACCCCATAATTTACTTATTTTAATCGTACTGAGCAATGTCGATCCAGAAATTAGGAAAAGCCGCCCCCGGTAAACCGGCGGTCTATACCGGTTTACCGAGGCATATTTTAGAAAACCTAAACTGGGATTCACTACAGCTACATTGATCGGCAGGAATAATTAAAACGAGTAATAGGTCTGGCCAATCTAGTATTCATAATTCGTAAATTAACATGAAGGACCACAAGTGAAGTGTTAATTAGGACATAGTCTTGATGGACCCTAGGAACATGTTGGTCAATGTTGACAGCTGTCTAGAATGGTTAGCGGTATGAGGTAACGATCAATATTGGCAGTTCTAGTTCTTTATACGTATGGGCTATTACGGACCAATTAAGGAGAGTAGCTTGCGTATAGATTGTCTACTGCCATTGTCAGAGTATATAGGAGTAGGAATTGCACCCGTAGCTGATAAATATGATAATAATCATTAAAAGCTCACGATTAATCTAAGGAAATTAAGTGGGGAAGTAAACATAAAGATTAACTAATCCAAGTTAGTAGATCGGTGAGGAGAGGGAGAGAATACCATGTTTGTTTTCTTTCATGTTATTGTTGGTCAATGACCGCCTATATGTTGCTTCTTAATTAGGTTAGAATCGTTTATACTTATAAGTTGCATTGTCTCTGTGGGATCGACCTTGACTCGCATTTACTATACTGCGATGTACCTAGTATTCTTGCTAGTAATATGGACGTTAGTGACTTACACGCGATCATTGTCTTGATCCCTCTCCCGGAAAGCGCACAAGGACTTAGTTTCTAGAGTAGTTGGTTGATTTCTAGGTTTGTTTAATAGCGTTTTCGAAGCCATTTCGATTCCAGCAACAATTTCAGGCTTAGATTCATCGTGTGAATGTATAATCTAATATCTTCATAGTAAGTTCTTGGTTTTCATCTTGGTAGGGTAATATTCTCGAAAGTATGTTAGGTTCGTTGTTGGTTTATAGATTCCGTAGTTTTGGGAAGTTAGTTCTTGTTCGGTTCGTAGTTTGGCCCGTTGATGGCTGTTTTACAGCATAGCCAACTCTAACTGGCAGGGTACCGAGTTGGTTGTACTATAAATGGCGAGCAAGGTCGTATCCCACAGGGAATCTGGTCAAGTATCAAAGTCGGTATCGTTCCTAGTTTAGGTCAACACTATCACGAGACATGGTGATTTGTTAGATCACCAGTTTTACAAACTAATTATACACAAAATAAAAGAGTTAAAACTATGAAAAAAGAGATAGCCAAACTATGATCCAATCAAATACTCACACACCCTAGCTAAGTCCAGGGGTGTTTTCGAACTACCTACTCGTTCTCGATGTCATTCGAAGGGTGTCATTTCCAAATTCCGAGAATAGACATTATTTCAATAATCTACCCTCCTATGTCAGGTTCAACAGTCCGCTGATCGGATTTATCTGACCTAACAAGGTCTACGTTTAGTGAAACGCTCAACAAGTTGATACAATCCTCACACACGAAACCGAATCTAAACAACTCAGTCGGTTTTACTGGGGTGATCCTAACCCTGGTTTCGTACCCTCTCGCAAATACATATATAAAGACGATACGTGTAATACGATTATCGAGTGATCAATTCAATAAACATGATCGAGCATAAGTTCTAGAACTACAAACACATCAAGATTCAACAAATAAAACATCAAGAACACCACATAAACAATCTAGGGTTCGATTTCGAAGATTATCGCATAACTCGGCTATATAACGATTAGCAACTCATTATAACAACCGAATCACAAGAAATCAACATTAAAACTAACAAAAATCAAGATTAAAATCACGAAATCAAAATTACCGAAAACGAAAATGAAATCCAAATTGAAATTGTAACGAGCTAGTAGCACGAGCCTTCGGATTACAACGATTTGATCATAAAACTAACTAAAACTATTTACAAGATAACCTAATCTAAGAGAATGGAGAAAAATGCAGGAAAAACGGGCTGAAGAAGATGATATGTGATGAGGATAATGTTTATCCACCCAAAATTTTGCTGTTATAATGGGGGTGCAAGTGGCATTTAAGTCTGTAGGTGCACACCTTCAATAAATCAGCCATAATTTTGTGTTAGATCTCCAAATCAAGTGATTCAAAATTATATGGAAAGCTGATTCAATTGTCTACAACTTTCATGCAGGATGTCCAAAGACGTAAAATGCCTTTAAGTTGGTTCAAAATGCAGATCAAGGGAGGTTGGGGTTGTAATACCAATGAATTTCGATCCGCTTGAACGCTTAAGCTTCGGGCACATGCTCCTACCTTCAGAAACTCCGCCTTCGAGACATCCCGAACACCTAATTCCTGAAAATAATCACAAAAATACCATATGTAACCCCTACTAGACACTAGGGTGACCGAAAATACATCAAAACACTGAAAACATCAAGATTTCTGGACATTACGTCCTAGGTCTCATAAATATCGTGCAAAATGTGTCGAAATCAAGAAAAATATTCCCGGATTTAAGTAAAATGAGTCAAAACGGGGTATAAAACACGTAGGAAAATCGAGTCGAGTTGACTCTCATCTACCCCATACTTAGCGTTTGCTTGCCCCGAGCAAAACTGAGCGATTCAAAAATAGATATGGAGTCAACATTACAATCATACATTTAGATTAAAGCATTGCAATGTAAAAACACAAGAAATTACACAAATGCATATAAATTGAGTTCTACCTTGTATTGAGAAAAGAATATGTGTGTATAGCTTCTTCGACATTCATCACCTACGACCGGTTTAGATTATAGACGTATAACATACCGATGTTACACCATAGGCTTATACTTCATAAACATCTCCACTAATTGAGGTCAATCGAAGTCTAGTAAGGTCCGGTAGGACTTGAAAGGTTGTAATGTTAGGCTAGGGCCGGGGCTAACGAAAGGGATATTTATGATAAAATAGAAAGTAGAAAGTGCAATGAGCTTTACTGAACCAAATATATACAAACCATAACTCTTCCCTTCATAGTATCGGAAGATCCAACTCCTCATAAGGATGCTCGTCTGAATAGTACAAACCATCAACCGAGTTTCAACTTATAATTCATCCAACCTTCCACTTCTCCACATCATTCACAAGCTGGAGACGTACGTCACATCCAGGTCTAGTTTGTACCTAAGCTCGTCAACCAGGAACAAACCGCTGCAGAACACAACAATATCTCAAATCCGTACTAGATTAGAAGAAGTTCCCCTTCACCAACATCACAATAACAAAAATCACACCGAAAAACTTGGCATTCTTTGAACTCCTATATATACAAATATACATATATTCAATCTTTTTTTCTCTTTTTTTCCTCTTTTATATTTCAAAACGATCACGAGTTAAAAGCTGAAACAATACAGTATTCCACCTCTCCCGGAATATACTCGCACTTACGACACCCCTCAAAAGTTACGTCTCAAATCACCCCCACACTAAAATCAAAAAAATATAGAAACATCAAGCTCTATCTTGCAAGGTGATCAAAGAAATGTAGACCGAAATTAAAGCTAGGGTACCGGTAATTACGAGCTAATCATCACGAACAGCCAGTTCGGGTGGCGGTCTAACCACCCTACAAAGGGCTTAGAGGGAGAACTAGGGATATATACAGAAGGGATGGCATTTGGCTCTGATCGGGTCAAATAAATGCCATAACCGTCATCCCCTAATTAACCAAGAGTGACCTTTATATTTCGCCTCGAAGTTACTAATATAAGTTCTAGGTAACGGGGTCATTAATATCTACTATAATCGTTCACTAGTCAAGGTAATTCGTGAAGTCGAAGCTAAAGTGATAGAACTATTCCATTCTCAATACAAGATCCCAACTCAAATGAAATGCATTCCTATAATCACTATATGTTTAACAAAACAATACCGAAGGCTCAATGTATCAAAACCAATGTCAAAGGCATCAAAATTCTTGAAAACTGACTCATTTTACACTAAAGGAATAACAATCACTAAGTATAACTCGTTCGACATGAAAACGAAACATCGAAGCTAAACCAACCACCCCTTACTTTAAAACGAAACACGAATGATAAGGGTAGAAAACATAGCTTACAACCGGAAAAAGGCGCGAGTACGATCATGTGGCATCTGATGAGCTTAAATTTACCCCTCGAAAATATATTTATAAAGACTCGAAAACCGTGGGTAAACTAACTCTCTAACCAGCAGAGTACCGGGTCGATTGTTAGAATAGCTACAGGAGAACGAGGTCGATCCCAAGGGAAAAGTGTTTGTAAGTACCAAAGTGAACGTGTGTCTTAGTCTAGGCTACCAAGTTTTTGGAAGGTTTGTTACTACACGACACTAAAATAATCAAGTCTAAAGAAAGAAAAGAGAGTTAAACTACTAGGTTTTAAAGATAGGTTAAAAGACATAGCCGAACCATGATCAAAATAGCTAATTTCAACCCCAAGGATAGACAAAACCGGGAGTGTGCATTATAACAAACGAACTCTCACATTCAATCTCACGGGTGCGTGCTCCTAATTCTGATGTTAAGATCTGAACAACTCTCCTTTAACATCCTATGTGAGGTTAATTAATTCTCCTTTTAGAAAACCGATTATCCTAACATGATTAAGTGTTGTGAGACGCTTGATATAACCCTCGTTACGGAAACAAGTCCAAAATTACTCGGTCGGGCGTGACTACCGATTCATACTCATCAACGTCTTACACCAAACATCTTAACGCGAATGTGTCAAAGCGAAGAAACCGAAGCTTTACCTAATCCATGGTCTACCCGAAGACTCGTGTGAAACAACTTGTCATCGTTGGCTCAAGAACCACCCGGCACTTCATAGTTCAACCCCGGGGTCTAACACTAAACTACACTAATCTAGACTACCACATTCAAGTTACTAAGTTGATAATAAAACACCGATGAGCGCGGCTTGAATTCACGACCTAAAACCCGGTATATTTTACCTCCCGATCTTAGAACCCTTTTCCCACACCATTCTCTCCAAACCCTCTCAAGAATGATGTGTGTGAATTTTGACCTAGGTAGCTAATCTAGCCCAAATCCGTTATAACAAGTTCTAAGACGTGAAATATGTGAGATTCAACAATAAAAAGCACAACACACTCCCAATTTTATCTTCCAAATGTTGATTTCACCAAATTTTACATGATTCTAATTTATGATAAGTTTAGCTACTCATAACAATGTAAAAGGAAAATATACTATATATATACATATACATAGGTATATATATATATAAAAGTAAATAAAAGTATATATATATATATATATATATATATATATATATATATATAGTTATAAGTGCATAAAAGTAAATATATATATATATATATAAATATATATATATATATAATATAGTAAATATATATATATATATATATATATATATATATATATATATATATATATATATATATATATATATATAAATAATGTAAGTAAATATATATATATATATATATATATATATATATATATATATATATAGTTATAAGTGCATAAAAGTAAATATATATATATATATATATATAAGTATATATAAAAGTAAATAAAAGTAAAATAAAACAATAATCTAAAATAATTATCCCATTACAACGATATTTTAACTAATTTATATAAAATATATACATATATATATATACATAGACATGTATATATATATATATATATATATATATATATATATATATATATATATATATATATAGACCCAAAAAGAGATTAAAAGAAGATAGAAGAAGATGGAGATAGTGATGAAGATCAATTGAAGAAAAAAATGAAGATGAAGGAGATGAAGAGAAGAAGATCTAGGATAGATATATATATATATAGATCTATATATATATCACAACAAAAAATAAAAAAGAAAAAGAAAAGTGGAGATCAAGGACGATGGAGAAAAGGGGAGGGGGAGAAGATGATCAAGATGAAGAGAGGTTGGAGAAGAGAAGTTGGAGAAGAGAGGTGCAAGGATTTTTTATGGATATGGAGGGGTATATATATATATAAGAGCACATGCGTGGGATATCATTTAGAAGATAGTGGGTTAATGATGAGTCCTCACATGCACCATCAAGTTGGTTATATCAAGTTGGGAAAATATCTCCACTTTTCCCGGCGCGCTTTCTATAATGCGGCGCTTATCGATAAAATAGCCATAACTTGAGTTTTAGACCTCCAATTGACGTGATTCAAAATGCGTTGGAAAGCTCATTTGAATATCTACAACTTTTATGAAGAACTCTTCCCCAGAAAAAGCCTCTAAGTTGGGTCAAATGTCTGTCGTAGATATTTTACTGGTAGAAGCATTCGTGACAATTGATCCGCTTTGAACTTGTTAGCTTATGGCACATTCTTCCATTCATCAAAATACATCTTTTAGGCTCAAAACATGTCGTTACGTGGAATCTTAGTCAATGTATAATCCTCGCAATGAATCACCAAAACACCAAACGTAAATCCGACATTTACACTCCGGTTACTAAACCGGTACAAAACTAGTAAAAACATTATATTTTATATAATACTTACTACTAACGTAATTAGATAAATCTAAGGAATTTATGACTCGAAATGACATAATAACGCTCAAAATGGTATCGAAGTGGGGTAAATTGTTATAATAATAATGTTGAATTTTTCCTCATCAAGATCCGTAAATGTCCTCACAAAGGTACATGTGATAATATCGACAACAAACACCAAACATACGAGATACGGAAGTATGGAGATATCGAAATGAAGCTCGACGGATCACCACGTCTTATCAAAAACACCACACTAGCCACCCGATACATATTTCTTCGGGTCATATTACAACAAAACTTACCCGAAGTATCATACTACAAACTAAAGAAATACAATGACACACGAGGGGAAAGAACACTAACAAAAACACATTCTAAGAAAACCACGCGCGAGGAGCCTGGCGAAGCCCATAAAGACTACGCTTAAGGCGGCAAACGTAGTCAGGATAGTATGGATGCTAAAAGCCCTGCGGCTGCTGCATGAAGACCCAGTTAGATAAATAACCATGAAGGAACGCATTTTGAATGTCTACCTGCTTATTAGACCAATTTTGAGAAATAGCCAATGAAAGGAGAAGCCGAATGGTAATAGGCTTCACAACCGGACTGAACGTATCATGAAAGTCAACCCCAGCTTCCTGATGGAAGCCCTTAGCAACAAGGCACGCTTTATAGCGCTCAACACGGCCAATCTGCATGATGTTTTTCACGTTACACCTATTTATTTCCAACTAAATTCATATTATAAGAGTAAGGGACAAGGTCCCAAGTATTATTTAGAAACAAAGCATTGATCTCATCTCGCATAGCATCATGCCAAACACGGTGTTTTACAGCTTCATAGTAACATATGGGTTCGGCAGAGGAGGATTCAGCTAAGAGTGCCTTAGGCAGAGGATACCGGATATAATCAGGGTGAGGAGGTTTGGGTTTAAGAGAATTGGTTTGGGAACGAGTGACCATTTTACGAGCAGGGGGAGCAGGCTCAGTAGGAGAAGCAGAGGAAGAGGCCGGACCGGGTGAGCTCATGGCCGGGGAGGAGAAAGATGATGGATCCGGAGAGGAGGGAGGCTCGGCTAAAAGCTCGGACGAAAGGGGAGATGGAGTGGAAGAGGAAAGAATAGAGGCCGAGAGGGGTGGAGAGACCTAATTAAACAAGAGAGGAACCGTAAGAGAATCAAGAGTAACAAGAGAAGTGGATGGAATGTAAGGAAACGTGTGTTCGTTGAATACGACATGGCGAGAGATATAGATACGACCTGTTTGAAGGTCAAGGCATTTATAGCCATGATGAGAAGGACTATATCCCAAGAAGATACATGTTTTGGAGCAGAATTCCATTTTGTGAGGGTGATAAGGGTGGAGGTGGGGCCAGTAGGCGCACCCGAAAATGCGAAGAAAGGCGTAGTCGGGTAGACGGTGGTGGACTGATGGACGTAATTTCTACGGTCCGGTCAAACAAAGACTCGAAACCTTAGCAGAATCTACCCTCTAACCGGCAGTGTACCGGGTCGAGTGTAGGATAGTGCTTGAGGAGTCCGAGGTCGATTCCACAGAGATTGGCTTTGAGTACCACAGCTTGACTTATTTCTCGCCTCAGTCAACAAGATAGATATGGAGTTATACTATTGCATAAAATAAAGATTACACTACTCGAATTCTAAACAGCTTAAAAGAAGTATGGCGAACTACGATCCAAATGGATTACTTTACCTCGTAAAGATTACCCCGGAGTGTGCCTTACTTACCATGCCGTCTAACGAAAACTCATAGACAAACCCCGTATTGAACTGGACTTGATGACTGGGGCGCCAATCTAGTACACGGGTAGTGTCGACTACCTTTCAAGCCCAAAACTTCTACGGTCCCGAAAACCCGTTCCCACACGTCGCCGCAACATACATTTATAAGCTAACGTGTGTGCAACTATGAAAAAGGTTGTCAATATCATTCAAAGCTATTAAAACAATCAAAACAAGTTTCGTGATATGGATTGTCGATTAAAACGTTAAATTACGCTGGCCCACTACCTCCCGGTTCATCAATCTAACGGCGTTTCACCCGCATTCACATAGCTCAACCATACGACAAATCTAGCTACTCATAATCGAATCTAAACAATACAAACGGAAGAAAAACATCACAACAACAATAGAATAACAAAAGAACATACTTACTTTATTCAACTTGGAGAAGGTACCAAATGTGCTTACAAAAGATCGAATTTTTGCCAAGTGAAAAGTTACGGATCGAAGCTAAAAGTTAGTAGATCAAAGAGAGGATTGAAAGAGGATTCTAATGATATATAACACTTGATCTAACTCTAAATGATGAAGAAAATCGCCCACAATCTCCAAAACTATCTAATATTATCGCCCCCTCTTTCTCTTTCCTTGGCTCATTGTTGCACCTTGACCATGCTTCTCATCATAAATCTTTGCCTTACGGGTTCTCGAGACACCAATACCCTACAACCTCATGAACAAACAAGACACACAAACGATTCCGGAGGGTAAAAGTGCTCGGAATGAGGTTAATATCAATAAAAAGAGGTAGTAAACCATCAAAGTGACGGAATTACTCCTCGTGCTATAAACTCAAGATATTACCCCAAAACGGTCTAGAAACAACAAGAAACATGCTAAAAATATGGTAAACGGGGGTAGAAAATGCACCGAATCACGTAAAGTTGACTCATCACCACCCCACACTTAGCCTTTGCTCGCCCTCGAGCAAATTAGGCGTTTTAAAACAAACCATGGATTCAACTTCGTGATGTAGGTTCTACTAATCACACTCTCGAGGTAACCACAAAGTAAGAAACACGAACATAAACATACCGATACAACATTATCAAGAAAATGGGGTGTGTGTGGTGCCAAGCTAAAACCAAGTGCTCAAAATGATTGTCGGGGCTTGAATCCCAACCAAAAGTCTACCAACCGTCTCATACCCACTAGCCTCTCCACTAATCAAGGTCACTAAGTTTGGACACAATCGGGTAGGACTTGAAGGGTTATAACGTTAGGCTAGGTAATTCCGGTTAATCGGTGGGTATTTTGGGACTTGGAGAAAAAGAAGTACAAGTGAACCTAATCAACACATGTACCACTTCATTTATATCAAACAAACCACCAAAACTCCTTTTGATCATTTTTAACACTTTGGGAGCCATAGGATACTAACGCACCCGAACTCATTGCCAAACTCGACTATGTTTCAAGCGTCGTGAGGTGAGATCGAATACAATAGCACCTATCTAACTATCCCAACCCTAACATCATCATTAACTTAAAGCTCATTGCCCTTGACTCCAATCCTTTATTTCTATATACATCCAAGTTATTTGTTTGTTTTTCTCTTTTTTTTTTTCTTTTTTTTTTCGAAAGAAGAAGAAATAAGTACATATTTTCTTTTCTTTTTGGGCCAAAACCGAGCAACTAAGACCAAAGGAGCTCCTCCTCTCCTTATAAATTCAAAACCGAAAACCAACCAACCGACTAGTAACATCATTTCCCCACCCCACACTTGCCTTGGCAAGTGTGATCTAACAAGAGACTAAGTCCACTCGTAGGTCGAACGGGCGGAATGTGACCATAATTAAGGCTCAAGGGTAGGTTTCTCAAGTTAAATAACGAAACGGCTATAAAATGAATGGTGGTCGGACCATTCTATCAAGGTGAGAGGGGCTACGAAGGTCAAATGTTCGGCTCAGCTTATTTGGCTAAAGTAGGTCAAGAAGAACGCCAAAACCGTCATCCCGTGTCCTACTTAGTGTGAACCTTTCTATTTCGCCTCTCGAGACTAGTGGTATGAGAGGTGGTAGTAATCAAATTGTGCACAAGGTGTAGCTTACGTGAAATTAATAAACTCCATTCTCAAGATAATATTAGACCGCAATGTACATGTTCAGATCCTTACTAAGGTGATCACCACTCGAATGTGAAAATAACACACACAACATGGTGTTAAAAACCTTGAAATTTTTTAAAATTTACCCCAAAATCAACTCGAGCCCGGTCATAGGCTAAGCATACCACATATATAGCACATTTAACAACAAAAACAAGAAAACGGCTAAGTCTCCCACCCCACACTTAAACGAAACACCGCCCTCGGGTGTGTGAGAGATAAAAGAGTAAAAGACTTAGCTGCTTGATCAAAAACCCGCAAAAGGCGCGACTCATAGCCCGCGTGACATCTTCTAGTAAGCTCCATCTCGAATATCTGAAACCATAGAAACAAAAACCAAGGCAAACACATGCACGGGAAAAGTCCACGTGCCAAGAGATGGTGATAGATACGAGATATATATAACAAATAGAAGCCATGCCACAATCAAGGTATCAAAGCATATCAACCATACTAGACGGGAATTGCACTGGATGTAAAGATAATCAAAAGAAACACAGAGCATCCACGCATAAAACAAGGCCACAGAGGCTCACATAAAAGCATCCCCGCTTCACGCATAAAAAAGCCATAGTCAAAAGGAAATTCTCACCCCACGTAAGTATATCCGGACGGATAGCTGAAGAACCGTCCGGACGGATGAAATGTATGTCCGGACGGACAGATGACTGCCAAAAACAGAGTGAAAACCCGAGATCTATCTGGATGGATGGACTATACTGTCCGTACGGACAGGTGCAAATACAGGGGAAAAGTGCATTTCATGCAAATAAGGCACCTCGTGATCATCCGGATTCAACAGCAATACCAAAAACACAAAAGATGGACCTCAAAACAAGCAAAACACAACAAATGGTGGGTTGCCTCCCCCAAGCGCATTTGTTTTACGTCGTTGGCTCGACAAAATGACTTATACAATGCCAAATTTTTCAAAGTTATACTATTGGCACAAGCGAGGAAAAGGTAGAAGTGCTTTGTTTAATGTCGTTAGCATCGACTTAATGGCACTAAACGGACTCATAACTCAAAAAGACTCAAAACAACAATTCAAATATTTTATTTCAAACAAGTATCACCAAAACCATCAACCAAAATCCGAACTCAAGAACATCAACAATTCAAGGAGAATGAACATAGCAAGCATAGGGGAAAACGAGTTCGCTAGAAACTTACCTCTCATAGCCCTCGATGTTACCTCTTGCCAACTCGGGAATCCTCTTTGTCAAAATCTCTCATTATCTTCTTCTTAAAATTGCCATTCCATGGTAGTTGTCCCTTTTTAAAAATTCTTTGAGCTCCATCTACCGGTGAGTACACAAAATCGATCGCGAAATACTCATCAACACAAAGTGGAAGAATGTAATAATCCGGGACCGGCGCGCTAATAATCTCCACTTCTCCCGGTAGCTCTACCATAGACGGCTTTTTAGTCTCATATGATTTCACGACACTCTTCATAATAACATCTTCATTCACTTCAATTTGGAGTGAGGGTGAAATGGGCGATCCCAGCTTTCTTTCGCCTCTAATTTGCCTCATCAAATATTATGCTCAAATCTATCACACACCCTCCACGCCATTATTTTGCATTGCTTCAAGGCGGCGTGTGTAATAGATAGAATTTGCACATCTTCCATTTCCAAATCTGCACTTCCTCTTCATCCCAAATTGAATCCGTGCCATCACCAAAACAGCCTTGCTCATTCCTATAAATGGTGGGTTGCACCACGGACTCTACCAAAACATCGCTATTTTTAGCTCATTGGTCGGAATTTCACTCGGTAGAACTTGGAAACCGATACTATCAAATACTACAATGGGGATGGCGGTGATAAGGCCAACTCAACCACTCGGATCCTCCATGACGAGCACCTCATTATAGCAACTTGACTCATCAATATCACTATCTACCCGGACCGCTTCCATGGGGGTCACGCCACCAACCTCAATCCCTTTTGTGCACAAGACTTTTCTATTAGATCCGCATCCGGGCCGTAATGAGAGACAGATATCCTGAGACATCCAACATAACCTCAGATCTCATATGAGGCCAATCTTCATTAGCTGGGCACGCCCTATATTCCCCATTGAAAACTTGTCTTGAATCTCCCCACTGCTCAAGAGCATCCGTGGCCTCTCGTGATATAACCCAAACATACGCTTCAACCAATCGATCAATCGATGTGCCGACACTTCCTCATCCATAGCCATAGAAACCCTTTCCATCACCTCCGAATAATACCTACTTCTGCCTCTTCGGCATAGGCGAGGTCAATCTGCCGCAAGTGCGGATTTTGAGAGCTCCAATTCCACGGTCTGCTCGAATCATAATTCGCTTCCCGCCTCAACATTGACTGCTTTGGTTGCCTCCCCACTTTCTGGCCGATTCGGTTCCAATTGCCCCTGCACTTCGCCCATTATAGTTCCTCATCATATCGATAATCGCCGCCGCCCATTCCACATCCCATGAACGCACCCGCTTCTTGGTCATAAGGTTGATAATACCGATTTTGACCAAGCTCAGCCCCCAAGATTGATAGGTGGAATTTTCTTCATAAAAGTTGTATTGTTGAGAATATCCACCCATTTATGCTCAAGCTGCAAAATCACAGAAAACAACAAGAAAACAATAAAAACGACCTAAGCCCAAGCTTTCGGTCAACTATTGTGATATCAAAGCATTGCCAATCCCCGGCAACGGCGCCATTTTGATGGACGTAATTTCTACGGTCCGGTCAAACAAAGACTCGAAACCTTAGCAGAATCTACCCTCTAACCGGCAGTGTACCGGGTCGAGTGTAGGATAGTGCTTTGAGAGTCCGAGGTCGATCCCACGAGATTGGCTTTGAGTACCACAATTGACTTATTTCTCGCCTCAGTCAACAAGATAGATATGGAGTTATACTATTGCATAAAATAAAGATTACACTACTCGGAATTCTAACCAGTTAAAAGAAGTATGGCCGAACTACGATCCAGCGGGATTACTTTACCCTCGAAAAGATTACCCCGGAGTGTGCCTTACTCTACCATGCCGTCTAACGAAAACTCATAGGACAAACCCCGTGATTGAACCGGACTTGATGACTAGGGCGCCAATCTAGTACACGGGTAGTGTCGCCTACCTTCAAGCCCAAAACTTCTACGGTCCCGAAACCCCGTTCCCACACGTCGCCGCAACATACATTTATAAGCTAACGTGTGTGCAACTATGAAAAAGGTTGTCAATATCATTCAAAGCTATTAAAACAATCAAAACAAGTTTCATGATATGGATTGTCGATTAAAACGTTAAATTACGCGCTCCACTACCTCCCGGTTCATCAATCTAACGGCGTTTCACCCGCATTCACATAGCTCAACCATACGACAAATCTAGCTACTCATAATCGAATCTAAACAATACAAACGGAATAAAAACATCACAACAACAATAGAATAACAAAAGAACATACTTACTTTATTCAACTTGGAGAAGGTACCAAATGTGCTTACAAAAGATCGAATTTTTGCCAAGTGAAAAGTTACGGATCGAAGCTAAAAGTTAGTAGATCAAAGAGAGGATTGAAAGAGGATTCTAATGATATATAACACTTGATCTAACTCTAAAGGATGAAGAAAATCGCCCACAATCTCCAAAACTATCTAATATTATCGCCCCCTCTTTCTCTTTCCTTGGCTCATTGTTGCACCTTGACCATGCTTCTCATCATAAATCTTTGCCTTCCGGGTTCTCGAGACACCAATACCCTACAACCTCATGAACAAACAAGACACACAAACGATTCCGGAGGGTAAAAGTGCTCGGAATGAGGTTAATATCAATAAAAAGAGGTAGTAAACCATCAAAGTGACGGAATTACTCCTCGTGCTATAAACTCAAGATATTACCCCAAAACGGTTTAGAAACAACAAGAAACATGCTAAAAATATGGTAAACGGGGGTAGAAAATGCACCGGAATCACGTAAAGTTGACTCCCATCATGGACCATTTCGTAAGGGGATTTGTGGTTAAGTATGCGGTGGGGAGATGATTAATAAGGTAGGTAGCCGTACAAACACATCCTCCCAGTAGGGCAAATGAAGGTTGGACTGAGCTAGGAAGGAGAGACCGACATCAACAATTTGGTGGTGACGCCTTTCAACGGCGCCCATTTGTTCATGGGTGTGAGGACAGGATAAGCGGTGGTCAATACCAATCAAGGTAAGGTATTTATTCAAGTGTTGAAATTCTCCTCCCCAATCGGTTTGCATGGCTTTAATTTTTAGATTACATTGGCGTTCGACTAAGGACTAAAAAGTAGGAAACACAATTTCAACATCGATTTATGCTGTGGTGGATAAAGCCAAATATATTTTGTATAATCGTCCACAAAACTAACATAATACCGAGAACCATACATGGATGGTTCAACACAGGGGCCCAAAAGATCCGAATAAACTAAATCCAAAGGAGCAGAAGAAGTAAAGTGCGACACAGGTAAAGACTGACGACGACTCTTAGCTAATTGACACGCAGCACAAACATGGGCTGGTGATTTATTCAAAATAGAAATATTATTGGAACGTAAAACTTGACTAAGGACAGGAAACAAGCAATGACCAAGACGACAGTGCCATAGGGAGGAGGTGTCACGGCTGGAGACAAGAGCACGAGCAGGATTTGTGAAAAATAAGCTGGAGATATGATAGAGACCATCCTTTAGGTAGCCTCTATGATGGGTGCGGCCCGAGTAGTCCTTCACAAGAAAATAGGAATTATGAAATTCCAAATACACATTATTATCGGATGCGAATTGATTCAAATATAATAAATTGGAACGTAAAGCAGGGGCAACAAGCACATTATTTAACAAGAAAGAGACGGGGTGGATAAACTAGATGAACCAATATGAGAAATTGTTAAACCTGAACCGTCTCTGATATTTATGCGGTCCGGGCCCTCGTATTGTTCGGACTGAATGTTTAATTGGCGGAAACTATTCGTCATGTGGTGAGTAGCACCGGTATCGGCCACCCAGTCAGAGGAGGGCATGGAAGGAGACTGACGTTGGGCGTTGAAGGCATGGGCAGGTGCTGGACGAGGTGGAGGTGGAGTATCCCATCTCTGGTGACAATACTGTGCGGAGTGGCCCTGTTTATCACAAATTTGACAAATTATTGGGGAATTATTTGAACCAGCAGAGGAACGTCCGGTGCCACGGCCACGATAATTACCGGAACCTGCCCCTGTTTGCGCCATAATTAGAATTCCCCTTTCCACGGTTGTTGCTGCCATAAGTTTGGGGAGATGCTGATCTGAGATTGGCGGCGGGATTGGTGGTGGGAAGAGTGACAGGCAGAGGAGAGACAGCAGCATCGGCAGAGTGTTGTTGCAACCGAGCTTCATGAGTTAACAGCAACGAGTAGACCTCTTCAACCGAGATTTCAGTGCGGGCTGATACCATGGTAACCAAAGAATCATAGTCCCGACCTAAGCCGGCCAACAGGTAGGCGATGATATCATCCGGATCAAGAGGGTAACCCGCCATAGCAAGCTCATCAGTGAGCTTTTTGATCGTGACATAATAATTGGTTGCAGATTGATTACCTTTGCGGGTCTAGGCAAGCTGAGTACGGAGTTGAACCAGCCGTGCACGGGATTGAGAAGCGAAGCATGTTTCAATGGCGGACCAAATTTTCGAGGACGTCGAGGCATGGTAAACCTGCATCAAGACCTCTTCGGATAGAGAAGAGGTAATTGCGCTTAAAATTAAGCTATCTTGTTGAACCCAAGCATCATGTAGTGGATTCGGTTGTTGATTATCCTTATCATCGGTGACCATGGCTGGTGGTGGCGGGATTTTGCCATTAACATATCCAAAACGCCTTGGCCGCGTAAATACGGCAAGATTTGTGCTCACCAGAGATGGTAATTTTGTCGAGTTAATTTGATAATTTGGATTGTGGAAGAGGGGTGGAAGGTAGGGAGAGTGGGGGAAGAAGAAGAAGCACCGCCGGTAAGAAGAGAAGGGGGCCGACGGGAAAATTAGGGTTTTAGGAATAAAAACAACGTGTTTGGTGTAACTGCAAAACGAGATTAATTTATAGCTCTGATACCATATTGTCGAAAATAATCAGAAGTTTTCCTTGATTAAATATTGGTACAGATACAATAATATATAATAATCCATGACTTAGCCTCCAAGTAATACTAAGATAAATACACTATAAATGATAATTAAAATATTAATTATAATAGTTAACTATGTGCAATATTATCTTCAATACAGATCTCCTTTTCAATCTAAAGGAAACCAAACTGCAGTTTGAGCCAAAAACAATAGAGCAAATAACTAAGCAAATTTAAAGAGGAAAATGGCAACGAAACTTAGAGAAGATAGTTAACTGTTGATTTAAAAAAAAAGATTAAAATCGTACCCACATAGCAACTTTTGTTCATAGGCTGTAGCATGCATCACTGAAGCCAGCCGAATCTGTCATCCTTGACCGAATCAAGTCCGAATTTAAGACACACTTGAGAGCACCCCCAGCCAAACAAGTGAAATTTCCACCACAAACACCAAAAGATTGGGTCTCTATACACCAAGACCCTACGCTTTGCATCTGCAAAAGCTGAAAAGAACATTAATCAACCTCAAACCTTAATTACAAGCCTGCAACAAATACAAAATGAAAAGGGATATGGCTCCAGACATGAAATACTCGTAAGAAGAAGCAAACCCGAAGCCAAACAAACCTCTATAACTTCTATTGTGACTGCATGCAACACCAGCAGATCTCCTTTTGGTTATGAACAAACCAAGCCGCAGCTTTAGGACATCAAAAAAACATTAATCAACCTCAAACCCTAAGTACAAACCTACAATAAATAGAATATGAAAAGGTATATGGTTCCAAACCTGAAATACTCATAAGAAGAATCAAACAAGCAAAACAAACCTCTATTACGTTCATTCTGACTTCATGCAACCACCAGAAGATATCTTCAGGGTTATGAACGAACTAAACCCCAATAAGAAATGTGAGAATCGAGAGATTAACTGATCATCTTTAAAGAAATACTGATATGTATGTTTATAAACCCTAACAAACAAAGCCAATTGTTAATCAAGAAACAATTAAAAGAGTACCTAACATACCCATTTTTCTTCATAGCCAACAAAGATGCATCACAAAGAAGATCCACACACGAATCTATCATTCATGGTCAAGTTGCGAATCGAAATCCACGAAACACTTCAGCAGCACCTCGAGGTAAGCACCATTGCAATGCAATTTCCACCACAAACCCCATAAAAGTAAGTCGTCATCCACCAGAAAATCGGGCCATTCCATCAGCCAAACGCGAGACTGGACGTGGAAGAGACACCAGCGTATAGAGAAGAAGAAAAAAAGGGGAAATTGGAAAATCTGGCTTTGTCCCCCTCTCTACTTGGGAATAAAGTTGCAATATGTACCAAATTCGTTTTTAGGTAACACGTCGTTAATAGTGGAGTAAAATGATTTTTTACTCCAATAATAGCGTCGTAAAATCAGTGATTTTACGACGCTATTATTGGAGTATAAAATCATTTTACTCCACTATCACTACAACAAATTTCATTTTTTGGGACAACAGTTTTGGGGACGACACGTCCTCGTCGCCAAAAACAAGTTTTTTGGGACGACATGACGTCCCTTAAAAAAAATCCGAGAAAAGTCAAATCTTGATGAATTTTTTGGTGGGAAAAATTGGCGGGAATCTGTTTTGGGACGACAAAACATTTTTTGCGACAACATATTTAAATGGGGGAATTTTTGAGTTTGTGGGAAAATTTTGGCGGGAAATTAATTTGATTCAAAGGGACGACACAGTTATTTTTTGGGACGACAACCTACCAACGTGGAATCCACGTGTGCATTGTCTTTTTTTAGGGACGACAATGTCGTCCCTTTAAATATTTATAGGTTTGAATAAATTTTATCAATTATTGTCAACTGAAACTTTGCTTATTTAAAGGGACGAATATGTCGTCTCTTTAAATAGTTTTTGTAATTAATAATTTTTATAATTAAGTTAATAAATTATATTAATTTTCATATTTTTATAAAATTAATAACTAAATCATCAAAAAACTATTTATAATATAAAAAAAATGTTATCAATAAATTAAATAAATAATATTTATTGGTTTCTTCAAAAAAATTATTATAAAAAATAATATAATAACTTAATCATTTCTAATAATATTTGTTTTTAAAAACAATACAAAATAATATTTGTTTTTATTTAAATAACTTTAAATTAAATAACTTAAAATGGAAATCGTAATGATTTCAAACACGATATTCATTATTAAGTACTCACTTAAAACCTAAGGTTCAAGTTAATTAGTCGGTTGATGATTTCAAACTTGAGGTTCAAGTAGTTCGCTCAAGATTTCAAACCCGAGGTTCAAGTATTGAGTAGTGATTTCAAATATGGGGTTTGTTGGTTAGTGGGTTGATGGTTTCAAACCCGAGGTTCGTTAGTGAGTTCCTTATTTGAATCACGAGCTTCGTTAGTGAGTTCATGATTTGATCATTTCAAACTCAAGGTTCGTTAGTGAGTTCATGATTTGAAACCCGAGGTTCGTTATTGAGTTGGGATTTCAAACCTAGGGTTCAAGATTTGAAACCCGGGGTTCTTAGTGAGTTGATGATTTGAAACCCAGGCTTCGTTATCGATTTCATGAATTCAACCTCAGGGTTCTTCAATGAGTTCATGATTTGAAACGCGGGGTTCGTTATTGAGTTTATGAGTTCAATGTTGGGGTTCGTTACTGAGTAGTGATTTCAAACCCGAGGTTCGTTATTGAGTTTCTGAGTTCAATCAAGGGGTTAGTTATTGAGAAGTGATTTCAATCACGGGGTTCGTTAATAAGTTTTTCGCCAATCACGGGTTCGTATCGGTGAGAAGTGATTTCAATCCCGGGGTTCATAGCTAAGTTCATGAGTTATATTCCGGGGTTCGTTACTGAGTATATGAGTTAAATCTCAGGGTTCGTTATTGGGTACTGATTTCAAACTCGTTGTTCGTTATTGAGTAGTGATTTCAAAACTGGGGTTCGCTTGTAAGTCGGTTGATGATTTCAAACTCGAGGTTCATTAGTTAGTTCAAAATTTCAAACTTGAGGTTCGTTATTGAGTAGGGACATCAAACCAGGGGTTCAAGGTTTCAAACCCGGGGTTCGTTACCGAGTTCATGATTTTAAACACGGGGTTCGTTATTGAGTTTATGAGTTCAATCCAGGGGTTCGCTATTGAGAAGTGATTTCAATCCCATAGTTCGTTACCGAGTTCATGATTTCAAACCTGGGGTTCGTTACTGAGTTCATGATTTCAAACCCGAGGTTCACTACTGAGTAGTGATTTCAAACCCGGGGTTCAATCGAGCCGGGGTTCGTTACTGAGTTCATGATTTCGAACCCAGGGTTCGTACTGAGTTTATGATTTCAAACACGAGGTTCATTACTGAGTAGTGATTTCAAACCCGAGGTTCGATCGATCCGATCTCGAGCTTCAAAATACGTAATCGAGTAGGTAATATATTAGTGAGTTTTATTAATATATTTATTTTTTTCGGAAACGAAAATTCACACACACGCAACCTTTTTCGGTCCAAATGGGATTCGAACCCAAGTCAGTGCCGGGTTATTACCTAGTTTTAAACTTAAGTCGATACCTTGTTGGTTATTAGTTTATTTAATTACATTAAATGTATAAGTTTTTTTAAATAAATTTTTTTATTAATAAATTCTGATTAATTTTATATATTCTAATTAAAAGGGGCGACGTTTGTCGTCTCGTAAAATAAACATGTCGTCCCAAAAAACTGATAAACCTAATAAAACTCTGCCCGACCTTTTCTTCTTCTCTCCTCCTCTATTTTTCTTCTCCTCTTCACGATTTTCAGCAAACCCCCACCCCTCCTCCGGCCACCACTCCCTAAACCGTCCTATCTAGCTCCGGAATACATCAACTCCGGAATCCCTCAACCCCGGCAGCCATTGTTCCGTTATTCCGGCATCCCAAGCTCAAATTTCCGGCGTTCCAAGCTCCTCCTTGTCCCAATCTCATTTTCCGGCGCTTCTTCATCTATTCCGGCATATCCTAGCTTCCTTAACAACTAAGGTTAGTAAAATTGGATCATTTAGTTGCTTTAGTTTGAGTGTATGTCCAATAGTTGCGATTGGATTTCATTTGTTCATGTGTATTTTAGTCACAGTTGTTCACATAGTACTTGGTTGTGTCAATTCTATGGTTAGCTGTTAACATAGTACTTGGCTGTGTCAATTCTATGGTTTTGCTGTTAGTGTCTGCTTTGCAGTTGTTGAGGCAGATATGTTTCACCATTTAGCTTTAGTCTGTCAAAATATTTGATGCTTTGATGGGAATTGTTGAATGCACAAGAAAAATCCAGAACTTTCTCTGTACTAATATTCTGTTACTTAATAGGTTTGGTTTCGCAGCTCTCAACCAAAGGTTGAAACTTGAAAGTGATTCTGTAGGTCAACTTACATCATCATTGGAAAACAAGTGAACTATTTTGTTTTGTTGATAAATGATGCAACAATGAGGTCTATATTAACGACGTAAAACGTTTAACTCCACTATTATTGTCGTAAAATCTGTTTAACTCCACTATTTTTGTCGTAAAAACTGTTTTACTCTAATAATAGCGTCGTAAAATCAGTGATTTTATTACGACGTTATTATTGGAGTAAAAAATCATTTACCTAAAACGAATTTGGTACACATTGCAACTTTATTCCCAAGTGAGGGGGGACAAAGCCTGATTTTCCAATTTCCCTGAAAAAAAGCGTCCTGAAGCCTTGAGAATAGTGAGAGTCGTTGTAATTTTCTTTGTGTAAGAAAGACGACATACACCGCATTGAATAGCACAGATTTTTTTTCTTTGTTTTATTGGGACAGACTAAGCTATTGAAAAAAGAAAAAAGAAATATAAAGTTAAACGGGCCAGCGTAAGGCAAAATTCAGGTTATATTTTTCTTCCTTTAGAATCAAGAATCTAGAATCTAACCCTAGAATCAAGAAACCCTGGTTCTTACTGAGGGACATATAAAGCCTTAAAATCAATCGTCCCATACAGAAGAGTATGGCCCATGTTGTTTACAGGTTCACAGTATCTGATGTCACTAAAACTTTTCTTACTATGTTTAATCTGCTTTGAGCTTCCTTCCTTGGTGATTGTTTAATGATAATATTTGTTTCTCTGTTGGTACCTGTTCAGGCTGTTCACTGTGAAAAAGTTAGAAAACTGTATGGATCCTCTTTATAAAAATGAGGATAACGGTAAAGGAAAGGAAAAGGAAGAGGAAGGTGAACTTCTGAAACAAGGTGCTCACCTTCAAACTCTGATTATTCATTCTTGTATATATCTTTATGTGTGAGGTTTACATTACTTGAGTTGATGGATGACACAAATGTTTACTATTATTTGTAAGTGTTATGTTTATTTGGAGCGATTTTGATGCAGCGTAGTAGCCTTTATATTCATTCTTGTATATATCTTTATGTGTGAGGTTTACATTACTTGAGTTGATGGATGACACAAATGTTTTCTATTATTTGTAAGTGTTATGTTTATTTGGACCGATTTTGATGCAGCGTAGTAGCCTTTATATTTATTCTGCATTAGTATTTATTTTATGCCTGTTTTGTACT
Organism: Gentiana macrophylla; assembly: GCA_026214975.1. Lineage (NCBI taxonomy): Eukaryota > Viridiplantae > Streptophyta > Magnoliopsida > Gentianales > Gentianaceae > Gentiana > Gentiana macrophylla. The sequence continues at coordinate 76,593,541 of CM047817.1, read as the reverse complement.
GAACTTTCTGGCCTACGTTGTTTTGTCTTTTGTTTAAGGGGTAATATGGTGTTCCTACGTTGTTTTGTCTTTTGTTTAAGGGGTAATATGGTATTTTTTGGTTCCCTGGAAATGAGGGTATTTAAAGATGAAACCCTATTTTGTAATCAGATTTTTTTGGACATATCAGTTAAAGGAACCCGCTGAATCAGCTGGCTTCTGTTTCTTCTTCATTTGATCTTTGTTACTTTACATCAGATTTCCACTTATTTTTTTCATTAGCCTTCAATGCTTTAAGGCCTTTTTAATTTGCAATAAAAACACTTTTCAAATGCTTTATAGAAATTTATTTAGACCAGTGGACCTAATCCATATGTTCATTTCTTTCCTGTGCTTTTTCAGGACCTTTCACAATTAGTTTAGTTCAAGAGAACACTTCAGCCAATAATGTATCGGTGTGTGCGCTTTTTAAAGGATCAAATCTAGTGATATCTAATATTCAAGGAACTAGAATATGTTCTTATGCACCAACTCCAGGGGGAGGTAACGGCTGTAATGGTATACCCTCGATATCTGCCATGCCTTTTGAAATTGAGAAACGCTATGAAGAGTTGAGATTGTTGGATTACCAATTAACCGGAAGAACAGGTATGCAAATGTCTGCTTCACTAAAGCATTGGAAGTTCTCAACATTAAATAGGAATACAGTTTATAAATATGATACTAAATTGATAATCAAGCAATCGATCTTCTGTTATGATTCTTGTGGAATTCAACTGTGCTATTTATTTAACATGTCTCTTCCAACATCGACACTGTGTTGTTGATCTTGCAGGTAATCCTAACCTGTTTCCGGAACTTGCTATGCCTTTGCCATTTGCTAGGAATATAGCTGATTTGAAAACTAAGAGGAAGGCGACTTCAGAAGTGAGTATCTTTCACGGTCTTATTGATCTTTCACCCATATAAATGAAATGGAAGAAAATTGAAGTGTATTTTTTTTTTTTTTGGTTGCTTTTTAGTGTGCATAATCCGCCTTTAGTTTCATGCAATTGTTTGCCTTATCTAGGGTATGATGGATGGTCTGAAGGAAAACATGGACAATTTTAAAGGAGAAGGAAAGGAAGTCGTAGGAGACGATGCTATCACAATTACAAGAGGAGGTATATATATATATATAAATTTTTTTTTTTTCTTTCTTTTACTTCGCAAAAGAGGATTTTCAGTAAGATCCCTTGTAATTTTGTGTTTAGGCTGCATTAGGGTCCCTTGTAAACGGTGTGATGAACAAGAATGATTTGCTAGGCCCAACATCTGCACATAACAATGAAAAGGCCAAAAAGGCTTGGTTTGAAAGAATCGATGTGTTGCTCCTGCATGTATTGAATGCGACGAAGATTATTGTTGGATTTGTAGTGCTTTATATCTTTAGTCAGAATGCTTCACAAATGAAATAAGAAGGCCGATGCCATTGCCTACCAAGTAAACATGGCGACTGTAAAAGCTGAAAAGAATGCGGATGAGGCCGCCTACAATTCAAGGCTGCCGAAAAGAAGATGGATGACCTTGCCAAAGAGTTGAAAGAGGCAGGTGAGAAGGTGGATGAGCTGTTGAAGGCAACCAATGAAGTCAATCCGAACATAATAGTGTCAAGTCCCTGTATTTCCATAAGTCCCAGGTTCGTTATTGTCAACCGGACAGGGGTGGAGGATAGCTGGATAAGAATGGTACTGGTTGGCGCTTGTTTTTTTATGCACTATTGATAGTTCTCTATTTCTATAGTTCTCTATTTCTTTCTATGGATTTATCGTTGACATATGACTTACAATTGTGATAGAATTGAGCTTTTTTGAACTTCTTGTCTTGTGTTATTGTGTTTTTTTTTTTTTTGTCAAAAGCACATTTCTATCACGATTGTAAGTCATATGTCAACGATAAATTCATAAAAAGAAATAGGGAGCTATCCATAATCCATAGAAAGAAATAGAGAACTATTAATAGTGCATAAAAAAACAAGCGCCAACCAATACCATTCTTATCCAGCTTTCCTCCACCCCTGTCCAGTTAGCGAACCTGGGACTTATAGAAATACAGGGACTTGACACTATTATGTTCGGATTGACTTAATTGGTTGCCTTCAACAGCTCATCCACCTTCTCACATGCCTCTTTCAACTATTTGGCAAGGTCATCCCTCTTCTTTTCGGCAGCCTTGAATTGGTAGGCGGCCTTATCCGCATTCTTTTCAGCTTTTACAGTCGCCCTGTTTACTTGGTAGGCAATGGCATCGGCCTTCTTATTCAACTTTTTCATTTGTGAAGCATTCTGACTAAAGTTATAAAGCACTACGAATCCAACAATAATCTTCGTCGCATTCAGTACATGCCGAAGCAACGCATCGATTCTTTTAAACCAAGCCTTTTTGGCCTTTTCATTGTTATGTGCAGATGTTGAGCCTAGCAAAGCATTCTTGTTCATCACACCCGTTTACAAGGGACCCTAATGCAGCCTAAACACAAAATTACGAGGGATCTTAATGAAAATCCTCTTTTGCGAAGTAATACTGTTGGTGATGAGCGTGCATGATAACGAGTGTAGCAAGCGGTGGTGAGTGACGGAGGATGATGTGAGGCGTGTGATAGTAGTGGTGGTTGTGGTGTGAGATAGTTGTGGTGTGCGATGCCTTTGGTTGTTATGGTGGTGGGTTAGGTTATGATAGGGTATGGTGACAAGTAGTGCTGAGGACGGTGGTGGTGGTGGATTGCAGTGGGGTGGGCAGGTGCCACGGGAGGTTGCGGGCGGTGGGCAGTGCTGGTTGATTTTTTATCGGTAAGTTATGCTTACATTTCATTACATCAAATTATTCCGTCCATTCCATCCATTTTTTGATGGAATGAAATTGGTAAAAAAAGCATTCCAATGGAATGAAATCCATTCCATTCTCTCGCAACCAAACACGTCAAAATGATGGAATTGAATGAAAAAAACATTTCATTCTATTCCATTCAAACAATCCAAATGTATCCTCAATATCATCCATAACATTCAGTTCTCCACCTTGTGGTCCTATCATAGCACCTAAAAGTTACGTTACCGTCAACCAATGGACTTATAAAAGCATTAGCTGCATTATCTTTGTGCACATTTCTTCAGATGGCCAAGACAATTTCCAAAACCATGGTGTAATATTCATAAAAATTTAATGAAGGGTAAAATGGTAATTGGATTTTTTTTAAATAATCCTATTACTACTTTTACTTTAATTAAATCAATTGGATAATGATGTATTAATGATATTTATCCTATTTAAAACTCTTACCATAAGTCCACTCAATAAAACAAAAAAAAGAAAACTCGCACCATAACCCCCACCCCCATTATGCCTTTATCAGTTTCCCAAAAATCATCTCTGATGAGAGGAAACTTAAGTAAACACAACGGAATCTATTTTTTTAGCAATCCAGCCGGTGTTTTTGCACATATCTCATACCAAAACGTTCAGGTGAACGAAAGAACCCTTTCATCACCTTGATCAGGTTGGTAATTGAAAACCCCCTATTTTTGGAATCTAGGGCTTTTGAGTTTTCTAAACAATTGGGCTTTAATATATGTCTTTAGATTAATCGTAGGTTGTTTTGTGGTAGGAATCGAAAGAATCATCATAGTTGTTGGAATTTCAAGTTTGGCTTTTCGATTCAAAGCTTTTTTTTGCAATTAATTAAGGTAAAAGATTGTTCAACCGTATTTAAACATGTTGTTGTTGATGTTTTTTTTTTTAAATTTTTTTATTTAATGGTTTTGCTCTTTTTGTTTGATGTATATATACTGTTGTTATAAATATTATGTGTTATAACTAATGTTATAAATATAACACGTAGTATGTGGATGTCCATTGGATAGTATACACCCTGAATACACGTAGTGATTGACGGATGTTGTTACACCATAACTCCACATGTAATATGTTGTGTTGTATTAAACAGTACAGCGTTAGATAACTATCTCGGATAATTATCTTTAGCCGCAATACCCACGTGATAACCTTTGGGGTGGATGGTTACTATCACATGGCTTTTCTTAACCCAATAGTTTAGGCCGACTTTGGTGGGTATATATATACTTACGTTTAGTGATGGTGTAATAGAGATGAATGAATGAACTACATGAATATAATAATACTAATACAGTAGCATGCAACTAAGTCATTTCAAGATCACTTCTGAGTATTTTTCGTTTTAACAGTTATATATATTTTATAACACGTTATTAGCACGAGTCTCGACCGATTGAGCCGTGTCACAGGTTTTTCCCCCTCCTTTCCTTCGTTCGGAAGAAAAGCTTGAAAGTAAAAGATTTTACTCGTTATGATTCATGTCATCATGCGAATCACTTGCAAAAGGAATGGTTAAGAAGCCATTGAATAAATAAACTTGCAGCAGCAAATTATTTTGCTATCAATTGCTAGAGTACCTCTTGCGGTGGTCGGAGGTTTAAAAGCATATAACAAACAAAGGCTACTATGAAAGGGATTGTTTGAAGGCCTGAACCGTTGAGATGATGGTTCTAGCGTTTCTTGGTGGTGATTGTTCTCGAGCATAAGCTCCATGTATACAACTTTATGGATCTGAAGTTTCTCCATCAGATAGAGACTTTGGCCAATCCTAAGAGCTTTTGTTGATTTTATCACCATTTAAATATATATGTGCTGGCTTGTCGATGTGTTCGGCGAGGCCAAGATCGAGTGGAATATTTGGAGGTAACTTTTGTCGATCTATTTATGTTTATGCTTCCGTTGTGAAATGAAAGATCATTGAGCCCGTGGTATTGTCACGGTAGATCACTTTGTTCATATCTATCAAGCATCTGTGAAAACATAATGAAGATCGTGAGATGAATCTTGCATGTCCTGAAGATGATGATGCCGATATGATGAACTTTGATACGGATAGATTCTTGATGATCCATGGGGAATCAAATGATCAAGAAAGGTTTAAATTTAACTTTATGCTTTTCTCGTAATTTTGTAATTTTATTTTCCTTGTAATATAGTAATTTCCTTTTGTTGGTGTATAATACATCAATCAAATTATATGTGTCCGTTCCTAGGAGTGAACATGACTATACTATATAATTAAGATGTGTCGATTGACACACGTCCATTCCTAGAAGTGTATGTGACCAATTGAAATATTTGAGATGTATCAGATTATACATGTCAACCCTAAAAGTGAATTCGACTAAACTCAATATCTATAATGTGTCTGTTCCTATAAGTGAACGTGGACTATTAAATATTCTAGACGTGTTGAGATACACAAGTTAGTTCCTGGTGTGAACATGATAAAATCTAGATATTGTATGCTGATATTTAAAGATGTATCAAATCACGTTAGTGCTATTGTAGACAACCCGGTATACTATATAAATGATCATTTGTTCTGAGGACAAATTAGATCAAAAGACTTGATCACCGAAAGATGATTATCTTTTAAAAGTATATATAGGTGGACTTGGAGTTCATCAGACGCGCTTGGATGCTCATGAAAGTGAATATAAATTCATAGAATTAAATGTGGACTGGAGTTCATGTGAAAGGAAATACCAATGAATGACCAAATATATTTGATCTAGTCCAATCCCTGGACTGGTGTCACTAGATTCAAAAAAATGGTAGAGGTCATATACGTGTCCGACTTCATGGACAAAAATTATGGTTAAGATATCCCTGAAGGATATCCTAACATTTGTCTCCTTGAGGGGAAGAATTGTCCATCGGAAGTGGAACAAAAATAAAACTAAATTCCAGATGAATAATGAAAATTGATTTGCATACTGTGGTATTGGAAGACCACCGATCGCGTACTTGGAGTACGATGAATTGATTTTCATACTGTGGCATTGGAAGGCCACTTGTCGCGTGCTTGGAGTATAGCGAAATACCTAGTTAAAACTTTAAGAAGTTTCAAATTATAGTAAAGACAATGTCATACTATATGCTACAGTCATCTCGTAAATGATGTAGATATGGTAAAATTGGTTTTATCATTTTTAATGTCTCAAATACATACTAGGTTATGTTGATATCCCATAGAAAGACTCCTCAAATGAGACATTGGAAAGATTAAAAAGGTATAAATCTCTCAAATGATTTTATAATTCTTCCCGATTGAGTATATCTCGGAATGTTTGTTGATAGTCATATAAATGGATACACATTGAAATGTAGAATCCTACATAGGGATATCACATCGAAATGCTGAATTCCACAATGGGTTATTGCAAACTTAAGTAGAAATGACTTTAGATGAAATGTTTTTCCGAGATTAGGGGGAGGAAAGTAAACTTGGAGTTTATAAATCTCATGGAAAAACATTATATTAACGCACATTTAATCACCGGATGCATTTAATTACTCTGGGAGAGTGAGCAGCAGCGAATGCACTGGTTAGAATAAATGCCGCTGAAAGGTTTATCCTAGAAGGATAATAATTATTCCAAAAGGGAAAGTCCAGGAAGGACAAGGGAAAGTCCAAGAAGGACATTTAATGATATGTATCAAACGCCATAAGCGTTAAAGACCAATTGGCTCAAAAAATAAAATTCCTCAGAAGAGGTTATGACTATATGATCTATGTAAACTCTAGAAGAGAAAGCATATGCTCGAGCAGAAAAATATACAGTCTAAAAAGATCTAGAAGAGCAGTGACGTACTCTAGATGAGTAATGAAATCATAAACCCTTGACGATGTCACGGCTAGAAAATATCAACAAGTGTTGATAAATATAATGTGTGGAACAAATAATATGCAGTTGTCATACATACATGAGGTGGGATAAATCAAACCTGAAGTTCTTTCCTTCGTGTTATTTTCTTGCTAACCCCGAGGAAAAGTAATGATTCTTGGAAAATCTAAAATTACATATTGCTATATTATTAATTATGTTCAACGCTTGGAGCGTGAGAACATAGTAGTTCCAACAAATATAAATCTTATAGTGTTGAGATAATGAATGAATGTTATCATCGTTTGAGCAATGTGATATGATAACAAATGCAACACTCGGTTTTATGTACGAGGTTTATAAAATGAGGCAAGCACAGGAGATGTGTTTCGATATGTCGAAATCGCCGAAAGCGATTATAGTGCCTCAAGCACATGAGATGCTAGAAGCACATACAGTATATGAAACACAAAGTATAAAATACATAGATGTCACCCGCAAATCGGGATAAATGGTTTTGATATGAGAAAGTTTGGATCTATAATTGAGCTCAAGAAGAGTTGCAAACGAAGATAAAGTATGAGTATTTGCCTCATACTATTAAGATCTATTAAATGCACATGAAAGACGTCATTTGGTCCCGAAGGCCGATGACTGTACTCTTTTTTCTTTTAACATTTTTTTCCACTGGGTTTTCTTAGTTAAATATTTTTAACGAGGCAATCAATGCACAAAAGCGTATATGTCATGAATCTTTTCCTCTTGACTGGTTTTTTCCCGCTGGGTTTTTCCAAACAAGGTTTTTGGTACATGCCATATATGTTATACATCTTAGATCAACGAAAAGCAAGTCAAGGACTTGTTGGTTACACAGATGATGGATATTTATTCGGCCCCTTAAAAGCAAGGCATCAAATTGGTTGTTCATTCACTAATGGTGGTACATCGATCTCATGGCGCTGGACTTAGCAAGCTTTGGTATCTACATCCTCAAATCATTGTGAAATGATAGCTATTAATGTAACATGCCGAGAATATTGTCATTCGGATCATTGGTACATTAGATTCAAGAAACTTGAGGTTTATTCATCGAGAAAAAGAAGCCGGCTTGTTTATTGAAGATAATGCAGCATGTATAGCTCATTTAAATGGTGACTATGTAAATGGAGATCAGATAAAACATATTTCACCATATCTTCAGAAGAAGGGTGATATTGATGTTGAAAAGCACAACCAACTTCCACATTTGAGAAATTACTGAAGAAGTTTGAAATGCACCGAATTAAAGATTTGAAGAGGTGTTCAAATCAGGGGGAGTAAAACGCAAATGAAGGTTGTATTATTTTTCCTTCATTCTGATTTTTTCCCACATGGTTTTTTCATGATGAATGTTTTAATGAGGCAGATTCTTTGTGTAATAGACATTCAAGAGGGAGTGTTATAAATATTACGTGTTATAACTAATGTTATAAATACAACACGTAGTATGTGGATGTCCATTGGATAATATACACCCTGAATACACGTAGTGATTGACGGATGTTGTTACACCATAAAGCCTGTAATATGTCGTATTTTATTAATCACAACCAACTTCCACATTTGAAAAATTACTGAAGAAGCTTGAAATGCACCGACTTAAAGATTTGAAGAGGTGTTCAAATCAGGGGAAGTAAAATACAAATGAAGGTTGTACTATTTTTTCTTCATTCTGATTTTTTCCCACAGGGTTTTTTTTTCATAATGATGGTTTTAACGAGCCAGATTCTTTGTGTAATAGACATCCAAGAGGGAATGTTAAAAATATTACGTGTAATAACAAATGTTATAAATGTAACACGTAGTATGTGGATGTCCATTGGATATTATACACCCTGACTACACATAGTGATTGACGGATGTTGTTACACTATAAAGCCACGTGTAATATATCGTGTTTTATTAAATGATACCGCGTTAGATAATTATCTTTAGCCGCCATACCCAAATGATAACCTTTGGGGAGGATAGTTACTATCACACGACCCAATAGTTTAGGACAACTTTGGTGGGTATATATACGTTTAGTGATGGTGTGATAGAGGTAAAGGAATGAAGTACATTAATATAATAATACTAATACAGTAGTATGCAACTTGGTCATTCTAAGATCACTTCTGAATATTTTTCGTTAATCGATAGAGCATAGTCAAAAAAAGAGTATTCTGGTCGAAAACTCTTGATAAACCAATCAAAAATACACTCATTGAAACCAAGGTCGAAAAGATTGAAAAATCATTCATTCAAACCACTGATGAAGGATTCCTCGAAAAGTTAAGGATTAGTAATCCTTTTTAGAAATCGACTGGATTCGGTTTTATACATACGCGAGGAAGGTTGCTAAGTCATGAGGGGGTGCTCAAAGAGGCCTGGGTACAATAATTTATACTTCTAAAGCCTGCTCGTCAGGAACCCTAGCAAACCTCCCCTGCGACTCCTATAATAGATTCAGCTTTTTTAACAGTTAAACATGTTTTATAAAAGTTGTTAATTTTTTTGGGTTATATACTAAATTGTTGCTCTGAATATTGCCGAAGGAAAATGAGGCATGTTGTAGTCTACTTGCTGTATGTTGTAGAAAAGAAAAAAGAAAAGGAATAAGTGGCCGCATACCATACGATGCAGTTGCTACCTAAAAGAAAATGAGGTGATGCTGATTACATCATTAATAACAGTCAAAGTAGAAAAATATATTACCATGTTCTAGTTTGGAATGCCCTTACTATGTAAAGGGATGGAGGTGCAAATAATTGGGTCATTGATAATGATCTAGTAGGAAAATATACTACAACAAAAGTTGCATCAAGGTTAAAATCATCCATGGAGAGCCTACGATCCAAGAGCCAGTTGATGATGGCTTAAGGTCTTGGGGAAGGTCAATTCTTCGTTTGCAATGACCCGAACAGTTTCTTCCACACGAAGACAATTTCTGAGCTCCTATTCCCTCTTAGAAACCATTTTTTCGATTTATGAAACCAAACACGAACCTTGTACGCATCACATAACTCAGGGGGGAGGGGGGGCAAGGGGATTCCTTCGTCTTCTTTTTGAACCTTAGGTGATTGAGTGCGGATTGATGCTCTATAGTGAGATATCGAGGGCCAGTTCCTCAAACTTACAACCTGAAAAAAAACTAAATGTAAAAATCAGAACGTTCAGAAGATCAAGCACAAATACGAACATAACAGCTTGCAAGTATCAAAATGTTTAGACAAGCCCCCATAATTCGCATAAGAAAACAAAAAATAATTAAAGCAGAATCAAGAGGTCGATATCGTACTGCTGCAATTGATGGGACATCAAGACTGGCCAGGAGAGCCATGAGAAACATCCATCCCGAGAATGATGGTTGGGACCTTGGACACCATAGTTTAGAAATTATACCATATTATATCACATATATATCACATTTATTATCTTATTATGTAACAAGATATTAATGGGATACCTTCTTCCCTTAATATGTTCAGTTAAAGATCCCTCACCTAATTTCCTGTCGTTAACTCCTTTATGGTTTAGGCGGCTTTTTTTGTTGGCAGACACAGCATTTAATGCTGCTGTCTACTATCTGCTGCAGCAGCTGTTATTATTACTATCCAAACCCCAAGACTCCCAATGAATATCTTGTATTCTATTTAAACTCAACTTCTAATCATAATAAACTAGAAGAGTTTTTCTCCTATTATTTGTTTTCTCTCATCTCTTCACACATAGGTATCGAAGGATTTTGTTCCACATACAGCATAGAGTTTAACCCACCAAGCTGTGCAAATCAACAAACAGTAACGATATAGACAATTATACAACATGTAATCAGTTAAAATACTTTTTACTAAATTAACTGCGAAAATCCAAAAAGAATGTCCAACCTTTGCATTCGCCTTAAGGAGAAGATTTGTAAGATACTCATCATTGATTCTTGTTGGGGCCATGCATTGAGTAACAATACCGTATTCAGCCAGATTCTTCTTCGTCCAAGGCCCTGAAATGGACATCTTAATAACAGGGGGGGAGGGGGAGGGGGAGGCAAGGGGTGAGAGAAGGCATCAGACATACCGTAAACATCGCAGTTTTTCCTCTCGGGGAGGAGACACAGAAGGAACTTAGGAGCCCCAGGAAGCTTGGAGAATGTCCTCAAACATTTTTTCAACCAATGTTCTAAAAATCGCCTTGGCGGCCGCTTAGCGCCGCTTAGGCGCTGAGCGCACCTGGCGCGCCTCGCCTTGGCTCTGGGCGACTTCTGGCTGGGCGACAGTGGTGTTTGCGATTTTTTCAGGCGCTCACAGGCCCTCTAGGCGCCTCTAGGCCATTCTCAGCGCTCCTAGGCCCTTCTCAGGCGCTCTAGGCCCTTCTAGGCCCTTTTAGGCGCTCTTAGGTCCTTCTAGGCAATTAGGGTTTCATGACTTTCATCCAGGCGAACATCTAAGTTTTCCCAGTGTTAGACAAGAAAGAGGCATAAAACGCTAAAACCCCTTAAAACCCTAAAACCCCCTTAAAACCCTAAAACCCCGTAAAACCTTAAAACCCCGTAAAACCCTAAACCCCCTTAAAACCCCTAAAAACCCTAAAAGCGCCTGGGCGCCGCCTAGGCGCCCTGGGCCCTAGGCGCCCCTATAGCGCGTCGTCTTCGCCTAGCGATTTTTAGAACATTGTTTTCAACACTGACAGGAGGCGGGGCACGCCTGAACTGCGGGTTCTCTTCAAATACATCAAATGGTGGTTCAATAGGCTGCAAAATTAAGCATAAGAGCGTTACAAAGACATAAACCCGGACATTGTTTAAAGGGATAATCACGCTTTTGGCCCCCTTTTTTTAATCATGAAATTTTCAATTCAGTCCCCAATATTTCATTTTTGCACTTCAGTCCCTCATCTATGATTTTTTTTTTTAACATTTTCAATCAAAACTTCCATGTGTCAAGTTTCTATTGGTTGTAGCATTTCATACCTTCTACGCTAGAAACATGACACGTGGCAATTTGGACTGAAAATGTAAAAAAGATTCATAGACAAGGGGTTAAAATGCAAAAATGAAAAAAGAAGTAAGAAAATTCATGAAACAAAAGGGACTAAAAGCATTATTATCAATTTTAAATAAGATAATAGGCCAAAACAGAGTCATACAATTCCTTTCATCTCAGCACACTATGTTATATCTCTAACAAGCCCATTCAAATCGCAACGCGTAGAAAAGTCGACGATAGCCCAGCGCTCGATTTTCACGGGGTCCACCAGTTTCTGTACAATAATATTCAAATGATTTACTGAGGCAACTACAAAACAACAGCTACATTACAGCTTTACCCTTGGAGCAGCAGGAACTCGACCATCAATGCTAGTAAAGTTCCTGTTAATAGTAATGCCACATGACTGTAGAAGAGGCTCAGCATCGTAGTTATTGATTTTCAAAGCCTGAACCATTGAAAAAAACATAGTAAGTGAGGTTAACAAGGTTACGTAAGTTAAACGTAATAATATGGTCTTACATTGGTCAAAGAAGTCATCCTCTCTTGAGGCTTTTGGTTAAAAGGCATTATCGACGATGGCGGACCTGGAATTTTTTTTAGGAGGCATCGCATTAAATAATTTTTTTCACGAATCAGAAATATTTTTCGAAAATATAGAGTTTTTATTTTTAATGCGGTCATACCATTATCAGCGGCGGTTACCTGGAACTAAACTCAATGTGAAAGTTCCTGAAAAAGCACAGGAAAGAAATGAACATATGGATTAGGTCCACTGTTCTAAATAAATTTCTAAAAAGCATTTGAAAAGTGTTTTTATTGCAAATTAAAAAGGCCTTAAAGCATTGAAGGCTGATGAAAAAAATAAGAGGAAATCACTCCAAATAAACATCACTCTTACAAATAATAGTAAACAAGAATGAATACCCAGAGTTTGAAGGTGAGCACCTTGTTTCTGAAATTCACCAGCCTTCTCCTTTCCTTCCATACCCTACATACCCTACAGCCATCCAGCCACAATTTAATTAATTTTTTATTGTAAAACAATTTGGTTGCACAATGACGATATTGTTCACGGTGAAATAAAAGTGACACCAAGTAGGGGAATGATTTTTTTATAAATTAAAAGGGAAGATTGAGAGGGAATAATGTGTACTATTTGCCTATGACTTTGTGCACACAGGTGAATCTGAAAGGGGATAGACCCACCCCCACCACCCACCGTAAGTCTTTTCAAGTGGTGATAATTTGAGCTATAGTGTGGGATTTTTGAGTTAACAAATGAAGGGAAATTCTACCCTAAAGACTCCAACATAGGAAATGAGTGGCGTGTGGCGTAATATGGGCCACACACAGCTTCATTCTAGAATTAAAAGCTGTGTGGTCCAGATTATCTTGCATAACACACGGCCACTCTCCATATTGGAGTCTCCGTGTTAGAACCTCCCACAAATGAAATCATCACCGACCAACAAAGAGTACACATTGATATACAGGGAAAGTTATTTAGCAGATGACTTTCTTCCTTAATCTTATATCCTTTCACAGCTATGATCTTCCACCAATCTTCGCGCTTGAAGCATCGCGTAATAGCTCAACGACACGTTACAAAAATCGGCTAATTCGAATCTATATATCCATTTTTTCATGCCTTTCCTTTCTTTCTGTTCCTTCACAAGCTATAATGTTCTTGATCTCTTCACCAAACAACATGTTCACAATTTTGAACCTCTCCATTGAAGTTCATGGCAATGTGGATTCTAAGAAATCGAAAAAAGCTGCATAAATGTACAATGATTCGGATAATCTTTCAATAAAGGTAGGTCCGTTATGGTTCGAATCTTGTTCAGCAACCACAATTACTTTTGGAGAAAGCCCCTGTAAATTATCCAAAATAGTTTCCAACTTTGTTGAATTACTAGATCAAAATGGAGACGATGAAGCTGAATCTCTGCTCGGACTATAAGTATAACCACAATTAATCAAATCTTTCTCGAGAAACTCACCTAACCCTCTTTGCAAATGGTGACCATTTGAGTTCTTTGATGATACATTTGGGATTTCTTTAAAATCCCATCATCACAAGCAAGAAGGGAATGTAGCTGAAAACTTGAACTAATAGCTAAAGCTTCCCCTGTTTTAACGCACAGTTTTACGATATCAAGATTCTATAATTTGAAAACTACTGGATTAAACTGAAATGAGATCTCAAGATTTTCTGCATCCTCTATAAGTAAGTGAGCCATTTGATCAAGAACTTCTTTCTGTTGATGCGCACCGGTGATATTCTCAAATGTGGTATTGTGGTGGGCCTTCCGGCCTAGCACTTAAACCTGGAAGAAGCGCGCGCCACGGCGCAGGCTCAGCTGCATTTAGATCAATTATATGGACCATTTTTTCACCTTCCATGGCTTCGATTATAGCTTGATTTTATCAAGTGCTGTATTTGCATAATCAAGATTACCACATGATTAGCACAAGTTAACAAAAGATGAATCAAGTACAAACCCCTCTATGCAGATTTTAGCTCTTTAAGCCATGGATACTGTGAAGAACCTAAGCTAGTTGGTGAAAGTGACATAATGGGAGAGGAGATGATGATCCATCTTCTTGAAACATTGGCACAAAAGAAAATGTATTTTCCAATTGATGAAAAACAACTTCAATCTAGAATAAAATTAGCTCAAACAACTTCACAAACATAAAAGAATATTGCTTTAAGAAGCAAACAAGATTAAAAGGGAGTAGTACACTAAACTTACACAGCAAAAACGGCACCCAGAATACAGAGTACGAAAAGGAAAAAGAAAAAAGCAGCTTAATTACCGAGAAGCCAAGAACCAGTCAATCAGGCCAGGTGAAAACAATTGCTTTGTGGGTTTTCAACTACATCAATAACCTAGAATCATTTTCCATTAATCACTTTACAGATGCTAAGAATCAATTAATCTCCCAAAAGTGCTCTCATCTTTATGGACACTTTAAAGGTGATAAAGAGAGAAGGGTGAATTGGTTTTTAGGTTGATGAGACGGCATCAGTTAAGGAAGAATAAGATATAGGCAGAGTTTCACGGTGAGAAATTCAGTGGCGGTGGTTGCAATAAATGGGTGATAGCGGCTGAAATTTTCCCACCGGATACCTGAAGCTCGTTGAGAAAATTTTCCCGACTGTTTCTCAATCAACGAATGAGGAATAGATGGGCATTTATGTCTTTAGGTAAATTTTCTCTTTTATTTTTTTATTTTTTATCACACCCTTTTATCTGAAAAGCTTATGCAGACAAAAAAATCTTGGAAGGCGGTTGGCAGCTATATAAACAGGGTGCGGATCCCCTACCGTCCAATAGTGTTGCGATCAATACGGTACATTTGCTTATATGTTGCCAAGTGGATCTATCAATCGGGTGAGTCAAGGTCGTCTCTTCGGAGAACACACAATTATGAGGTTACACACTAATAAGTCTATATTACTTCGATCTAGGTCGTATTTTGATGAAAGCTTAATCAATTGCATAAATAAAGTGCTTGAAATAACAAGATGATAAACTGATAAAAGAAACTAACCAAGATAATGCGTAGCCTAGCTATCCTCTCGCAACGTCATGGGAATGACTTCCTACCTTTCATGTCTAAAAGCGTGAAACGGTGCATTCCTAAGCAAGCAATTCCCCCTCATATGAGTGAATGAAATTGCTCTCTACCTCCTCCTTGGTCTAGGCGATGTAAACCTAATGATTCGGTATGCTACACACGTGAATGCAATGGCAAAGCCAAGAATCCCCGGATAAGAAATCGAATGCCTCGAAGAGGTCGATTTTACCTTCCGGTTCACCTACCCTCTTCCTACGTCTAATGTCTCCGTTCGGTATCCGTTAAACGTGTAAATGCTAACACTAGGCAATTACTCTAATGCAAGCAACAATACAATACAAGTAGGCAAAGCTCCACAACAATCAAAACTAACAACACAACCAATCATTCTCAATCAATCACGAGAGGATAAACCAATGCTACAACATAATCTCGGCTAGGTAAACCTAGCCACTCATGCCTACAAACATTAACATCTCAAGATTAACATTCATAAACATAAGAACTATTGAATGACGATAAAGATTAAAGATTACCAATTCAAATGATGAAATTCGAGTTGGTGTTTTTCATCCAACCTCAATAGCTTCAATGAAGCTAACACTAGTGTGTTAAACTTCAACAAGAAATCAAAGCTAAACTAGGATCCTTAATTGTTACAATCAAGTTCAAGTGCTAATTTCTACTAGAATTTGGCTATAAGAGCCTTGGGGTGGGGATGGTGCCTGCAAGATGGAAAAATTGGAGAAGATCAAGTATATTTCTTTCTTTTCTCAGCTTGGAAGAATAAAAGGATTAATTATGTGCTGACTCTGCAATATTGACTCAGGCCAATCCGTACTGGCGCACGCCAAACCCAAGATGCCTTACTGGCGCAGGTCAGAACTGCTTGGCGTGCGTCAAGTCCCATTGTAGTGGTTGGCTGGATGACATCCGCATTAATTGCTCATCAACTCCTTGACGCAGGTCAGTGTAACATAGCGTGAGTCAAATGTGTCTAAAATCTCATAATCACAATTTTCTTCCACTTGGCTTGGATCGAACCCTCTAATATGTATCGATAATCCTTGTGGGTTGAAATCCTCGCCATAGCTCCAAAATCATCACAAAAAAAATCAAAAGCCACCCTGAGGTCAGAATCCACACTCTCCACCGTGATATATGTGCTGCAAAATAGACATAAAGATACCACATGTAAATCTGATAACAAAATCGGCTAATACTAATATCATATAGCTAGAAACATGGTTAATCTGGAAATTCTATATACACAAAATATGGCTCCAATCATCATTCAAATTGCTCAAGTTGATGTCAAAATATCGCTAATTGCACCAGAAAAAGGGGTAAATCATCGGAAATTATATCATCAGGTTGACTTACATCAACCACTCCCCACTTAGCGTTTGCTCGTCCTCGAACAACTAGAGCGATAAGGTTATCTGGAGTCACAAAAATACGATCATGAAACATCAAGAATTGAGGACCCAATTAGGCGATGCAACCTATTAAAATCACAAGGACATGTTCTGCACGATCTAAGGAAGTAGTGGAGTGTGTGAGTGAATATTCGTCAAACTTGTTATCAACTAACGATCATGAAATCATGCAAGCCTTACTCAAAAATGCAACCCTAAGCTTAGGAATGAGATCAATCTCCACTAATGAGGTACTCGGAATCAAGGAATCAGGTCAGGTAGTTGACAAATCGGCTTGTAACGTTCAGGCTAGGGTAGTGGCTAACCGAAAGGAGATAAAAGGAAAATCAAGAGAATAAGGCAAGATAGCAAGAATCCACACCATTTCCTTCATGACACCGTACCTCCACATTAATCACTTCCCACCTTCTCATCACAAAAGATCCTACACTTTGCTTCAAAATTGCCCCCAATGACTCATTATTTAATGATTAAGTATGTACAATTTGTATGCTACCTTTTGATTGAGCTTTTGAATTATTAGAAGCCCTTATTCGACTTTTTGGAATATGTATAGAACAAAAGAGACTGTGGTTTTTTTTTTTTTCATAACACCACACCAATGGTTTCCGAACTAACTTCACAAGGTGCCATCTCAACTTACTAGCACTTTCATCCAACTCTTAGTCCCAACCACCGCTCTCATAATTACTAAACTCTTGCTATGCTCGCGGGAGGCCGAAGGAATGTAGACCAAAATTTTGGGCTAAGGGTCAGATTATAATGTGGTTAAATACAAACGGATAGCTCGAGTGGGGTCTCACCACTCTACAAGGCTAAGATAGGGACAGAAAGGGAAATTCACGTTCAGGGCGGCCAATTGGCTATGGTTGAGTCAAGGTAATGCCAAAAATCATCCCTATTCCAATTCCAAGTACCTGTTTTTCATCTCAAAAGAATAACATTCCTAAATTCACGTTGCAGCTAGAGTATGCATGCACAATTTCATGAAGGGTTGTTTGTTAACACAGAAATCAGAATATACGTGCACCATTGATCACACTACCAACAAAGATTAATGAATAACATGTACCTGTGTTTCGTCAAAGTTACTCGTTTTATTGAAATGCTCGCTCTATCAATTACAAGATCGTAATTTATGCCAAAAGATAATTTATACAGCTCAAAATTTCTCAAAGACGATCAAGGCTAAGGTTTTTCTCAAGCAATTAGAGACATTACCCGTTGTTAGACTAACTGTACTCCCACTCCCCACTTATGAGCTTGCAGTGTCCTCAATACGAAGTGAGTAGTAAGAATACGGTTAGGGAAACAATCGGGGAATCAGAATGAGCAAAATGACTGAAAGGAGCATATTCAAAAATTAGGGCAAAATGGGGCCTGAAATGGCCCTTTGGCTAACGCCGAGAGCAAAATGGCGTAGGTCACTATTGCTATACAGAGAGTTTTGCATGAAAAACTGACGCACGCCAATACGGGGTTGACGCACTTCATTCCTCAGAAAAAGAGGAATGGCGCGAGTCAAAATGGACTGGCGTAGGTCAGTAATGCAGAAAAACTCAGCAAATGGAGGGTTTCCATGCAGGGGGGCAAAATAGATGACTATGTACGATTGCATGGAAAGTAAGCAAGCAAAATTGATCAAATAACAAAGACAAATATATTACATTATTGAGACGAAAGCGAACGTGCAGAAGCATTATTCAGACAAATCAAAGGAAAGTGCAACAAGAGTTCAAATCAAACAGCCCGACAGAAAACCAAATAAACATCAAACCACGCCAGGCAACCAACTATCAAACAAACAAGCTAATCAGACTCAACATCATCCTCAACAGCGGACTCGTCGGAAGATGGGGAGCAGCACCCAAAGATGTCCTCGAGAATAAGACCACGACGCACAACCGGACTGGGGAAGAACTCATCCTGAGAGTAAGCGGGGACTCGGGCAACACGAGTGCATAGATGGGAGATCAGCCACGCAAAAGGGATGAAAGGGAAAGTGCACGTAGGTCTAGCATAGGACCATGCAGCTAGATGGATCAACTTACCCCAATTGATGGACACCTCGCGTCTGATAGCGTAGAGAAAAAGCAACTCGTTGTCTGTCAGCACCTGGAAATTGTCCGTGGGGAGGATGCGGTTGTTGATAAAACGTTTCCAAGTCCGCATCTCAGGAGAAAGCGTAGACACCGAGTAGTCAGCACGAGGACCTTCCCGACCCGGGAAAAGCGCAGCAGTAGCAGTAGAGAGATGAGCCATGAAACTACCAATGTTGTTGAGGCCCCACTTGATTTCATAGTGCTGATGATGAGCAACGGTGGTAGAAGATAGGCGGAAAGCGTCATTGATATCCATCCAGTGGAAGGGTACCTCAATCCTGCAAACCATGATCGAATTGGTGGACCGTTCTTCAGGTTCAACTAACAGCATGGCGTAAAATAGCGAACAACAGTCTCGTTGATCCGCCCACGGGGTGGTTCGACCAAACGATTCCAACCGCCCCACTCGATTCGATATTCAGACAGGTCGGTAAGCTTCTTAGTGTTGACCCCACGTTCCAAAAGGATAGGGCAGCGGCTGAAGAGCTCAGTGTAGTTGTGCACTGCATTTGCACTAGCCATATCATAGAAAAGAACGGGGTGATAGGCTGGGGAAGATGACATGGTGGAAGAAAGAAGAAGAAGAAAGAGCAGGAATGAGGGTTGAAAAGATGAAGAAAGATAAGGGTGAATGAATTAGAGAGGGAGGGGTGGAGTTTTAATAGAAAAAAATAGGGTTGGATGGATTTTAGACTGAAAACGAGGCACTGGTGCGCGCCAAGTGACATTAGCGTGCGTCAAGGGGGACGAGGGCTGATTCTAGGGTTCTGTGGCGGCAGAGGCGTGACTGATGGTTGTCGAATCGGGTGACGCGCGCCATAAGGGTACTGACGCACGCCAAGCTTGTTGTTTGTGTGCGAAGTGTGTTAAAGGGGGAATGGCGTGCGTCAACAGGGGTTGACGCGCGTCAGCAAGCAAAATATTACTGACGCACGCCAAGACAGCCCTGATGCAAGTCAAAACACCTGAGAAGAAGAACTATGCTAAAAAATGACATCACCCAGCAACAATTATCTCTAAACAAGGAGCTAAGCACAGAGACAATGACAATACTGGGGACCAAATTACAAGGAAAAACAAGAGCTAACAAGTTCAACAAATAACAATTTAACACACGAGTAGCACATTGGCTACAAGGCAACAACCCCAAATGCAAAACAATACTTGCAACATCCAAAGAAAATCAAAATGACAAAGTAGTTCAACAAAACGACAACAGACTGCAACATAATAAAGCCCCAAGCGGCTAAATAACAAAAGCGACAAAGTCCGGTGAACAAAAGCACTATGCAACATCGGCAGAAAATGCGGGAACAGTGGAAGAAGCAAGGGGAAGCTCTTCAAGATTGTCGTCTTCATCAAGAAGCACGTGAGCATTTAGCAGAGTGATCGTACTTGAAGAAGGGAATGTCGAAGGATGGAGTAAGCCAGCACCTTGATAATCAGCAGCATAAAGGTTTGACAGCATCTGAATAAGATAATCCGGGAAACCAGCAGAAAGCATAGATTGGAAAGACGAGCCACCTGCCCCGCCACCAATGGATGTAATCATTGATCCCGACAAACTTTGCCCTGCAAACGCAGCAAAACCAGCAATAACAGAACCTGTACCTGCAGAAGAAAAAGTAGAAGTGCTACCCGGAGCCACGGAATGAGGCGGAGGTCTAGCTAGAACTGGGAAGGGTTGAATCCACGTAGGGATCGGGTAAGCATGCTCCGCAAATGTATCAAAATCCTCAGCCCGATCCACATACAATGGATTACCGATTTCAACAAAAGACCGATGACCTCGAGAACCGACCCTCAAATCATTCAAACCTCTCAACACGTGCTTGAATCCTAGCCTAGAGTTGGTGTCAGCCGCCACCAACGCTCCACGCAAAGCTGCCATCTCAGACTCAAGGAGTTCGAACCTAGCCCTCATGGCTGAATCGCGAATGTGAGAGAGATGGGGAGCAGGCAAACTGGAGGTAGGGATGTCAACAGAGGATGGAACACTTGCTTGAATAGAAGTATTGGGGAGAGCTGCAGGCTGCCTAACATTCTCAGGGATATTAGGACCAATCATGAGGTTAACGGGTGGAAACAAGTGATCATCGGATAAGCTCGGGACCTGGGCTCGGTGGCAAAGCTCATGAATCAGCCAAGGCAAAGGCATATTGCCGTTTGCACGGTGATTCATAGCAAAGTCCACCGCCCCCTGGTACATATAGTATCCAAAGTCCACAGGCAAATCGGTGAAAATGGCAAAGGCTAGGCAAGACTCAGGATAATTGAAAGTGTTAACTTTGTGGGAAGGCATGATATTGTGACTAATGAAATGCTTCAACACTCTCACATCCTTAATTGCACTACCATACTTAAACCACCTGTCCACCCAAGTAGCAGACGAACAGAGAAAAGTCTTGGCCTCCTATGCCATATCTTGCAGATTTCCCTCCTCATTCAACTTCCACACGCTAGAAAAGACGGTATCAACCGGGATCTCAGGGATTCCAAAGAAGTCATTGATAACCTTCATAGAAAAGGGAACATTTACACCACGAACTGGGACTCCCTTTGCTGCCTCAACAGGGTCAGCGGCCAGGTTAGCATAGAACTCAGCCACAAGAGCGCCATTAACCATAGAAGTACGGTTGGCCGCTAAAGTTTCCCACTTATGATCCCTAATGATTTTTTGAATTCTAGGGCTGACCGACTTAAAATCTATTCCTCGCTCGAAATGCAGCGTGCACTGACTGAAATACGTACTAAAAAGCCTCTTAACCTTCTTACCAAAGGTAGTTGGGGGAAAAGATACAACAGGTTCGGTTTCACTAGGGGCTGGGGCCTTCCTCTTCTTATTCTGATCACCCTGACGACCACTACCACGAGCAGATGATTCAGACATGGCTACGGGGGACAACAATCCAACAAAACAACAAAAGACAACAATGAGCCCTTCCTCCGGTTTCAATAAACTCAAATCATCAAAATAACAAAAAGAGATTAAATTGAAAGAGGAGAACTCAGCCAAAATACCTTTATGGAAAGATGAGCACCGCAGACAGAAATGGATGTCGCTGGAAGAAATAGAGTTGACCGGAAATGTAAAATGAAATCCTTGAAGCCAAGACAAAGTTCCTCACTTCCACACCAACAAGAGAAAAGAGGTGGAGAAATTGAGAGAAAGGTGGGTAGGCCTTGATGATTGGACTTAGTTGAGGAATGATGGTGGAAAAACTGAAGAAAATGGGGAGAAAAGAGGGTGAATTCGATTATAATGGAAGGTATAAAGGGGAGAGAAAAGAAGAAGAACCGTTTTGATTCAAAAACTGCCACCCCGACAACGGCGCCAGAAAGCTTGATGGCCAAATCCTAGAGGTTCAATCTAACCGGCAGTGTACCGGGTCGACTATAGTCTAGTTTGGTGAGTCAAGGTCGTCTCCTCAGGGAACACACAATTATGAGGTTAAACACTAAAAAGTCTATATTACTTCGATCTAGGTCGCATTTTGATGAAAGCTTAATCAATTGCATAAATAAAGTGCTTGAAATAACAAGATGATAAACTGATAAAAGAAACTAACCAAGATAATGCGTAGTCTAGCTATCCTCTCGCAACGTCTTGGGAATGACTTCCTACCTTTCATGTCTAAAAGCATGAAACGGTGCATTCCTAAGCAAGCAATTCCCCCTCATACGAGTGAATGGAATTGCTCTCTACCTCCTCCTTGGTCTAGGTGATCTAAACCTAATGATTCGGTATGTTACGCACGTGAATGCAATGGCAAAGCCAAGAATCCCCGGATAAGAAATCGAATGCCTCGAAGAGGTCGATTTTACCTTCCGGTTCACCTACCCTCTTCCTACGTCTAATATCTCCGTTCGGTATCCGTTAAAAGTGTAAATGCTAACACTAGGCAATTACTCTAATGCAAGCAACAATACAATACAAGTAGGCAAAGCTCCACAACAATCAAAACTAACAACACAACCAATCATTCACAATCAATCACGAGGGGATAAACCAATGCTACAACATAATCTCGGCTAGGTAAACCTAGCCACTCATGCCTACAAACATTAACATCTCAAGATTAACATTCATAAACATAAGAACATTTGAATGACGATAAAGATTAAAGATTACCAATTCAAATGATGAAATTCGAATTGGTGTTCTTCATCCAACCTCAATAGCTTCAATGAAGCTAACACTAGTGTGTTAAACTTCAACAAGAAATCAAAGCTAAACTAGGATCCTTAATTGTTATAATCAAGTTCAAGTGCTAATATCTACTAGAATTTGGCTATAAGAGCCTTGGGGTGGGGATGGTGCATGCAAGATGGAAAAATTGGAGGAGATCAAGTGTATTTCTTTTTTTTCTCAGCTTGGAAGAATAAAAGGATTAATTTTGTGTTGACTCTGCAATATTGACTCAGGCCAATCCGTCTTCAAGCGCGCGCAAACCCAAGATGCCTTATCAAGGCGGTCGAATCGCTTGGCGTGCGTCAAGTCCCATTGTAGTGGTTGGCTGAATGACATCCGTATTAATTACTCATCAACTCCTTGATGCAGGTCAGTGTAACATGGCGTGAGTCAAATGTGTCTAAAATCTCATAATCACAATTTTCTTCCACTTGGCTTGGATCGAACCCTCTAATATGTATCGATAATCCTTGTGGGTTGAAATCCTTGCCATAGCTCCAAAATCATCACAAAAGAATCAAAAGTCACCCTGAGGTCAGAATCCACACTCCCCACCGTGATATCTGTGCTGCAAAATAGACACAAAGATACCACGTGTAAATCTGATAACAAAATCGGCTAATACTAATATCATATAGCTAGAAACATGGTTAATTTGAAAATTGTATGTACACAAAATATGGCTCCAATCATCATTCAAATTGCTCAAGTTGATGTCAAAATATCGCTAATTGCACCAGAAAAAAGGGGTAAATCATCAGAAATTATATCATCAGGTTGACTTACATCAGTGAGAAAGCCCTGATAATCATTTTTTTGCCCCGAAAGTAAAGGGCAATGGAAAACAATCATTTATTCCAAAGCATAAATGTCTACCCAAAGCATAAACAGGATCATCAATTCTGTTAAGAAAGACGCGTTTGCTACTTCGCTGTGATGGCTTTGCACATGGTACTTCCTCTTTGATTGTTTTCCATTGCCCTTTACTTTCAGGGCAAAAAAAATGATTATCAGGGCTTTCTCACCTAATGCTAACAGGATCTGGTTCTTCACATGAGGAACAAGGCTGATCCATTTCATGTCCAAGTCTCAAAGCCCTGTGGCAATTTTTGCAGGCCATGTACCAGAATCTGTCATGGTCTGGTATAAGCTTCAATTTTCCAGGTATCCATGTAGTCTTGGTCTGTAAGAAATAAAAATATTGGAAGAGATGAGTACATAAAGAACAAGAAAATATGAAGAGTGATCATACTTTAATCAAATGCTTAAGAGTAAAGAAGAATTACATATTCCAATGTTGCCATTGTATTCACTATGGGTATTATATCTGCAGCTGCTGGTTTTCTAGGAAGTATGTCTGTATCTTTATGAGCCATTCTGGACACCATGTCATCGACATCTCTTTTGCTGGCAATGTACCTGTTTTTGTTTTTGTTTTTTAGTACTCCAAAATAAACATTCACATGCATCTACTTGAATCTAGCCTTCCGATAAAAAACTCAACACATGGCTTTTATGGAATTTAATACCATAGGATCTTGCATTTTGCCTAATACACATAAAACAAGAATATGTAACATCAAATTATTTAAAAATTACCATTGTCTTAAAGCTGGACCTTCATGAATTACATGTTCTTTTAGCAGCACATTGTCCAATCGCAGTGACAAAGACAAGCCTGCGCTACTCACCAGTTTGCTTAAACACAAAAGGCCTCTTAATGGATTTGGACAAACTCTTAAAACAAGTATATAAATCCAGAAACTCAGGCTTACCGTTAAAGGATGTTACTTTCATGTTCATACCAACAAACATGACAACATTAGGAAGTGCCTGAGATAAAATATCACCATACTCCCTAATCTTTTCATTCCGCAATCTCATTATCATAGGAATTTTTCTAGAAGAACAAAGAACGGAATAGTAATTAACATCACAAAAATAAATACATTTGAATCAGAAAGCAACAGCTTAACATACTTGGTATCAACAACAACAAAATCCTGCGCAATCAAGTCCTAACCGTACAAATCCACACCTACTTTTTTCTCAGGAGAAGCTTGTACAATCAAACCATTAATGTCTGCCCACCGAAGGTACATATTCTATTAAAAATTAATTTCACCAAGGTATTTATAACAACAGTATAATATAACAAACCACATGCTTACTGATCGGGGTTTCAGGATCTATATAACGGAACATTTCAGAGAAATCTTTGAACTGAAAATCATAAGGAATGTGCGGTGGTATATCTCCATTGGCTGTACCGATGCTGTGTTGTACAGAGTCCATGAAAACTCATAATCACCGACCTCATAACCAGTCCTCACAGGTTTCACATAAGCATTGGATATGTAGTATCGTTTGTAGGGTTGAAGCGATGCCTCAAAATATGCAACATCTTCTCCATAGCATACTGTTGAAACCAAAGTTCCCTACAAAAAAAAGACCAAATAGTCTCTTAGTGCTTTATGAGCAAAGGAGTATGGAACTAAAAGACCATAAAACATTGTTTCCGGTTAATAGTAGTATCGGACATTATTAGTTTTACATGTACATCATAAATCAATCAACCCAAAAAAATATATTAACATTTATCTATTTCTGTAATAACATGAATAAAAAAAATCAAAATTACCATAGTGTCAATAAACAGGTTGCCCCTGTATTCTGTTGGATTGGCTATAGACCTGCTTGTTCCACTTTTCTTCCTCTCTAAAACCTGAATCAACACCTTCCAGTTTGGTCTCCTTGGCAGTACATCCTTAATGTGGCAGATTTGTCTCTCTATGCTAAAAACAGTCTGAAAAGTTTGGAAACATTATAGCAAATGTATTGTATCAGACTCTTTACACACCAGAACATACACATTATTTTGAATACAGGTATGGTTAATAACAATCTAGTTGAACGGCTCAGAAAACATAATTTTAAAATCAAAACACAACATGAACCGGACAGACTCAATGTGACAGTACTTCTTTATAAACCACAATAAACTATAAAAAAACAACAAACAAAGTAAAGGGCAATGGAAAACAATCAAAGAGGAAGTACCATGTGCAAACCCATCACAACGAAGTAGCAAACACGTCTTTCTTAACAGAATTGATGATCCTATCCAACGAACTACAACAATCAACCTGCAAACTATCAGCATGTTGTTTAGTACCATTTACACCATTGAAGACATGTTTCTCTGAAGATCAACAGATCACCACAACAGCAAACCAAGAAAAGGAACACAAAAAACGACAAACACCGTAAAAGAAGTTTTTTTGTATATCATTGCATGAAGAAGTATGACATTACCTGCACTTCCCTACCCAGTTAATAGGTACTAAATCATACACACACAGACACCGAATGACAGGGTAAGAACACAAACTCACACAAATTAAAACACACACAACGGTATGCTAGTACTTCAGCAGAAAACATAGAAAATATATTTTTAATTTTCAAGGTACCCGTAAACAGTACACCACAACATTATAAAAAATCCTTCATCACATCCATTCAGATTTATTTTGAGCAAAAACAAAGATATCAAAACAATAGACCTATATCTAGTCTAATATTAGAACATAAGAAAACAACATGTTTAAAGGTAACTAAGAAACACTTTTTCAGGCTGTCAATTCCAGAAGCCTGTGTACGACAAAAACACATGCAATCAACAGCTTTGAAGGCTAAAGAAGAAATCTTTGGGGGCCATGAAAGCAAGAATCCTAAATTGACCTTATTGACATAACATACAACATGAAGACACTACTATACCCGCAAAAACAAGCCCAAAATATGCAGCAGCAGTAACAACATTATAACTATCCATGATGGAGAAATATCACCATTGTTGATCCCTTGAAAAGGCTTTGGTTAAGTTTAGAGGGGGGGAAGGGTGAATAAACTTAACACTTAAAACTTTTTGGAGTTAACAAACTTAGCAACCTGCTGATACTTCAGTAGTCTGCTGACCTTCAGTAGTCTGCTGACTATTGAACTTGCTGAATTTGTGCAGCGGAATAAATCAAAAATTAAGTCTTGTTACTTGTTGTTAAATATGATACCAGGTATTAGATACTCAGTAGTGTATGTGTGTGTATTCAGTTGCTAGATTCAGTAGATTGATGTGCTAGATAAACTAAATGCAGAAAGTAAATGCAGAAAGTAAGTAGGCAGATTTTATAGTGGTTCCAAGTGGTGTAATCCTGTCAATCCACTCTTCTCCTGTGATGTTGAAGGTAATTCACTAGAGATCTTTGAGATAGCAGTTACAAAAATCCCTAAGATGCTTGTCCTTCACCAATAACTATGGCTTCACAAACTGAACACTTGGAATAGGTAGGATTGTTTGCTCCAAAGTCTTCCACTGTCCTTGAAGGGTAGGATTGCCTCTTCACCACTCTCCACCACAAACAACGATCTTTTCACACCCAATGATGATTCACTTGTCTTGATGAGATTCTTATAAAAGAAAGATTGAATCAAGTAAGTGATTCAGCTTTCAACAGCTTGATCAGGATGATATGATCAGCAGCTTGATGTCTTCAAGTGTGCAAACTTGATGTAGCTTGAACGCAAATTACACTTGAAGAGATTTTCTGGATCAGTAGATTAAAGCTCAGTAGGGTCAGCAGGGTGTTTTCTTGAGTCAGAATTTGAAGCTCAGGATTATCTTTATTTTTCTCTTGATGTTCATCTCTTGTATCTGAATTAGGAGTCCTCTATTTATAGGTAGGAATCCTTGTGACTTATGTTTGAAATTCAAACATAGCCGTTTCAGATTTTGTCCCATTTGACTTGCCTTCACATCATTTTCATAGTAATCGACAATCGTCCGATTGCTTTTTGACAGTGTACAGTCTGTCCACCCTTTGACTTGTATCCATTGGATAAAGGTCTGAATCTTCCAACGTCCCTTTAATCTTAACCATAGATTTGTTTGATAAAATCAGAGGTTGTTAGCTGTCCTTATCCATGTTTTCTTCCAATGTAACTTTTGATTGAATCGAGATATGTGTCCAGCAGGTTCCTGAGAACATAAGTCTGCTGATATACACATCAGTAAGCTGATCCTTATTTTGCTGTGTTTAAAAACACTTTAGCTTACTATCTTTTATCTAACTTTTATTCATGAAGTTAGATTACACCTTTTTGCATATAACTAAGTTCCAAACACCACTTAACTTATGGAACTTAGACCTTGTACACAAGGTATATGTAAACAGTTTAGGTCATCACTGACTTCCCTAAATTCTGATTGCATATCCTTGACTTTAATTACTAAGTTTGATCCCTTAGCCTTCATTCACTGAGTTTGAGCCCTCACTTTCGCTTCAAAGAAATACACTGATCGATCCACTCGACTCGGCCTACCTCTTGATCTAGACTAGTCTGCTGATGTAAGTCAGCTGACCTTTTACAGTGCTTGTTTGATCAAACCTATACAAAGATCAAACTCTAATAAACCTATACATTTGATCTTGACATCTTTTTGCCTTTGCTCTATAACAGCTAGTCCGGCACTCATCACTAAAACTTAAAAATAAGTCCAACAACCATGATTGACAAACATAGTATGAACAATGAGCAAGTGAAAAAGTATCGATTCCAGAATCATATGTACGACAAGAACATAAGGAAACATCAGCTTTGAAGGTTAGAAAACAAAACATCTTTTGGGACAATTAAAGCAAGAATCAACACAATACTCGGTTTACGGAAACAATAGATACGCCAAAAAGATCAACATAGATATGTGAGAAACCGAAGACTGTCTACCTCTCAAGACCACATAAGATTCAACTATTCTTAATAAATCATCCCTATATAGTGTTATAACCAACATGTCAAACACATCATAGATGCTATGAATCAAGAGACAAAGAACTCACAGCACCTGAAAAATAAAAAGGCATGCAAGGTAGCATTCAAAGATAATCAAACTGAAAAGGCATAAAAAAACAAAACCTATATGGATTTCCACCGCAAAAGGTCGAGAAAATTTATCTTCAAACCCATAGATAGAAGAATTAATCAGAGTAAAGAACCGTACCTCAGTCAAAGCTATACATACATAAGAAATTCTACAGATCCCTGATCAAATAAACGAAATTTAGTTAGGCGCATGAAAAATTAATAAGCCATTCGAAAGAGAAATTCTAAAAGGCACACAAAAACAACAGAAGAAGGCTAAAATCTGTTTTGTATTAGATTTTGTCATGCACCCGATGAAGAAAAGAAGCAAGAGAAAGGGAAGCAAGAAGCATTTTTTTTCTTCTCTCTCAATTACCTGATGAATAATGCAGATGGTGATCAATGAGAACATATTTGCCCTCTAAATAAACCAGATTTAGGGATCATTGAGTACATCTCTGTTAGGAAATCACTAGTTTAACGCAGCGGAATTTAAAATTTGATTCCCTTTCTAGATCGTTCTTCGTTTAATGCAATAAACACGTTAAGTAGTTCGACGGTTATACCTCAGATGATCTATAAGATCGTCGCTTTGACCGCCAATAGAGAGTAGTTCAATGCGCAAGCTGTTGTGGAGATTTTGCATCAATAACAAAAGAAAATTTATAAACCTATACTTAACATGCAAACTAACTCCTAACCGACCAAATATCGGGTAGTTGATAGCATAGTAGGGTAAGTACAGGGTCGATCCACAGGGAATTGGGATGTTGAATCTAATTTCACTAATTCCTACCAATTGTTACTCAAAGAACGAATAAACAAAAGAAACGAAAGAACAAAACATAAAAACAGAAAAGAAACAAAAACAAACAATCTAACCTAAAGACATGGGGTCAAACATTGAACAAGCCTAGTGATCTCAATTCTAGTTATCTCATGATTTTAATTCAGTTTGTGGTTTCACCCTTTCACGAGACACAAATCCCTAATCTCTTAGTGAACTTATCTCTCAAGCTATGAAATCCTACTTTCGTAGCGAGTTCAATTATCTATCTCTCATCTTTCGAGTGTTGAGACTGATTTACCAAACAAAACTCGGGTGTAGATTCAATTAACTCTCGTATTTTAGAATCTAACAACCTAGATAATTAATCGATTAACTTGTCATCATTAATGGCTAAAAACCCTATCTTTCTATGGTGATCTAGCGTTTACGCAACTTCCGTATTATAAACATCAATCGTGAACTAATCTTTCGATTCTAATTCACATGGCCATACAAACCACATAGAAAAATACAAAAAGAACCAAGATCATGAATAAAAACTGGAATTAAATAAATCAAGAAGAACTCACATAGTCTCATACATTGAAGGATCCAAGAACGGAAACGAAAAGCATCTAAACTACTCCTAATCTAACCTCGGTTCACCCGAGCACAAGGCTCCCAAGATGCGGCTGCTGGCCTCTCTTTTGATGTGAAGAAATTTCTGAATGAATTAGGGTTTGGGGCTGCTGTGCTTTAAATAGAAAACAGAGGCGGTTGCTACAGTAACCTAAGTCGGTTCTGCTGAATGCGGTGGTGGACGCTCGTTTAACCAACTGGACGCCCGTCCAGGATGCTTGGACGGAGACTGGACGCTCGTTCAGATTTTCAAACGCCAGTTCTAATCTGGACGCTCGTCCGCCTTATTTGGACGCCAGTCCACTGTCGAAATCTTGATATTTCCATCTTTATCTTCATTGATTTCTTTCCTTATCTCTTTTATTCTTCCATATCTTTGATTGATCCTCTCTCTCTCAAAATTAGCTCTTTAGATCATCTTTTCCATCATCAATGAGTATCTACACAAGGATCAAAACATACCAAAGTGTAACATATTTCCAAAATAATATAAAATCATAATTTAAGCACATAATTCGTTATGTTTTGCAATTTAACTATTAAAAACATCATTTACTCAATATTTCAATATAAAGCTCGAAATCTATGAAAATCATATGAATGTAGGGGAAATTGATATAGAAAATATATGTATAAATACTACAATTTAGCCCTTAACAACACCCCCACACTTATCTTTTGCTCGTCCTCGAGCAAAACAGAACAAAGATCAAGCTCGAGACAAATAAACATCTATACAAATATAAAGTATATTCAATAACTTAGAAGTTCACCCGTGTAGTGTGTGCATAGCCATAATAAACTTCCACTAAGTTCCACAATTTGAAAGTTATTCAAACCAAAACTAGCCCGGTTTCCCATTTAAGTTAGAAATATTCAAAAATTATAACAGACACTTTACAAAACATACATATCCCAAAAAGAAATAGTAGAGAATATCTAAAACATTTCTGACAGACTCAGAGGATAATCCCTACAACATATCTTTCAGTTTATACTGGGGATAAGGTCGACGATAACTAAGTCGTTACTTATTCATAATAATATATTTCAATATTTTCACTTTTTCACACTTTTCTAACACACATCGAATAAGCTTTTGCCTCATAGCGAATAGGACATTTCAAGATAATCCCTACCTTACTCCAATCATAAGGCGACTATAAACCGATCGTCGTGAGCTTTTGGTCATCATAGTGGAATAGGACATACGTGGTACACCTACCTCACCCAAATCATAAACCACTTCCGACACACACAATTACAATTATGTTTACTTAGAGATTTCTCAATTCGGGCAAAGTGGAAAAGATTATTTTCTAGTAGCACATACCACCGAGCATAACACCTCAAGTAAACAATTTATTACTATTGCAAAGACTTAATCACGTTTCACTTATCACATTCAAACTTACAGATATTCACAGTATGTCATACTTAAATCCTAGAATACAAACTACTAAACTTTTCAAGAATTGTACATAAGCAAAGAAACATGCTATAATCATCAAAAATCTCCAACTAAAATGGGGTAGGCTTTCAACATTTAGCTCATCATTCACTATGGCATGTGAAAAAGAGTGTCGGGTGAAACAACTAAAATTACTAAATATACAGAATATAGCATCAATGATATAAACTCAAGCAAAGATATGCCTTTGTCTACTCGGGATATAACAAAAAAAATTTGAAAATTTTGCACTTTTCATAGAAAATTATAACTAATATGAGCAAATGAAAGTAGATACACATAAACCATCCTCCCACACTTAAATTGCAACTTGTCCTCAAGTTGTGCGTAATGAAAAAGAAAAAGAAAACTTAGCCGATTGTATGCCGAAAGGGAGCTATTCTGGAAGTGTTTCGAACCAAATCCAAAAATTCCCGACGAACTCAGTAGACTGTGGACCATCCACCGGAAAACTGATATCATCCGAAAACTCACAATAGCTAATGCAAATACCACACACACTTGACAAACATGAAATACCTCGGGGATAGGGGAAGATAACATATAAAGCACAGAAAGAGGAAAGTCTAGAGAATTTTTAGATTAAGCTCATATAAAGATGGACATATACATGGAATATTACAAAATAGTAGGGCTAGGTGCAACTATATGAAAATGCATTACAATGCAATCTACGTGACAAATCCTAAAAATTAAAATAAATAAATAAAAACGAGGTAGTATTACGGAAACCGACAGTTAACTACACTCAAGAAGAATAAAAGAAAAATAGAAAAACAATGCAACTAGATGACATGCAACTAAATGATATGCATCTGAATGATATGCAAAAAGAAAATAAAAGAAAGAAAACTAGCCCACTCATTTGCAACATGACATGTATATAATAAACGTCTACCAAATAATGACAGGTTACGATAAACGACAGTTCTGTTCATTACATGCAGTGTAGACGCGCTTTAAGACTCGTCAAAGGTGATAGCATTATGGAAACCAACAGTTAGCTATACTAAACAGATATAACTCATAAGGTTTCCGATGGTAGCAACGGAGACCAACAATTATTACCCAAATGAGTTATAAAAATAAAAAGAAAGCACATAAGTCTCAAAGCTTACGAGATTCATCATAACAAAGATGTAGCATACGAGAACCGACATTAGCTACACTAACAATGATAAGAACAGTTATAGCGTACGAGAACCGACAGTGACTATAACATGCCTAGATGAATCATATATAAGGAATTGATCAATTATCTAACATGGATTCATAGATGGAAAAATTAAAATCACATAAGTTCAGGACATCTACGTAAACATCAATTAGCCACAGAAGCTCAGATTAAAAACATCCAAGTCAAATAAAGCATTAAAAATCGAATAAATAAAAACTTTGGAACCTGGTCGTAGGGTTGGACGCTCGTCCAACCCTTTGAACGTATGCTCAAATTTCAAACGGGCGTTCACCTGGAAAGTTTAGACTGGACGGGCGCTCAATGGACCGAACGCCTGCCCGTCGCTCTCTTCGACACAAAGAACCTGCAACTTAGTAAACGCAACCGCAAACCCTAGACTAACATCTTAAACTCATAGCAATTCAGATTAACAACTCAACAGCCACCGATAACTTTTAGCACAAAAGATTAGATTAGAAAACACATAAACACATACTTCACGTTTAAACAAATCGAGTAAAAAAACTTTTGCACATTCTTAACCTTATGGTCATCGAAACACGGCAAAATAAAAACTCTCGATTTGGTAAACGCTACTTTTATTAAAACGAAAAATAAACGTAACAAAATCGAGAAATAACAAGATCAGATTCAACATGACACCTATTCCCCGGCAACGGTGCCACTTTTGTTGTGGAGATTTTGCATCAATAACAAAAGAAAATTTATAAACCTATACTTAACATGCAAACTAACTCCTAACCGACCAAATATCGGGTAGTTGATAGCATAGTAGGGTAAGTACATGGTCGATCCACAGGGAATTGGGATGTTGAATCTAATTTCACTAATTCCTACCAATTGTTACTCAAAGAACGAATAAACAAAAGAAACGAAAGAACAAAACATAAAAACAGAAAAGAAACAAAAACAAACAATCTAACCTAAAGACATGGGGTCAAACATTGAACAAGCCTAGTGATCTCAATTCTAGTTATCTCATGATTTTAATTCAGTTTGTGGTTTCACCCTTTCACGAGACACAAATCCCTAATCTCTTAGTGAACTTATCTCTCAAGCTATGAAATCCTACTTTCGTAGCGAGTTCAATTATCTATCTCTCATCTTTCGAGTGTTGAGACTGATTTACCAAACAAAACTCGGGTGTAGATTCAATTAACTCTCGTATTTTAGAATCTAACAACCTAGATAATTAATCGATTAACTTGTCATCATTAATGGCTAAAAACCCTATCTTTCTATGGTGATCTAGCGTTTACGCAACTTCCGTATTATAAACATCAATCGTGAACTAATCTTTCGATTCTAATTCACATGGCCATACAAACCACATAGAAAAATACAAAAAGAACCGAGATCATGAATAAAAACTGGAATTAAATAAATCAAGAAGAACTCACATAGTCTCATACATTGAAGGATCCAAGAACGGAAACGAAAAGCATCTAAACTACTCCTAATCTAACCTCGGTTCACCCGAGCACAAGGCTCCCAAGATGCGGCGGGCCGCCTCTCTTTTGATGTGAAGAAATTTCGAATGAATTAGGGTTTGGGGCTCTTTGTGCTTTAAATAGAAAATGAGGCGGTTGCTACAATAACTAAGTCGGTTCTCACTAATGCGGTGGTGGGCGCTGTTTAACCAACTGGACGCCCGTCCAGGATGCTTGAATGCGGAGACTGGACGCTCGTTCAGATTTTCAAACGCCGCTTCGATCCGACGCCGTCCGCTTTATTTGGACGCCACCACCGTCGAAATCTTGATATTTCCATCTTTATCTTCATTGATTTCTTTCCTTATCTCTTTTATTCTTCCATATCTTTGATTGATCCTCTCTCATCTCGAAATTAGCTCTTTAGGATCATCTTTTCCATCATCAATGAGTATCTACACAAGGATCAAAACATACCAAAGTGTAACATATTTCCAAAATAATATAAAATCATAATTTAAGCACATAATTCGTTATGTTTTGCAATTTAACTATTAAAAACATCATTTACTCAATATTTCAATATAAAGCTCGAAATCTATGAAAATCATATGAATGTAGGGGAAATTGATATAGAAAATATATGTATAAATACTACAATTTAGCCCTTAACACAAGCCGTCCATGCGTCCGGCCTCTATCGCTAATCCACACGAACCCCTTGCCGGAATCCTCCTTGGATTGCTATCGGAAAAACTCCGGCTGCTAGACGGGACCTTTTCTTCCCTCACAAACTCACTATGGATAGCTCTCTATTTTACACAAGAACTATGAGCTCTTGCAATTGTGATGTGCAAAAGAGCTTGACACCCACCTCTTATTTATAGTGGTTGGGGCGCCCCATATGGTGTGGAGGAGAAAAAAACCCTTTTCCAATAAAATAAAGAAAATCTCCTAAATTGATTTATCTCTTTAATTATAACTTATTTTGCCAATATCTTATATTGATTATAATTATCTTATTACCATAAATCTATTTTTTCCAAAATCAATTAATATCTTATATTAATATCATGACAATCTTATTAATTAAAGTGCACAATCCAAGTGTATCTTACACACTCAATTGTGGCGCCCCATATGCCAATTAATTGACTTCCGGAATATTCTTTAATTAATATAATTTGTATATAACTAATATCTTGTATTTTATTTATTCATAATAAATAAATATTACCATATTAATTTACCACTATAACCTTTATGGTCTAGAGATAAACTTTCCTTATTTGGTTATCAACTATAACCGTATTTTAATCCGACTCGATGTTCATATGTGTGTGACCCGATAGGCTTCCGAGTATGTTGGCCGTAGACACAAAGTGCAATTTACTAAAATGCCCTTCATACCTAACGATCACGGGATAGTGTCTAGCAACACACCGTGACCCCCAATTATCGGAAGAGTCAAAAGCAATGACTACTACCTTTCATGTGATGCGATTACCGTGTAACTTACAATCCTATCATTTGTAATAATATCCATACGATCGTATCTCGTTGTCAATACATTGACGATCGTATCTTATAATCTGGATATCATGCTCTCTCGAATAACACATTTACTCCCACTTTGCAAAGATTCTCGAGAGCTAGACATTCCTTATAAGAAGGCCATTTCGGATATTCGATCCCAATCATAGGATACGCGATTCCCGGACGACCAATCATGTATACTCCGCGATGCTTCAATATCATACCCAATCACTACCGCATGATCGCCCCATGGTTGGGAGAAATCTCAATAGTGTCAAAGCATGACAATCCACACCGTGATGCCATGAAGACTCGGTCAAAAGGATAATTACACAACCGCCACATAGTGTGACATTTAATGCAAGTGTGTCGATCTAACGTCGCGCATTCTCCAATACACGCCCACGTCTACCCAAGTGTCTCTACACTTCGATGAGCGAGATCTATCCCTATCTTCTAAAAGATAGAAGACATCCAATACGTCTTAGTCCGATTATACTATCAATGTCCCATTTGATAATATATAAGACTAGAGACATTTCAAAGACTAACCTTGTTATAGTGATTAGAGATCTCATCAACCATAATCACTATCATGGTTTCTCTATCATGATTGATACTAGGGGACGTTACTATATATATACAACAAATAATATGAAGACAAACAATATATAATAGCATAAGTGCTTTTATTAATCATAATAAAGTTATTACATGAACTAAACAGACTGTAAATGACCCGACCCGGTCGGATCCGGTCCAACCCGATTGGGTTTAGGACACCTTTCCAACAATCTCTGCCTTGATTAGGCCCTTAAGAGGCCGGATACATCCCTGACATCCCGTCTGCTGAACCCAGAGCAAATCCGACCATCCATCTCTCTTTTCTGCATCCCCAACACATCCGATTGATAAAGTTAGAGGCTAGATTAACCCGCCAAGGCCGTATGGCCGCCCCACTACCGCAAGTTGCCATCGGTAAAACCACCGGGCAATGATGGGAAAAAAGAAAACAACCTTCGCCATTTTTTTCTATTATTATTATGCCTCTTTCGTTGCCTTCATAAATATAAAAAATATATATAAAATACAAGCTTTTATTTTTCTTACTTACCTGCCTATGGGCCTGACCCGGCTGTTAACAAAATGACTGGGCCGAAATTTAAGTCAAGTAGAAGACGCAAAAAAAATCAGCAGAAGACACGTAGGCGAATTTTGTGTCTTCTTATTAAGTAGAGAGAAATACCGTGTCCAATGTAATATATATGATATAAATCAATATTAGACGATATTCATAAAATTACATAATTAGATTAAGTTGGGTAACATAAATATTCTCAAAATATCTAATATGGGTATTCAACATTATAGGGTAACAAAAGAGTCGGACTCTGAGTAAGAGTCGACTCGAAAGAGTAAATCGAAATCTGCATAGCAGACGACCCTACTAGAGCTTCTGATTAATCAGGCCAGGTGGGTTACGAATCTGACACGGCTTTAAGCAAAAAAAAAAAAAATAAAATACAAAACTTGAATGGTTTCTTAAATGTTAAATGTACAAAAGATGGTTATTGATCGCTCATAACGAAATTTGATATATTACTTTTCAAATTACAACTAAAATTTTCCTTAAAAAACTTATAACTAAAGTTGAAAATCATATTTGATTGTCAACCTAAATGCAACGTACTTTGTTATTTAACATTTTTTCGAAACAAAAATTGAATTTTTTTTATTTTTCATTTAAGAGTGTCGACACATTGACGGGGAGTATCGACACTATGTCGATCATATGGCGGAGGTGTGTCAAATATAAAAAAATAATATTCTTTTAATCATCTAATACGTGTCGAAAGAAAGATGTGGCGAAAAATGTCTGACATTGCGTACGACACTCATATTGAATCATCGAAGCAAATTAAGTTTCAACACTTCCTATAAAATATAATAGCTAAATATTCATCAAATCCACACGGTTATCCATACGAAATTACTGTACATATAATAATTTATGGATACATATTAGAAAAACGAATCTTTATTATTATTTGTGTAAAATCTAATAAGAAAATCATCGAAGCGGAGTAATGTAATTCTCTATCCACAAGATCCATTTTGATTTTTTTTTTAAATATTCAGTAGAAACCTATCCATAATAAATGTAGAATAAAATACATGTAAATCCATTTATCTTTTTTGCTTTGTCCCAAATTATTAAGGAAATATTTATTACATTTTTTTCCTTTTACCCCTTATTCATTATCTATCCACCCCTTTTTATTATTATGTATTAATAACAATCAAAGGGCATTTTAGACTTTTTCATCAAAATTAATGACACACAATTAATTTAAAAACATTCAAATAGACTTATATTTTAGAACAAAGATAGTAGTATCTATTAGAAAGATATCCATAAAATATCAACAAAATAATTATTTTGACTTATCGGGGAAACTAAACATTGTGGTTTATTTTGTTCCAAGACTTCAGCAAACTTTTGGTATAGGAAAAGATTAAGGTGCGAATAAAAAAAAGAAAAAAAAAAAAACAAAACAAAAACAAAGGGCTGAGATTGATAGATCCACATGGCAACATATAAGCAAATGTACCGTATAGAAGGAAAAATGATTTTTTTTCAATTGCAAGAGAGTAATATTAGAGCACTTGCATCAGTGTCTCTGAATAGAGTCTCTACTTTACAGACTCCAACATCATTTACAGAATCTCTACACATAGTCACCTGCACTAGAATCTCTACCGTACTACAATAATAAAGTAATTGTAAACCAAAATAATTATGACATATTTACAAAAACAAATACACATATAAATAATTTATTATCTATTATTATAGTGATAAATATTACTTGTATGGATATTCAAAATATGTATAGAGGATCTTATTAATGAAATATTTGTAGAAAAGCGTTTTTGTGACTCAAAATATATATATATATATATATATATATATATATATATATATATATATATATAATCTTTAAATAAGAAAACTCAATCAGTAAAAAATTCAGATTATGGTAGATATAGAGTATGATGTCTAATTTTATCCAGAATCATTGAATAGAGATCATGATATCTGATTCTCGATCAAAGACATTTTAATTGGATCTGAAAATTTGTATATACAGATTTACCACTTTTTACAGATTCTAATGCAAGTGCTCTTATCTGGGTGATGAAGAAAAGAGATGGACAAAAGATGAAATCCAAAAAGGGAGAAGTGTCGTTTGTCCAGAAAGATGGTTGAGGCAGAGGGTATTTTTGTCAATTAACGCTTATTGTTGACGTGTAGCCCTGGCATTGGCCATACCAGGTGCCTTGTCATTTGTCAATCAACGAATGAGGAATAGATGGGCATTTATGTCTTTAGGTTATTTTTCTCTTTTTCTATTTTTTATTAAAAACCCTTTTACCTGAAAGCTTATGCGGCGGCTATATAAACCCCACAGGGCTAAGAAACTCCGGCGTGTCTAACGCAAGAACTACGGTTTCTCTCTGGAGTTTCCGGTTGCTGTTGAAAGATTCTGGCTGCTCGTTGCAAATCTCCTGGTAATTTCTTGCAAACTTCTTCGATCTCTATAGTTTTTTTTTTTTTTTTTTTTTTTTTTTTTTCTTCTTCGATCTCTATAGTTTGTTATTGCGTTTTAGCATCATTTTCCGTCCCTGTATGCCGGAGTTTCTTCTTTTTCTGGGTTTTCTGGGATATCGCCTTCGTCGGATTTCTGTGTTTTCAGAGGTTTTTTCTTGCTCAAACACGAGATTATCATTTCGAGTTATTTTAATTTCAGGTCAAGAATCTAGAATCTAACCTAAGAATCAAGAAACCCTCTATCTTACTCAGGGTTTTTTACGAGGGAGATATAATGCCTTAAAACAAGGTGAATCATGCATTTTTTTTCAGTTAGCTGATTGTGCCCTGTATTCCAAATACTCACTATGTAGGCTATGGAAGGAAAGAAGAAGGCTGGTGAATTTCAGAAACAAGGTGCTCACCTTCAAACTCTGATTATTCATTCTTGTATATATCTTTATGTGTGAGGTTTACATTACTTGAGTTGATGGATGACACAAATGTTTACTATAATTTGTAAGAGTGATGTTTATTTGGAGCGATTTCCTCTTATTTTTTTCATCAGCCTTCAATGCTTGAAGGCCTTTTTAATTTGCAATAAAAACACTTTTCAAATGCTTTATAAAAATTTATTTAGACCAGTGGACCTAATCCATATGTTTATTTCTTTCCTGTGCTTTTTCAGGACCTTCCACAAGGAGTTTAGTTCAAGAGAACACTGCAGTCAACTATCAAGTATTGCAATTATGTATTGTTGTCTGCGCGTTTTAAAAAATTAAATAAAGGAATATGTTTTAATGCACCAACTCCAGTGGTAGGTAACGGCCGTAAAGGTATACTGAACATTGAGAAATTGGAGTATTGCCAATTAACCGGAACAACAGGTATGCAATGTCTGTTTCAGTAAAGCATTGGAAGTTCTCAACATTAAATAGGAATACAGTTTATAAATATTCAACTCTTGATACTAAATTGATAATCAAGCAATCGATCTTCTGTTATGATTCTTGTGGAATTCAACTCTGCTATTTATTTTACATGTCTCTTCCAACATCGACACTGTGTTGCTGATCTTGCAGGTAATCCTATTCTGGATCTGGATAGTGCTATGCTTTGGTCATGTGCTGAAGCTGATTTGGAAGCTATGAGGAAGGCGACTTTAGAAGTGAGTATCTTTCACGGTCTTATTTATCTTTCACCCATATAAATGAAATGAAAGAAAATTGAAGTGTAATTTTTTTTTTTTTTTTTTTTTTTTTTTTTGCTTTTTACTGTGCATAATCCGCCTTGTGTTCATTAGATTTGAAAGATTCGGTGCGTTGTCCCCGTATGGCGGTGCGGACTTAGAGGTGGCCAAATGGTGTAACCGCCGGTTTGACGAACCGCCGGTTTGTCGAACCGCCGGTTTGAAAAACCGCCGGTTTACTGTTCAAAACCGCCGGTTGCCGGTTTGGGCCGTTCCGCTTGCTCCCGGTTCGCTCACCACTGTTCACGGTTGCCACGGTTTTAAAATTTCATTTTTTTTTTCTTTTCATTTTTATATAACACTTATTATTTTCACTACAATAACAAATTATTATTATTTTAATTAGAGATAAAGAGCCAAAAGTCCTTTTTTTGACATAAAATAAATAAATAGGACACACTCATTTTTTTTTACTGCAAAAGGACAAACAATTTCGACGGACAAAATTACCCCTTTTATTAAAGTGGACGCGCGATATGTATTAAATCTTCCATTCTTGAGTTTGTTTTTGTTTGTTTGTTTTTCTTTTTCAAACAACCGTAACTTTTGATTTACAACTCCGATCATCGTAAATTTTTTCACCAAAATTCATGTTTTTTTTTTGCTCTTCAATTTGAGCCCAAATACGATACTCCTTCCGACGATATTTTGAAAGACGAAACAATATTTGTATTAACCGGAGCGCTTATAATAAACGATCGTAACTTTTGATTTAGAACACCGATCATCAAATTTGTTTCACCAAAGTTCATATTTTTTTTTATCTTCATTTTGAGACCGTTTGATACCTTTTCGACGTAGTATTTGAAAGCCGAATTTAATCGCAAAGATTTACATTAACACAATGCTCGATGACGTAGAGACGATGATCGATCGCTTGTATCAATATCGATGATCGATTATACAAGAATATGCAGAGAAAAATTCCACCGTGATCGTTAACAAACTCAAAGCAGATTAATAGCAAGTGCAACAAACTATGATTTAGTACAATATGTACATCGCTTAACAACATGAAAAATAAAGATAAAAAGGATTTCGCTGTTTTTAGTCTCTATTTACCATCATCAAAGCTATTTAATCACCTGAATTTGTTGTAAGGTCTTTATCCAGAGATAAAGATCATTCTCCAAATGCAAAATCCGTATACACTAACACACCGTGTTAAATTGGTTTATATGATACAATTCGTAAGAGATAGAATCATTAATGTATAACTTGATTAAGGTGTGGTGTTTATAACATGCGAGTTCAATGAGTATCACTTGAATTAAGCCTAAAAAGTACATTAGACTAAAGGTAATACATGTAAGATCAAGACAAACAGACTATAGTTTAGTACAATAGTACATCGACTAAAAGTAATACATAAGATCAATACGATGAAAGCGAAATCAACTATCACCAAATTATAAGAAGGATATTCTAGTTCAAAGAACTAAATTATCATGCCCGAATTCACAAGGTCTTTGAATTACAAGTTCATGAAGCCTTCCATGAACTCCTATCTATCTATTACATGATGATACAATGTAGATCAAAAACTTCAAAGACGCTAAGGCACATAGTAAGCCTTTGAACTAGCTTATCTATTGCATTAAGGCACACAATATCGATGTCGATGATCGCAGATGTGATGTCAGTGATATTAGTATCGATGCGATGTCGATGCAGATATCGATGTCGATGTCGATCGTGCTCAAAATGATTCTCCTTTCGATTTTTTGTTCCAAGGTCTATGTCCCCAAGTCCTTGATATGAATCAATGTCTTCTCACAGCAGCTCAAGCACTCATATTTACTTCTTTCGAGCATGTTTCAATACTACTTTTCTTTAGATCATTTCTTTTAGGCCTCTTCTTGTTCTTGGGTTCAATCACATTAGGCCACTTGTTCTTGGCTTCATAAACAATCGCATTCTTGAAAAATCCTTCAAAAGACGTATCCGATTCGCCTTTTTCAACATATTCATCCAAATAGTAACCTGAATCAGAGCTTTCTTGCTTATTAACATCTGCTTTAATATCCATTTTATTAGCTTCTGAAGTAACAACTTGAACAAAGACTGGATTTCGAGCGATTTTCGTCTCAATAACTGACGAGGAAGAATTATTACCTAAACACACAGAAGACGCAATACATTATTCCAATTAATTCTGCTATCTTACACTTAAGATTCAAACAAAATTATCAAAGTTCAACCTGCAACAAAATTTTCTATAAAAAAAACTAGATTCAAACAAAATAAAATGGATAGCAGAAATAATATAGTTGCTTTAACACAAGAAGACAACACAGAAAGAAACATATGCATTGGCAAACAAAGACAACACAAAAAAGATCAATAAAGAAAGATGCTGTTGAAGGACTTTTAGTTCAGACCAATAAAGAAAGGAATAATCGAAAGGAGAGAAGAAAGAATAAAAGATCAAGAAGGTCAAGGCACAAGTCGAAATGTTTGGAGCCGATTTCAATGGAAGAGAGTTCGAACACGAGCGGTGGTGGTCTTGAGGATGACGACCCATATTGTGTTTGAATTGCTCATCAAGCTCCAAATTATGTAGATGAGAATAGCGTATGATTAATGGTGGCGGAGCAGATTGAGCATGATGAAGAAGTAGTTGAAAATGAAGATCATAATCAAACAATTGATCAAGAGCAAAGAAGAAAAAGAATAACAAAGAAACTCAAGAACCCAAGAACACGAACAACACGAGAGTAGCCATGGAAAAACTAGCAAACATCGATCGAGCATGATGAAGAAGTTGCTAATTAGAATCAAAATGATCGTGCAACTCAAGAACCCAAAGAACAACACGAAAGCCATGGGAAAACGAGCAAAGATCAGATTGAACACGATGAAGATACACATGTAGCAAATGATCAAACAGTTGAGAGGCGGCATAATAAGAATGCGGTTAATAAAGAAGAAGATGTTGATAAGGAAAATGATCAAACAATGATGGGCATAACAATATGATTAATAAAGAAGATCAAAACAGAGGTTATGGGCATAACAATACGGGTAATAAAGCAGCATCAAAACAGAGGTTATGAACATAAAGAGGATAAATGGAAGCTATGTAATGAAATAGCCGGTGCAGACACATACCATGTTTGGATAATGGTCGCAATTAAGAAATTGAGGAGTAGAAAACACTTCAACATCGTGAAAGACATTGTCCCGACGGCTCCGATGTGTCGGGCACCGTTCCATTGCCAAAAGGATACAAAAAACCAATCAAGTGGCCACAAAGCGAGATACCCCGACTACTTCAACCGTCCCTCTCTTTTAACCGCTCCGTCCCTCTCTCATATCAAATAGTGGTATATTCGTCTGATGGAATTTATTTGTCCTTAATGCAACTAAAATATTGAAGTTGGATTAGCATTTAAGGGGGAAAAAGTGGACTAGAAACTAATTTTTCCTTTTAATTATAATTATTAAAGCGAATGTAATATATATATTATTTTAAATAGATTTCTATTCGGTTTTAAAAATAATATTAATATTGTGTTATTTTATTTATATGTAAATAATGTTATTTTAAAAAATTATGTTGTTTTTCTTATATGTAAATTGTGTTATCTTTTCAACGCTTGTACCGGTAATTCGGTTTTATACGTATTTTTATGTGTAATCGTGTGTCGGAGGCACAACATATATAAAAAATCAAAGCGAATGTAGTTCTAATTGTTTATGTTTTTAGTTTTTTATAGTTTGTTGTAATGATTTTTATCGTTATTTAAGTAGGTTTTAAGTATACTTTGATTATAAATGTTGTTTTATAGTTTCTTATAGTTTTTTTTATAGTTTGTTA
The DNA here is from genome assembly GCA_026214975.1 of Gentiana macrophylla. NCBI lineage: Eukaryota > Viridiplantae > Streptophyta > Magnoliopsida > Gentianales > Gentianaceae > Gentiana > Gentiana macrophylla. Next base: position 76,548,887 of record CM047817.1, on the reverse strand, counting down.
TAGTTTTTTTATAGTTTGTTATTGTAGTATTTTATAATACTCTTATGTGTTTGTATTACATAGTTTCATATAATTTTTTAGGTTTGTATATGGTTTTTTTTAGGTTAGTATATAATTTTATAGTATTTTTTAGGTTTATAATTTTTTAGGTTTGTATATAATTTTTTAGGTTTTTTTTTATATAGTTTTTATGGTTTATTTGTTTAAATTGTTTTTATTGCCGTTACATGCATCCAGAAAAAAAAAAAACAAAACAAAAAAAAAACAAAAAACTGTTGGGCCGGTTAAACCGGCGGTTCCGGATCCGGTCCGGTTCCGGCCGGTTTTACCCGGTTCCGGTCATCCGGTTTGAACCGGCGGTTCCGGTTCCGGTTCCGGTTACCAATAACACAAACCGGGCGAACTGAACGGCGGTTTTTCGAACCGCCGTTAAAAACCGCTGTTCCGTTCGAACCGCCGTTTCGTTCGAACCGCGGTTCATTCGAACCGCCGGTTCCGGTTCGAACCGCCGGTTCCGGTTCGAACCGCCACCTCTATGCGGACTCATTGGGCCAAGGACCCTATCCGTTATTGGGCCTCCGTATAGGCCCAGTTGTGGATCTGTGGGCTCTTTTACGGGTTTGGCGTATCAATGGCCCCCTACTCCTTGCCTTGTTCATTTGTGCATAATGGAAGGCACGGAGTAAAGTTGTCGGCGGCTTGATGTACTTTACCGAGATGACTTGTTGTGGAACGGCTTGTTGTATCATCGTTTGGATTGCGAGCGCGGTCCAGAGGCCGTGCTTAGGAGTGATCGGTCTTAGGTGCCACGCTATGAAGCGGATGGTCTTTGATGCCACGCTATGAAGCGGACGGTCTTAGGCAACTTTTATGGCATGAAACGACTCGCTGCGAGAGTGGATGGACCCAGGTGCCGTGCTATGAAACGGACGGGCTTGGATGCTGCGGACATGCTTAGCTGTTGCGCTATGAAACAGACAGGATTATGATGCCGCACTATAAAGCGGACGGACTTGTTGTTGGCGAAGAGATATTCCATGGTGAGGGTGAACTGATCTTGTCCGATATGACGGCTAGATGCGGGATACGAGGAGTTGTCTTGATTCTGTAACTGATGTGATGGCTAATGCGAGGGGTCGTGAATTTCGATTGGCGGGAACGTTCTGACAGCTGTCACACATTAAATGAGTTTGAATTTCGAATCGACGTTTCGTATTGTGAGATGATTTTCCCACTCATTTTCACTCTATATAAAGAGGAGAAATCCTACACTTAGGGCATGTTTTGTAAAATAATTAAGTACTTACTTAAAAAAAATAAGTGGTGGTTGAATTTAGATGTGTTTGATAATGCATTATAGGTGGCAATATGAGTTTTCAATAGTAAGAAATTATGGCGTGTCTAACACAAGATCTCCAGTTTCTCTCTAGAGTTTCCGGTTGCCGTTGAAAGATTCCGGCTGCTCGTTGAGGTTCCCAGTCAACACTCTCATTTCCCGACTCCGTATTTTGCAAATCTCCTGGTAATTTCTTGCAAACTTCTTCGATCTCTATAGTTTGTTACTGCGTTTTAGCATCATTTTCCCTCCTTGTATCCCGGAGTTTCTTCCTTTTTCCGGGTTTCTGGGATATCGCCTTCGCCGGATTTCTGTGTTTTCAGAGGGTTTTTTCTTGCTCATACACGAGATTTCTCTGTCCGGTGATCATTCTCTTCTTTTCGAGTTATTTTAATTTCAGGTGAAGAATCTAAAATCTAACCTAAGAATCAAGAAACCCTCTATCTTCCTCAGGGCTTTTTTTTTATTTTAAAAATCAACTAAGAGGGAGATATAATGTCTTAAAACAAGTTGAATCATGCATTTTTTTTTTCAATTAGCTGATTGTGCCCTGTATTCCAAATACTCACTATGTAGGCTATGGAAGGAAAGAAGAAGGCTGGTGAATTTCAGAAACAAGGTACTCACCTTCAAACTCTGGGTATTCATTCTTGTATATATCTTTATGTGTGAGGTTTACATTACTTGAGTTGATGGACGACACAAATGTTTACTATTATTTGTAAGAGTGATGTTTATTTGGAGCGATTTCCTCTTCTTTTTTTCATCAGCCTTCAATGCTTTAAGGCCTTTTTAATTTGCAATAAAAACACTTTTCAAATGCTTTTTAGAAATTTATTTAGACCAGTGGACCTAATCCATATGTTCATTTCTTTCCTGTGCTTTTTCAGGACCTTCCACATTGAGTTTAGTTCTAGATATCTGCTGGAATGGTATATTAACCCCTTTTGACTATGAGAAAAGCTATGAAGAGTCGAGATTGGAGCATTACCAATTAACCGGTATGCAATGTCTGCTTAAGTAAAGCATTGGAAGTTCTCAGCACTAAATAGGAATACAGTTTATAAAATAAGATACTAAATTGCTAATCAAGCAAACAATCTTCTATTATGATTCTGCTGGAATTCAATTGTGCTATTTATTTAACATGTCTCTTCCAACATCTACATTGTGTTGTTGATCTTGCAGGTAATTCTTACATGGTTGTGGCACTTGCTTTGGATTTTGTACGTGCTAGGATTAAAGCTGATTTGGAAGCTAAGAGGAAGGTGACTTCAAAAGTGAGTATCTTTCACGGTCTTATTGATCTTTCACCCATATAAATTTTTTTGGAAGGGAAGTGTCGTTTGTTTTGTTGAGATGTAACATAATCCGCCTTGTGTTCATTAGGCTATGAAGGATGCTCCAAAGGATAAGTCAGGAAATGAAGTCGCACCAGACGGTGCTACCGCTGCACAATCACATGAGGAGGTATATTACTTTCTTCGCATGTCTTTTTTTTTTTCCTCAGAATAAAGAATGATCTTTTTTTTTTAGGGTGAATTAAGATCCCTTTCTTTAGAGCTGTACGAAGATTCGCCAGTCTCAACATCTGCACAAGCAGACAACAATGAAATAGTCGAAAAGACTCGGTTTGAAAGACATGACTCCTTGTTTCAGCATGTTCTGAATGCGGGGAAGGTTATTGGTGGATGTGTAGTGCTTTATTACTTAAATCAGAATGCTTCACAAATGAAAAACTTGAATGAGAAGACCAATGCCGTTGCCTGCCAGGTAAACAGGGCGACTATAAAAGCTAAAAAGAAGGAGGATAAGGTCACCTACCAATTGAAGGCTGTCGAAAAGAAGATGGATGACGTTGCGAAAGAGATGAAAGAGGCAGGTGAGAAGGCAGGAAACAAACTGGATGAGCTGTTGAAGTCAACCAATGAAGCCAATAAGAATATAATAAGGTCAAGTCCCTATAATTCCTTTAGTCTCAGGTTGGGTTTTTTCTACCGCGAAACCGGGACAAGCGAGGGACAGGGGTATAATAAAGCTGGATAAGAATGGTACTGGTTGGTTCTTATGCAAAGTGTAGGTTGTCTGTACTGATTGACCGTATTTCCATCATTACTCCTCGTGTAACAAAACCGTCATCGTCATCCATAACATTCAGTTCTCCACCTTGTGGTCCTATCATAGCACCTCAAAGTTACACGTTACTGTCAACCAATAGACTTATAAAAGCATTAGAGCATGTACGATAGTGTAATATTTACCACCTTTATATGCATTTTTTGATAGGAAGACAATGTGATATTTTTTTTATTTATACAATAGCTCATTTTTATCCATTAAAATGCTTGGGACTGTGAGAAAGGTTGTGGTTCTGTCCACTATGCACTTTTTAATTATCTAATAAAATAATCAAAAGAAAAGCAACTTTTATCTCGTATATGCTATCCAATTTCTTTTTCCATTTCAGTAAAAGAAAGATGATATTATAATATAATAAAAATGTTTTGTGTGTATTTTTATTATTGTAAATAACAATGGGAGAATAGTCTTTTGAGACAAATAGACATTATAAAATGACTTGCTATTGTATATGCTCTTAGTTGCATTATCTTTGTGCACATTTCTTCAGATGGCCAAGACAATTTCCAAAACCATGGTGTAATATTCATAAAAATTTAATCGATGGTAAAGTGATAATAGGATTTTTTTTAAATAAACCTATTACTATTTTTACTTTAATTAAATTAATTGGATAATGATGTATTAATAGGATTTATCCTATTTAAAACTCTTACCGTAAGTCCACTCAAAAAAAAAAAAAAAAAAAAAAAAAAAAAAACTCTTACCATAACCCCCACCCCCATTATGCCTTATCAATTTCCTAAAAATCATCTCTGTCGACTAAATTATCAAAAAGTAGAGGAGATGAAACTAAAGAAAACACAACGGAATCTCTTTTTTCTGAACAATCCAACCGGTGTTTTTGCAGATATCTCATACCAAAAGAATGAAAGAATCCTTTCATCACCTTTATCAGGTTGGTAATTGAAAAACCCCTCCTTTTGGAATCTAGGGCTTTTGAGTTTTCAAAGCAACTGGGCTTTAACAGATGTCTTAACAGATGTCTTAGATAGATTAATCGTAGGTTGTTTTGTTGTAGGAATCGAAAGAATCATCATACCTGTTGGAATTTCAAGTTTGGCTTTTCAATTCAAAGCTTTTTTTTGCAATTGATTAAGGCAAGAGAGTGTTCAACCATATTTAAACATGTTGTTGATGATGTTTTTTTTTTTATATATAGTTTTGCTCTTTTTGTTTGATGTATATATACTGTTGATAATTTTATTTTTTTTGTTATATATTAAAATGTCGCTCTGAATATTGCCGAAGGAAAAGGGGCATGTTGTAGTCTACTTGCTGTGTGTAGTCGGGAAAAAAAAAAAAAGTGGCCGCATACTCTGCGATATAGTTGCTACGTAAAAGAAAATGAGGTGATGCTGATTACATCATTAATAAGTCAAAAGTAGAAAAATATATTACCATGTTTTGTTCGGAATGGCCCTTACTATCTAAAGGGATGGAGGTGCAAATAATCGGGTCATTGATAATGATCTAGTATTAAAATATACTACAACAAAAGTTGCATCAAGAGCCACTTGATGATGGCTTAAGGTCTCGGGAAGGTCAATTCTTCGTTTGCAATGACCCGAACAGTTTCTTCCACACGAAGACAATTTCTGAGCTCCGATTCCCTCTTAGAAACCATTTTTTCGATTTCTGAAACCAAACAGAACCTTGTAAGCATCACATAACTTGGGGGGGGGGGACAAGGGGTTAGAGATTGACATATAACATTAACTTCAATAGAATTGAGTTGATATATAAACAGAAGGATAGTGGCTTGCTTTTATAGATTACTACAGAATACAAGCCAAGAACAGTACCTGACAATTCCTTCGTCTTCTTTTTGAAAAGGGAATCGATCATCTCGACCTTAGGTGATTGAGTGCGGACTGAAGCTCTATAGCGAGATGTCGAGGGCCGGTTCCTCAAACTTTATAAACTGAAAAAACTAAAGGTAAAAATCAGAACGTTCAGTAGATCAAGCACAAATACGAACATAACAGCTTGCAAGTATCAAAATGTTTAGACAAGTCCCTATAATTCGCAAAAAAAAAAAAAAATTAAAGCAGAATCGAGTGGTCGATATCTTACTGCCGCAATTGATGGAACATCAAGACTGGCCAGGAGAGCCATGAGAAACATCCATCCCGAGAATGATGGTTGGGACCTTGGACACCATAGCGTAGAAATTATACCATATTATATCACATTTATTATCTTATTATGTAACAACATATTTTAATGGGATATCTTATTCCCTTAATATGTTTAGTCAAAGATCCCTCACCTAATTTCCTGCCGTTAACTCCTTTATGGTTTGGGCGGCTTTTCTTCTTGGTGAGACGCAGCATTTAATCTTCGCGTCTACTATCTCACCGCAAATTGTTATTATTATCATCATAAACCCTAAGACTCCTCATGAATATCTTGTATTCTCTATCTAAACTCAACTTCTAATCATAATAAACTAGAAGATTATTTCTCCTATTATTTGTTTTCTCTCATCTCTTCACATAGGTTTCGAAGGATTTTGTTCCACATGCAGCATAGAGTTTAACCCACCAAGGTGTGCAAATCAACAAACAGTAACTATATAGACAATTTTACAACATGTAATCAGTTAAAATACTTTTTACTAAATTAACTGTGAAAATCCAAAAAGAATGTCCAACCTTTGCATTCGCCTTAAGGAGAAGATTTGTAAGATACTCATCACTGATTCTTGTTGGGGCCATGCATTGAGTATCAATATCGTATTCAGCCAGATTGACTAAGGTTACGAAGTAAAGGAAGTGCATTACTGAGAGAAGTGGTGATCTCGTCTTGCTTGCTGGACGAAGCTTCGTCAGAAGCGACTAATCACTTCCCGAATGCCTCTTGACGAGCATTATAGTATCCTCTTTGCTTTCAAAAGAGTATAGTATAGTTTGTTTTTGCCTCCTTCCTTGCCACCAACGTACGCTACTAGGAGAGTGTGCAAGCTAGCTTGCTTGCATTCTATAAACAATTTTGGTAGTAATTTCTCTTTTCATCTTGCTCCAATCTGATCTAGCTGGCGAGCGATCCCAATTCACGACAGAGAACAAGACAGCAAGAGAGCGTACCTTTATCCCCTTACCGGGCCTCAAACTCTTCACGCAATTCAATACCTTATTCCTCAGCATGGACGGATAAAGAGAAGCTATTCGTTTGCCGCCTCATAAGAAATGGGAGGACAGATGCCGATCCGAGAGCATCCCAGGTCCAAAAGGTGCCCCACATAGGTCTTCCCCAAAACCCCCCAGTAACTAAGGTAAACAACGTAAAAAAAAGCACCCAAATCTATACTGGTTCCGGAAGAGCGAAGAAAAAAAGGGATGTTTTGTTAATAGGAACAATAAAGTGTTTATAGCCGTTGCGATATAAACAATTATACTCATCTGAGCCACAGGAACATTTACATACAGAATACGAGAATTTCCACCTTGTTGAAGATCTAGTAATGCTACAAGCAATCGATATTTCACGATCAGCAATGTCATCACCTAAGATGGCATACCGAGTGAATTTCTTCTGTCCCCAAACAGCAATGATGTTAAATCCCACAGAGCATAAATAGGCCACCTATCTGTGGCTGACTTTAAGTCCACTGAGGAGATAACACCAGGGCTGCCCAGTAACTTACGAATCGGTGCCCGTTGATCAAAAGTCCTTAAAACGGACATCAGAAACGCATGAAAAGGATACGACAAGCGCTGCTTGAAATAGTTTCCTATAGCACCGCTTCCCATCACCTGATAGAACACAACTCAGTGAGCCTAATCTTTCCGATAATATTAGTAAGCTGTCTTGTTTCTTTCTGAGGTACGGCATCACCTTCTCCTCGCTGTAATCTGAGCCCAAGCTCATCATTTCGCGAACAGAACGGATAACGTCCATCCAGAGGGCCGTCGGCGAGACGGGTGGCTCTTGAGGCGAAAAGGAACCTAACGCCTGCCACTCCATCGCCAGACAGGTGAACGAAGATGTTTTCAGATGTAATAGGATGCCTTCTTATCCACCTTACGTCGCACCTCTTCCCCAATTTAGCCTCTACACACATGATGTGATAAGGTACGTAAGTCGCTCGTCTAGATGACATCAGAAACGAAATAGCCTTCACCGCACAGAATGGATAACGCACACGGTAGGCGATGTGGGCGGAACACCATAGGCTTCAAAAGCTCCATACCAAGATATGTTAGGCTCGGGCAACGTCATTTTTCCTTAACTTCGTATCGGGCATCAACATATCTTTCTTTCATCCCATTGGTCAACAACCTTCCTGAATAACTCACTTTTGGTGCAGTTCTCACTATTCGTTATAAACCGCAAAAGGGCAAACTTACCAGTACTATTTGTTCCCTTGCGCTTTGCCGCTCAAAAAGACAAAGAAAAGATTTTTCAGTCTAAACTAAAAGGGTTGTGGGCCAACATCAAATCAAAGATGATAAATTCCTTAATGATTATGAAGCGAGAAAATTGGGAATACCATTGATGACGGTCAAATTATACCCGTAAAAGTCATCAACGTTGACCTTAAATCGAGTTTAATAATATATATTTCATATTAAATCACATGTTTATATTTATTATTTAATGTTAAGTGATTATTAATATGATATTTGGTATTTAGCCGTTCTCATTATTAAAAGCCGATTTATTGTGTGATAAATGCTGATTTTGTAGATCACGACAAATCGAGAGGATAAATGTCATTCAATCAATGGATCTCAAGATAATAAGGAAGAAAATCGGAGCATTAATCAAGAGATAAATTAGAGAAATCAGATCAGCACGAAGCGTGGAGTGGGGAGCAAGGCACACGAAGAAAACGTGGAGAACTTGGAAAATCCAGGTTCGGTCGACCGAGCCTCATGCTTCGGTCGACCGAGTGCATCCCTTCGGTTGACCGAGCCTGTCGTGGGCGGTTTCGACTTTAATCGTGTTTATCCTCTGTGATCCTTCCTAAGTCGGCCGAAACTCCTATATAAGCAAATAACTATGAGCAATTGTAAAACACACCTCTCATACTTTAGAATATAATTCTACTTTGATATTTTAATACAATGTAGCATAAGTAGATTGAAGGTTTCAAAGAATTTAAAGGTCATGCGAGTTATGTGTAGCCTTTATTTTACTGCTTTTTCTTTTAAGTAATTAATCCCTCCCAATTATGCTTTATTGTTTGAGTTAGTTAATTCATAGCTAGATGATGTAGATCTAGGTTATGTCGTTATGGATGTGGCGAAGCCTTGTCTATGAGGATCCCATAACCTCGCCATCCACTTAGTTTCTATCCATGAATCTGCATTGTTTAATTAATGTGTATCCGTGTTAGTTTATATGAATGCTTTACAATTCTTGCTTAATCCGTTGTGTATGATGAAACGCCGAGAGATATGTTCAGGGGATGTAATCTGGATTTAAAATTGATTCGGGTGACCGAATGAGTTCACTCGGTCGACCGAGCCCACCTATTCGGTCGACCGAGCCCTGCTTTTATCCGTTAAATAGCCACGCCTTTATGGTTAGGTTAACTTAATAGAATTTATTATCTCAAAGGTAGGTATGGCTATGGCTACGTTACTCGCTTAGTTTAATTAAAACGTGTAAGAAGGAAATACCAATATAAAACTCTTGGTAGGCTCATGAATTGATCTTCGGACGCTCAGCGTTATCTCAGTAGGTTTATATTTGGGAATTGCATGCACCGCTTATACGTGACGTCGTAGATTAGCATGAGACTATAACTTGGTAATTGCTAGTTGGACGAGAGCTTGAGTAATCGTTTAGAAGTACGCCTAACCACATGAATGTTGCCTGGACGAGGTGTACGGTCAATATCGGCATCCTTAGAGTCGTAGCGTGTGAGTTATATGAGATGGAGGCACTAAAAGCGCGAAGTCACGTAACAATATCACAGTTGATTTAGTGACTTACCGTGCTAAGTCAAGTTAAAGAGGATGACTCCCGTAGCCAATCTAAGATAGATACAAACGGATTGACGGTTAATAAGTTCGGTTTATTATATAAATTATCTAGGTCCAAACGATAAAGACTATAATTGGGAGGTTAATTACGCTGTGTCGAGTCGTGTCTTTGCTTTTCTTGTCTTATGTTGGTCGTAGACGCCTCATGTCCTTGACATGTTTAATTAATTGTTTGTATATAAGATGATCCACAATTGGTTCCTCGTGGATCGACCTTGATTCACTATAGCTATACTACGACGGGCCTAGTCCTCTTGCTAGTATTGGTTTATGGTGGTCGAGTATTTTATTATAACCTGATTGACCCCGTCATCAACCATTGTTATTGATGTTCCAGGCCTTGAAAGCGGCCATTCTCTTTTATGTTCAGGTAAGAGTGATAGGGTTCTAATGTAGGAATCCGATTGGAGTCCGAGTTTGGAATTTTATATCACCGCCTTTTTTGTATGAGAGAAGAGCGCGCTCAGCCAAAGATGCCGAGCTACTCCCTATAGTAGAAGACATAGATGAATTGCCCTTCTAGGTGCGGCCGATCTCCTGTGCAGTATGGCGAGTGATATAACGTGACTTCCAAGTCAGGTTCATCCGGAACGAAGTCGTTTTTAGGCACATGGATGAGATCTTTCGGAGCAAAACGCTTGAAGAAATACCACCACAAGCGCTCAATCATAGTTGGACATATCCATCTTTCTGGTTGGAAGTGTCTCAATCCTTTTCACTTCTTATTACTCTTTCGTTCACTTTTTCTAACATTTTTAGTACCAACTAATTCATTCGGGCGAGACATCTTACGATGTCATGATGCGCCCATTCCTATGGCCACTCCGGGCTAGTTTTTTTACCTTTTAAATAAAATAAAAAGAGTCATCAACCTAAATAACATTATGCATAGGTTTACCAACGAATACGGGATAATCACGCTTTTGGCCCCTTTTTTAATCATGAAATTTTCAATCCAGTCCCCAATATTTCATATTTGCACTTTAGTCCCTCATTTATGATTTTTTTTTTTTTTTTACATTTTCAGTCAAAACTTCATGTGTCAAGTTTCTGTTGGTTGTAGCATTTCATACATTTTATGCTAGAAAAATGACACATAGCAAATTGGACTGAAAATGTAAAAAGGATTCATAGACAAGGGGTTAACATGCAAAAATGAAAATAGAAGTAAAAGAATTCATGAAACAAAAGGGACTAAAAGCATCATTTAAATAGATAATAGGCCAAAATAGAGTCATACAATTCCTTTCATCTCAGCACACTTTGTTATATCTCTAACAAGCCCATTCAAATCGCAACGCGCAGAAAAGTTGACGATAGCCCAATGCTCGATTTTCGCGGGGCCCACCTTTTCTGTACAATAATATTCAAACCATGAATATCACCTAATTCTACAAAATGTATCACACCAACAGCATAAAACGCAACATAGAATAGAAAGAACCTTATGATTGAAGTTCCATCGACCAGTGCCGGCCCTCGCATTTGTTGGGCTTAAGACCAAGTCTCCGAATTGGGCCTTTTAGTTGAAGTTGTCTTTTTAAAAAAAAAAAAAATTTACTTATCGCGTTTTTAACATCCATAAGTACAAAATTTAAGTTATTTGTTAGATATTTATTCACAAAGTTTGTTTTTATTATTGTTTTGAATGTGTTGTTGCACACAGAGTACGACAGGTGTCGCCGAAAAGAAACGGGGTTCGACCTGCCCGGTCAGGTCGCGGTGGGTCGATGGGGCAGCGCCCTCGTGGGGGCTCGGGGGCAACGCACCCTAAACCTAAACGAACCTATGCGAATGACACGTGATTTCGTAGAAGGGATTTTTCATTGGGACACATCATTTCGGTTGTGCATGGTCATTGGGACACATCCTTTAAAGACGAACTGGTTTGTTCTTTCGTGAAGAGAGACAATATCTTTTCGTTGTCTATATATAGAGAGACATCAGCATTCGGTGTGAAAGATAATGAAGTTTTTTTAGAAGCATCATCAATACAAACATATTGTGCCTCTAAAGTAGTACTCCATTGAATATTGAGAGAGATCTCTTTAAAGAAACGTTTTATACGTGCCTTGGAGATCATTCAATTTTGTTTGTTTTATCACATTTTTCTAACATTATTGATAGTCTCAAAACAAGGCTACAAAGTAGTCTTTTCTAGCATATTTAGAAACAAAAACCAAATTCATACGTATACATAAAACATACGCATATATTACTATTTCAAGATCGCTTCTTGCAACACATTTTTAGAGATAAATCACTAATCAAAGTAGAATTGTCAATTTCATTAACCATATTCTTCTCAATTGAGAATTTGAGAATATAATTTATCATTTATGAATGGAAAATTGAAAGAATGAAAGGAAAAAAAAAAAAAAAATCAACAATCAAGCGGCGGCAGCGCAGGAGCCGAACGAAGCGGAGGCAGAAGGGAGGGCCGGAACTTAGGAGTGAAAAATGAGTTTTATCTATTTTTGTTTGTTTTAATTATTTTTGTGCGTGCTTTTTTAGGGGAAGCGCATACAAGACAAAAAAATTAATAAATGGAGTGCGGAAGACAAAAGAACATTTTCATGATTATAAAGGACAAAAATCACAATTGTTACTTTAAAATTGTTCTTCACGTATTAATGTTACTTGTGTTTACAATCATATTTCATATTTACTTATTCTATTTTTTTTTTCTTCATATTTGTTATTCATAATTATTCTTTTTCTCCTTATTAAATTACGCTTCCTTTTCCTTTTTTTAATTTTGTCATTCTGACAAAAAAAATTTTTTTTTATATAATATAGATATATATAATAAATTAATAATATAGATAAAGTCATAAACAAAACAAAAAAAAACTTGTTTGTATATATCTATTTTTTTGGGTCAAAATTTTTTTTTGGTTAATTACTTAAAAGTATAGTTTTTTATACTTATTATTATTAAATTTCATAAGGCGACATAACTAATGTTGACATATAGGACATAATATATCTATACGTGGACCAAAAGTATTCTAATCTAATAAAATAACCTAAAAACCAGAGGGAACTCGAACAGTAGAATGGAGTCTAAGCAGCATTCAAAGAATCGAAGAATTCAAATGCTTGATTCGAATAATCCCGATTTGGGCATCTGGGATTATCTGTTTCACAGGCATTGACTCAACAATTCACATTCAGTGTTTCTTCAGCCAACAAAATGGATCGTCATCTCTGTCCCAAATTCCAGATCCCTCCGGGCACACTACCGGTCATATCATTCATCACCGTCGGAATATTCCTCCCGGTTTACGACCGCCTCATTGTGCCGATTCTCCGCTGGAGAACCAAGATCGAAGGCGGAATCACTCTTCAATGAATCGGAGTCGGGTTTGTCTTCTCCATCGCGTCTATGATCGTCGCCGGAATAATCAAGAAAAAGAGACGAAATCGATACCCACGATCAATGACCAAATTACCCACGATCATAAACGCGATGGAGAATACTGGCTTGCGTAATACTGGCTTATGATTATTCTCAAAAAAAAAATACTGGCTTATGATTGTCCACATTGGCTAGATTGCTATCTAAAGAATCTTTTATAGCTGGAATAAGCTTTTTATCCTTGCGCATCTTATCAACATTTGGACGCTGGGGTTTCTTCTTATTCTTTTCATAATCAGCTTTTTGAATCTTGTCATTGAATGGATTTTCTGGTGTAGGAAGACTAAAACACATCCCCTGAAAAATTCCGCAGAATAAACGCATTTAGAACATTAAATTCGAACACCTGAGCCAAAGCATTCAGCATGAAGATTGAGAAACAGATGCATATATAAATCACACAAACAAATTTCAAAACACACCAATATCAACGTTTTAATTAAGCTCAAAGAAATCAAATTGATTTAAACGAAACTAAAAACCGATTTTTATCAAACTACACCTCACAGTTACGGCGTTTTCCAGATTTCCGGTGCTTTTTTGCAGCAATCAATGACAATGAGGCGACACGATTGGAAACTTTCTCCTGCTTTTTGATGATCTTTTTGTTCTTTCTTCTCGCAATCGAATCATCGCTTTTCCCCATTTCTGAATTTTTATGCACTCTGCAAACTGCAAATGTTCAATGAAAGATGAAAACGGTTTGCTTTACGGCCAAAAAGGCTTCGTTGGTTGTTGAATCAAATATATACCCTTCACATCGTGGAGGACACGTGGGTAGGTTTGATATAATAGATAGAGATCGTGGGTAATTTGGCCTTAAACATTGAGTAATGTCTGCTTAATTGTTTGTAATCTAGATGATCAACTAATGGATTTTGTGTAAATATTTTATGAAATTTCCGTTGGATTTTCTTCATTGCATAAATCGATATAATATGACGTCGCTGCATGACGTCACTGCATGATGTCACTACATAAATCGATATAATACGACGTCACTGCATGATGTCACTGCATAAATCTATATAATAAGACGCCACTGCATAAATCGATACAATAAGACGTCACTGCATAAATCGATACCATAAAACGTCACTGTATAAATCGATATAATAATACGTCATTGTAAGACGTCACTGCATAAATCGATACCATAAGACGTCAAGGCATAAATTGATACATATATTATGATGTCACTGCATAAATCTATACAATATGCCGTCACTTCATCGAGGTGTCTCTGCACTGCGGCGTCTCTGCATCGGGGGTGGTCACTGCATGGCGGTGTCTCTGCATCGCGGTGTCACTTCATTGCGGTGTCTCTGCATCGCGGTGTCGCTTCATCGCCGTGCCTCTACTTCGCGGTGTCACTTCATCGCGGTGTCTCTGCATCGTGATGGTCATCGCATCGGGCGTCGCGATGTCTCTGCATCGCGGTGTCGCTTCATCGCCGTGTCTCTACGTCGCGGTGTCACTTCATCGCGGTGTCTCTCAGATCGTGATGGTCATCGCATCGGGTGTCGCGGTCTCTCGCATCGCGATGTCTCTGCGTCGCGGTGTCACTTCATTGCTGTCTCTCTGCATCACGGTGTCGCTTCATCGCCGTGTCTCTACATCGCGGTGTCACTTCATTACGGTGTCTCTGCATCGCGATGATCATCGCATCGGGCGTCGCGGTGGTCAATGCATCAGGATTGTCATTGCATCGCGGTGTCACTTCATTACGGCTCTCTCGCAGATCACGGTGTCGCTTCATCGCCGCGGTCTCTACATCAGCGTGTCACTTCATTACGGTGTCTCTGCATCGCGATGATCATCGCATCGGGCGTCGCGGTGGTCAATGCATCAGGATTGTCATTGCATCGAGGTGGTCAATGCATCGGGGTGGTCAATGCGTCTCGGTGGTCATTGAATCGCGATGGTCAATGTATCGGGGGGTGGTCATTGTATCGCGATGGTCAATACATTTCAACTATTTATGAAAACCGAGGGACTATTTAAACTATTATCTTCAACAATTTTGAAATGAGTATTTTATTGGAAAATTTCGACATTGTAATGTATTATGGTAGTATTGTATTCCATTACCATGTTTGTGATATTGTATTCCATTACCTTGTTTGGTAGGCAATGGAACTCATTGTAGGATTTATTTTTTTCATTCCATTCCGACTATTCCATTGAATTTTGGATGGAATGAAAATCATCCATTTTCATTCCGTTGGAATGAAATCATATTCCATTCATCCGTTGCCAAACAAGCCAAATTGATATAATGTAATGAAAAAAGCATTCCATTCCATTCTATTACCGCAATCCAAACACGCCATTAGAGTTTCTCCGTTGCCAAACAAGCCAAATTGATATAATTAATGAAGTGACATTGATGTCACTACAGATGTCACTGCATATGTCACTGTATACATTAGACAATTAATGAAGTGACATTGATGTCACTGCAGATGTCACTGCATACATTAGACAACTAATGAAGTGACATTGGTGTCACTGTAGATGTCACTGCATACATTAGACAATTAATGAAGTGACATTGATGTCACTACATAAATCGATACAATAAGACGTCACTGAATAAATCGATACAATAAGACGTCATTGCGGTGTCTCTGCAATGCGGTGTCACTTCATCGCGGTGTCTCTGATCGGGGGTGTCTCTGCATCGGGGGTGGTCACTGCATCGCGGTGTAACTTCATCACGGTGTCTCTGCATCGCGGTGTCTCTGCAATGCGGTGTCACTTCATCGCGGTGTCTTTGCATCGCGTTGTCACTTCATCGCGGTGTCTCTGCATCGCAATGTCTCTGCATTGCGGTGTCATTTCATCGTGGTGTCTCTGCATCGGGGGTGGTCACTTCATTGCGGTGTCTCTGCATCACGGTGTCGCTTCATCGCTGTGTCTCTAAATCGCCGTGTCACTTCATCGCGATGGTCATCGCATTGGGCGTCGCGGTGGTCAATGCATCAGGATGATCATTGCATCGAGGTGGTCATTGCATCGGGGTGGTCAATGCGTCGCGGTGGTCAATATATCGGAGGTGGTCATTGTATCGCGATGGTCAATTTATCGGAGGTGGTCATTGTATCGCGATGGTCAATACATGTTAAAATAAAAAAAAAAAAAACAAAACATGATTTATCGAGGGAAAATAAAAACCAACACCTACATTTCTCCTTTACCTTTTTTTTTTTTTTTTTTTTTATTTAAGAACTCACCATCAATGCTCTAATTTGCTAGTAATTTCAATGCAGTTATGTTTGTAGTAATGCCATATATGTTATTCCAAAAGTAGCTTTACCTTTGGCTGCCTTTCATCTTTAGTATATGAATTTCTTGGTATGAAAAAAAAAAACGAGAGAATTGTAAATAAAGCAATACATTAACATATTATATTAATGTATAAAGATAAAACCGTGACATTTTTCACGTGTTTTAAAACGGAAACAACTTCTCCTACAAAATTGAAGATAAAACACCATCAGTAGATTTAAATGGTTTAGCCCTTCCATCGACCATTCGGAATGAAAGAAATTCTCTCCGCTTTCAATTTTTGTCAATTTTTGGTAAAATGCATATGTTGTACTTGTGTATCTGAGTTCGTTTATTAGCAAATTTTATTTGCAGGGTGATGCAGATATATTGCTCTGGATGGATTAAACCTCAACAAGATGAAACACCGAAGAAAGGAAAGGAAAGAAAAGACAGACACTTACAGTAATTTTCTCATCTTTTTCTGTTGAATTTATCAGTACTATCATTGCGGTTATTCTTCTGTTTCTTGTCTGTTTGATCAACTCTTGAATCTTGTACAATGTTGGCTTAATATTTCATTTCATGTGAAGCTTGATACATCAGCGTTCATGCAAGAGTTTGGTGTTCCATCAAAGACGAGAACAAAAGATGGATACAATCCTCTACTGGATGACTTCAAGAACACACGGATTTATTTGAGTGTTCCCACTTACAACAAAAAGTAGAAGATTTTGGCCTCAAGGTCACCACCTCTTAGGAAGCAGCTAAATACCACAACAATCTATCAATCACAGATTTTTTTTCTTCTCGTCTTTTGTTTATCATTTTCAGAAACCGTGGCTGCTATTAAGAAGGCTTTGCCAACAGAATGAAATGACTAATAATCTGGATGCATTGCTCGTTTCAGTAATACGTCTCTATCATCTCCGAGCTTTATTACCAGTCTTTTCTGATCTCAAATACATAGTTGATCTCCAAGTAACATTTATTGTCATCATCAAGAAACTGTTGCAAACAGCAGGGGAAAAAAAAAATGGTTAGACTTCAAACGACCATATAATCATCTCATCATTGTTACTAGCATCCAAGAACACATGTTTTGTCATATACCACCACAAAGAATCTGCAGCGAAGCTAAGTTAGCTCAATCCCCAGTGCTCAAACATGAGAAAAAGAAACTCGAAGGACAAGAAGACAGAAATCAGAAAGAATATACCTTTGTTCTAGCAGAGTATGATCCTCTAGCAAACATGCCAGAAGGGGTAGTTTCTTCCTGCATCTCATGCGTGACCCAATCATTTGCTTTGTGCTATCCACTGGATACCGATTTTCATGAAGAAAAAAGTAACGAGATTAAAGAGAAAACTCTAATAGACATGAATTATGGCTTTAGCCAATGAGTAAATTAGGGAAGAGAACAGAGTAAAATCTACCTTTCATTCCAGTTTTCCAAACCGTGTTGTTGTACTTGAGGCCAGACACTATATTATATCTGACCTGAAATGTACACTTTAGCTTGGCTCCTATACTTTTGGAATCGATCATCTAGTGTCAGGATTTTGACATTTCCTTCATCCAATCTTGCATGAGTTTTGAAGGGACTACAACCTTCGGTTAGTGCAACTGACACCCAAGGTGACCCATACACCCAAGGCACTCTCTAAGTGCCCTACTCGATGGCTATGTTTTTCTTTTCTTATCATCTTGGCAGAGACGCAATAATATAGTGTCTGGCCTCAAGTACACCAACACGGTTACTATGGTGAAAAAACTGTCCATTGACACTCTTCACATCCACTTTAAAGTGATTCGTGAGCAGCTGAATCTTCTGGGCCTTAGTTCCTTGTCCACGCCTCGCCATAGGAACATGCAGCTTCTTCTTGACAGGTTCAGTGTCAGCTTTGATTGGAGTGACATTCCGTGGTACTGGTGGGGGTGGGGGTGGGGGTGGGGGTAGAAGTTCATCAGACGCCCCGTTCTTTTCAACTTCAGAAGCGCCATTCTTTTCTTTTCTGCAGCAATAGCAGAACTTATACATACATAAGAGCAACAAAAAAAAACATTAACACAGATTTAACGCGTTATGAAGGAAGGCTAGTAGTCACAACTATAATTCATATAAAATCAAGCATCTATGAAGTATTTTGCCTACAAAAGTTAACCGTAATTGAGAGAGATGTACATAAAGGGCAATGGCAAGAAATTCACGCCGAATATTGGCCCGATCATCGCAACTTTGTAAGAGGATTGGTCATTCAAAACTACTTGTCGTAAGAAGAATCCACCTCTAAAGCGGCGCAAACCCCCAAACACTACAAGAGGGCAAAACCCCCAATTGGAAAGGGGCTACAATCTTGGTTTGAGTAAGCCAAAACAAGTTTATCAGGTTAAGCAGACTAGAACTCACCGACATTTGCGAGCAACGCTACGGAGACTAGCAATGTGCCATCAACTTCCACCGCACAATGAAAAAGACCACGACATTGATCCCGAGTGCTAAATCTTTTGAATATCCGAAGAGCAAGGTACATTTCTCGGTTAGAAAGGGACAACAGAGTGCTCCGATCTTGAAGAATACTAAGGCTGTTGCTCAACAAATGTAAAAGCCGAGGCAAAAGAAAAACAAGACATCACTGAGAGCCGCGCCAACATGATAAACTCGCTTCATGCTAAAGTATTAGATACCTCGGACAAGGAGTAAAGCAATACCTAAATTCTTTCTTTGACAACTATGACGAATGGACATCAAACAAAAAGTTACCGCAAATATGATGAAGACTACAGAACTCCAACTTGCATGCACACATCAAACAAAAACAGAACTCCAACACACTACATCCAACCAAATTTCAAGATACCCTATATTTATAAAGAAAACAGAGCAGTTAAAATTATTTTAGAACTACAAAAAAAGGGGTAATAGAGCACCACAATCATCTTACAATGCATTGAAGTAATCAAAAACTGCATCCCAAAAGGGGAAGCATAGATTTTCTCAAGACTGCATGCAGTTCCACATCAAACAGAAACAGAACTCCAACTCTACGTCCTACCAAATTTCAAGATACCCTAAATTTATGAAGAAAACAGAGCACTTAAAATTATTCTGAGCCTACAAAAATGGGGGTTTATCCACTAATGGAAATAGAAAACCACACTCATCATACAATGCATTTAAGTATTCAAAATCAGCATTCCAAAAGGGGGAAAAATTCACAGATTTATTTTCTCAAAGCATTAACTAAAAATGGATTAGCTAAAGCCCAGCTAGCATTAAACACCTGCATTTTCAGAACATTAAAAACACAAAACCCTGACAGCAGTATAGCAAAAACCAACACGTGCAGAAAAACAACACAAACACACAAAAATATAAAGAAAAAAAAAGCTGAAATTTAATGAATCCAGCAAAAACAGAGAAAAACAAGGCATGCAAACCCAGATCTATTAGTAATTAAGAGCCAAAACCAAAAAAGATGCAAATAAAACTGCAAGAAGCTTTTTACTTGAATATACTACCCAGTGACATGACCAACAGGTGACAGAGAAGGTGGAAAAGCTAGAGGAAAGAGAAAATGACTAAATCTCTTGAAAAATAAAAATTAAATTTGAACAAACACAAAATAAACCATCCAACAACTACACAGACTCAGTCTGAAAGCATTTTGGAAGAATAACCAAAAATCCTGTTTCTCAAACCAAAAAAAACAAAAACAAAAAGAAAAACAAGCTTTCGAACTACTAGCTAACAAAAACCCATTTCTTCATACCAAAAACAAAATAAAGCTAAGATCGGTGACCAGAAAAGCTTAAAACACCACAGAAATCTGTAGAACATGAACAGCACCGCTAAAATACCAAAAAAGCATCACCGTTCCCTAATTTTTGCTTCCTGACAGCCACATTATCGACTAAAAAACAAAACAAGAGCTCCAGATTTCTTACTCAAAAATCAAAATCGTTCAAAACCCATTTTCATACACCAAAAAAATCATTCAAAAAAAGCTAAAAAAATCCACACAAACATGCTACCATAGATTACACCAAAACAGCAAAAAACACTGTAAAAATCAGCCACAGAAATTATTGGCAAGCACAACAACAACAGCAAGGAATTTAATTCAATTTCTAAGTAGAAACACACCTGAATCTTGGATGGGTTGAAATGGAGTTCCCAAAGCCACCGTTCTGAGGTATATCAACTAAGAAGAAATGTTGATCTGTCGCCTTCATCATCACACTCCCCGTTCCTGCACACGCCACGGAGGAGAGCGTTTGGATCGAAGAGATGACGGAGGAGCTATAGCAGAGCATGTATCCGGTGCACCAGCAAGTGTAAAGTCTACTGCAATGATTCCCAAAAGCCACATACCAAGCCTACATGATGACCTGGTGTGGGAACTGAATTGCAGACGAGTCTGCGAGTATTACGACGCCGTTTGACAGAAACACGAGACAGTGAAGAACATGACACAGAGAAGAGGAAGCAGGAGCAGCCAGGATCCCCTCCCATGCACTTGGGGATCCTTTGCATTCCCCACCACACACACACACACACACACAAAAAAAAATCCCATGCACTCACATGGGAGATCCTTTGCATTCCCCACCCCACACACACACACACACACACAAAAAAATAAAATTTCTACATAGGAGACTCAGGTGTGAACATCACATATCCATAAAGTGCACAGGAGGAAACGAGGGGGAGGGAAAAAAAAGGAAATGACAAAAGACCTAGACAGCCAAAGATTCACAATTCTACTTAACACCGTGCTTTGCACGGCGGCCCTCATTTATTATCTACAGCAACATTATTTTTAGAGGAGAGTTTGACGTTGCCTATGCAGTTTTTTATAATAGTACATCATTTTTAACAGCTAGTTATACATGCATAAACTTAATTGCATAGGCAAAACAGATGTTCATAAAGTTAGTTTACACATAGGCAAACATAATTACACAGGTAGAATAGATGTTCTTAAGCGGAGTTTTACATAGCCGACCTGAATTTACATGGTCAAAACAGATGCCAGTTAGCTTAGTTTTCCATACACAAAATAGGCAAGACTACATTTCAATTTAGAAAGTCTATGTACAAACCCAAAGCCATATTTCTAAGCAAAATTCATACCGAGACATTTACTCTCATTCATGAATCTGCTCTGGGTCATCAATCTCTTTGTGGAGATTTGAGCTTCGTCGGACTGGAGTTCATGTCAGAAGACAATATTCATGCTCAACGCAAGTTGTATTCCTACATATTCGAACTGAAGTTAACAGTCCTAATGAAGCAATTATTACACTTTTGAGCTATATTCAAAGAGTTTTCGAGCTATGGAGACTATTTTCTTAAATAGAATAAGAGAAACATTTCAAGAGCAATTCAGAATCATAACATTTAGAAATTTATAAATCAGGTTAGCATATCACCAAATTTGTCTATATTCCTAAGACAAAGTCAATCTTGATGAACATCAATGGTGGTAAAAGTGATCAGGTTGGTGGTGGTTAAGCAAGAGTAATATTTATATTTAATTCACAAGTGACTACATGAATATTAAATTATGTCACACGATTGAAGACTCAAGGTTTGATTCAATACGAAAGGCTGCCAAATTTGTGCTTCAATTGTGGTCTCATAGATCACACGATTAAATTCTGCCCCAAATTGACCGAAGAAGTGCCGGTGGCGAAACAGAAAACCCTACCCTATGGTACCTGGTTGAACGCAAGCCGTAAATCAAACCTCCTGGAGACAGTAAATCTCGATCCTGTTCACACACTGCAGCAGCACATGTCGGCCCCAACATGCCCACAAGATCCTTCAAATGATCCCTCGGATGCAGATATGTTGGACCCAGTTGATCCCTCTTCTTTACCTCTCGTCTTGGCACCAGCAGAGGCTGATAATCCAATAATTGCAGGTACTATTGTTCCCAGCACTATTATTCTTGAAAGCACTTGCACAGGTCTGGTGGAGATACCCATTATGGAAATTCAGCCACCAAAAAATGCTTCTAAATTAACCGTGTGTACTTCAAACGGAAGAAAGACCGTCACCAAACGTGGGGAAAAAAAGAGAGCTGTTTTAGTTGATGTCACAAACTCAGCAATTATTGGAAGCAAACGCAACCTGAATCCTTTGTTGACGGAGAGGTTTCTTTGAAGAAAAATGTTATCACCTACAGTCCGGCGGAGTCTCGCCAAGAGTTCCGCCAAGAGCTATGAATATCTTGTGTTGGAACTGCCGGGGCTTGGCCAACCCCGAGCAAAGCAGCTTTAAAGGCTCTTGTAGATAGCTGCAATCCTTATGTTATTTTCCTTTCCGAAACAAAATTGCATTCGAATAAATTTGATTATGTTCGTTGTTATCTTGGTTTTCCTAATGCTCTTGTGGTTAGCAGTGATGGGGCAAGTGGGGGCTTAGCTTTACTTTGGGATCGTAATATTGATGTTAGTATCAAAACTCATGGTTAGTATCAAAACTCAAGGTAGAGGTCATATTGATTCCATAATTACCAACAATGATGGTAGGAGGTGGCGTTTTACCGGTTTCTATGGCAATCCTAAGCAAGAGGAACGCATTATTTCTTGGGAACTTATGCGACGTCTGCATGGCCTTTTTGATCTCCCATGGCTCTTGGCCGGTGACATCAACGAAATTTGCTATGCCCATGAATACTCAGGGCCGGGAAGTCGTTCTGAAAGAGCAATGGCAACTCTTAAATCTTGATTCGGTGATTGTGGCCTTATGGACTTACCGTATTTTGGTTCAACGTACACTTTTAGTAACAAGCACGACCCCTACCCCTCTCGGCTGCGCCTTGCCCGAGGGGTAGCCAATGGCGATTGGAAATTACTCTTTCCGGATCATGCTATTTTCCATCTATCGAGCACACGATCGGACCATTTTCCCATTCTAATCACAGATAAGCGGGAGAAATTTGGGAGAAAAAACAAGAAATGGCACGCACTTCCTCGTTACGAACCTCATTGGCTAGGGGACGCGGAATTCTCAGACCTTATTTCGTCTACTTGGAGCAATATTTATCACCCAAATGCTGTTGCTCTCCAAGGTAATATCATTGACACTCGCATCTCCTTAAAAGTTTGGGCTCGGCAGAAATTCGAGAATTTATCAAGAAAAATAAAGGACAAGGAGGAGGAGCTTGCAACCTTGCAAGCCAAGCCTGATTATTCCTTTGTCATGGAAAAATGCCTTATAGCAGATATTGAGCATTTGCAGAATCTTTCTGAAGATTATTTGCGGCAACGTGGTAGAGTTGATTGGTTAAAATGCAATGATAAAAATACCACCTACTTTCACCACAAAGCCTCTTCCCGCAAGGAGAGGAATTTCATTCATGCTCTCGAGAGACAAGATGATCAGATGGATGATACTGAAACCGGTATGGAGGATATTGGGGTTCATTATTTTCACGATATTTTCTCTAGTTCCCGAACCGACCCCGTTGATATTGACCACTTAAACTTTTCTCACATGGATGAAGATGACATAGCCCTTTTATCGGCCCCGTATACCAAAGAAGAAATTAAGAAGGCACTTTCCCAACTCCCGGGGAGCAAATCTCCTGGCCCAGACGGAATGCACATCATTTTTATGCAAAAATGCTGGGACACTCTTGGCCCGTCTATTACGGCAGTCATTCTTGATTTCCTTAACGGAGAGGTGGACACTCTGCTATCAATGAAACTTATATTGCCCTTCTGCCCAAAATTAAGCAACCAATGCGTGTCTCGGACTACCGGCCTATTAGCCTCTGCAATTCCGTATATAAATTAATCTCCCGTGTCCTTGTGAATCGGCTGAAGCCGGTGATTAACTCTGTGATATCCGGCAATCAAAGCGCATTTGTAAGTGGCAGACTCATTACCGATAATGCTATCACCGCTTTTGAGGCATTTCACTCTCTTAACGCCGGTTCTGCAGGATGTGACCATCATGCTGCCTTAAAATTAGATATGGCCAAGGCATTCGACCGTGTTGAATGTAGACGTGGGCGGTTCCGGTTCCAAATCCGGTTCGGACCCGGCGGTTCCCGGGTCCAACCCGGCGGTTCCACGGGTCCACGGAACCGGCGGTTCCACGGTTCCTACCCGGTTTTAGGTTCCAACGGACCCGGCCCGGCCCGGCCCGAAACCGGCGGTTCAAGGAACCGGCCGAAAAACCGGCGGTTGAACCGGCCGGAACCGGCCCGGAGGACCTGGAACCGGCGGTTTTATATTTTTTTTTTTGAATTTTTGTTTTTTTTTCGTTTTTCCTTCAAAATTTGCCCAAGATTCCAATTTCCAATTTGACCAACGGTTGGCAACGGATATATATTCAAAATTTTTGATTTTATTTTAATATACCATAAAATGTTGTTTTTTAGTTTTTACTAGTGCCACAACATACTAATATATTTCTTATTATTATTACTTTTTGATCGAAATATATCGTAACACTTTGACTAATCAAATAATCAAATACTACTACTATTTAAATTATTGTGACAAGGAAGAGCACAAAATTAAATTAAATTTAAATGTTACACTTTGACTAATCAAATTAAATTTAAATGTTACAAAATATTAATAAACTACATCCTACTCTTTTATTCGTATAAAATATTAATAAACTACATCCTACTCTTTTATTCGTAATCACTATATGAAATATAAGTTTAATTTACTTACAAATCAATCATAAAAAATAAACAATTAGAAAACTATAATCTTTAATTTACTTACAAATTATCTAGAATATAAGTTATGAAATTAAATATTATATATAGATTGGTTGAAATTAAATATTATACAAGCAGTGTGTTTTTTTTTAAAACATACTTATGAAATTAAATATTATATATAGTTTAATAACCAATTAGAATTTATTATTAATTTTAACGTAAGTTATAAAAACTTTGTAAAAAAAATTGATTTTTTTGGAACCGGGATTGGAACCGTGATTGGAACCGTGATCGGAACCGTAATCGAACCGTGATCTCAACCGTCGACCGGGAACCGCCGAGACCCGACCCGGACCGGGGAACCGCCAAACCCGCCGGTTCCCGAACCGCGGAACCGGCTAGAAAATGGAACCGGCGGTTCCGGTTCCATTTTGGACCCGGAACCGGTCACGTCTAGTTGAATGGGACTATCTTTCAGCCACCATGCAGGCTATGCACTTCCCGGACCGATTTATCCACCTTATCATGAAAATGGTTAGCTCTGCTTCATTCAGAGTTCTTCTTAACGGCAAGCCTACTCGCCGCATTATGCCATCTCGAGGGATCCGCCAAGGGGACCCGCTATCCCCTTTCCTTTTCATTATCTATGCCGAGGGCCTCACAACACTTATTAATCAATCCATCTCTAATGGAACTCTCGAGGGATTATTTTTTGACAGGAACAATGAGGTCCGTGTCTCCCATCTCCTCTTTGCGGACGACCGTCTCTTATTCTTTAAAGCTGATATGGAAGGGGCCACTACTGTCAAGGACATTCTCGCTAATTATGAACGTCTCTCGGGCCAACCGATTAACAAGCACAAGTCGAGCCTCTTCTTTAGCAATTTAGTCGCAAATGATAACAAGGTGGATGTCATCTCAATTCTCAATGTTCCCCTGGGCACTTGCAATGGAAAATATCTAGGCCTCCCTTCATGACCGGTAGAAGCAAAAAACAGATATTCACTTTCCTCGAGGATAAAATTCAAAAAAAATTAAGTGGGTGGAAAGAAAAATTCTTATCTCCAACCGGCAAAGAAGTCCTTATAAAAAGTGTGCTCCAAGCTATTCCCATCTACGTAATGCAGTGTTTTCGCATTCCCGGTTCCCTCATTGACTCTATTGAAAAATTGATCCGGCATTTCTTTTGGGGTGGTACTGACGACAAGCAGAAAATTCATTGGAAAAAATGGGACACTTGCACAATGCCTAAAGAAATGGGAGGCCTCGGTTTTCGTGATCTGGATGCCTTTAATTTGGCCCAAATTGCAAAACAAGCTTGGAGAGTTCTCAAACTACCGGATTCATTGGTAAGCAAGGTCCTCTTGGCCAAATATTTCAACAACAGTAATATTTTGGACGCCAATCTTGGATCTAGGCCTTCTTTCCTTTGGCGCAGCTTACTTGAGGGAAGGGACCTCCTGACACAGGGGCTTCGTTGGCGAGTCGGTAATGGTGCTCTTATAAACATTTATTCCGATCCCTGGCTGCCACTACCGGCTTCTTTCCGTGTTACCTCGACCTCCTTACCGATAGATGCTAAAGTGAACTCCCTCATTAATCCATTCTTGCACACTTGGGATTATGATCTAGTAACCACATCCTTTTACCCACATGAGGCACATGCAATCTTAAGCATCCCCTTACCAACCGGAAATCACCGGGACGATATTGTTTGGAACTATGACAAAAAAGGGAACTTTTCTGTTAAATCGGGTTACACACTTGCTCGGCAGCTCAGTCAAGGAGGGTAGCATTTCTCCACCGCATCCACTTCCACATCCCCGGATTATATTTGGCACCGTATTTGGAATCTCCCTCTTCTACCCCGGGTCCAACACTTCATCTGGAGAGGCCTACACGATTGCTTAGCTACTAATGCATCACTCAAAAGGCGGAAGTTAAGTGATGGGCATTGTGCACTTTACGGACACCACGATGAGGATCTAAAGCACCTATTCTTTTATTGCTCGTTGCCGGCAATTGTTTGGAAGACCGTCAACGACAGCCTAGTTGATTCAGCCCTTGCGGTGAGTTGGGATCTAGCCAGTTTCCTTGACTACCTTTTGAAGGAAGGTAGCACTGAAAAAGTTGTGACAACCATCACCATCTTATGGCATATCTGGAAAGCTCGTTGTGCCTGGCTTTTTGACAGCAAATCCTCAAGTGTCAGTCAGCTTATTTCTGCAGCGGAGGAGGAAGCTAAAGAATATATTATGGCTGGAAAATCCCCGCTTGGATCACAAGTGCCAAAGAAATGGCCTTCTACTTGGACCCCCATCGGCCGGTGCCCTCAAGTTGAACACAGATGCAGCCCGCTCCGGTGAATCCTCCGCCATTGGAGTCATTGCTCGTGATGCCGAAGGCCAAATTCAGCATGCCCTTTCGCAACATATCTTGGGAAACCTCGACGTCGAAACTCTTGAGCTCATGGCCATCCAGCAAGGTCTCTTCACTGCAGCAACCCTCGGAGCTAGGTCCGTGATCATTGAAACGGACTCCCTCTCCTGTATAACACATTTGGAAGCCCCCTTCAATGACCTATCTTCCCTCGGCTGCCTTGTTGCGGACTGCCTAAGTATAGCGAAGGCCTTCCAGTCTTGTTCTTTTTCATTCATTAAGCGTAATGGCAATATGCCGGCCCATTTATTAGCCCAAGCAGGTCTATCTGCGAGGGGCTTAATTGTTTGGGGCACCTCCCCCCAACAGAAATTGTAAATGCTTGCTTCACCGATATGGCTTAATAAAATTGCGTTTTCTCTTCAAAAAAAATAGGAATCTAAAATTTTCATTTCAAATTCAAAGAAAAGTGCGGGTGAAACCGTTTTTTAATTGATAATGATAGCACCACTCCAAAAATAGAATAAAACAAGGAACAACACAGCTGATTCAAGATTACCTTTGACAAGATTCAGGAAACTCTTTTCATGCATTTGAACGAACATCTAGAACTTTTAACTCTTCCTTATCAACAACTAGTGCGTTTGTCTCCATAATCTGATAGCATATCTCTGGAATAATTGAAGCAGGATCAATTCGCATCATGAGATTTATACACACATGCATTAGCAAAGCCTAGAATCCCCTTTGAATTATTGCAAACTGAGCTTAAAACAAAACCATCAATGCAATTTTAGACCACCATTTTAATATTTTAACATAATGGTATTATGATGGAATAAAGGCCGAAACTTTTAAATTATCCTATTCTTCATAGAACATGCAAGAATCAACGAAACATGATATGCAGGGCTCTTTTTGGTACTTACAATAAGAAAATCTACAGTCTCTAACTTATCTATATTTTTGACATTAACACCAGCTTTGACAAAAAAAAATTAAGATACCACCAAAAAAAGAGAAACCGTGAAGAGAAAAACATCGGAACATTGAAAGATACTCGGAATTGTCATTCAATATTTTCCAGCAGGTGGTGAGTCAAGAAATTGGACTCATTCCGAACCAGATGTTGATATATCTTGTACGGACACTTACTCGAAATCGAAATGCATAAACGGAACTCAACAACGAAGGACATACCTGCTCTAGAAACATATGAGGCATGCCTAAACTGTTTGATCTATGACTCAGAGCCCCGAATCTATACACAAAGCATAGTAGATACTCAAACTCAAATACAAAATGTATTCTTAAAATCAATGTAAATAGGCTGTAATTTCCCGCTAAATCAAACACTTACCTACAAAAATCATGAAAATTTAGCACCATAAAATGGTACCTACATAAAAGAAGCAAAAAGAATTCATTAGTATTCTGTAAATGTTACATAAATTATGACAAATGGTAATTCTATGTAAAAATGAAAACTATAGAGATTAGGAAGCAAGATCAATGAACTTCATCTAAAAATTCATTAAAACAAACAAGCACACAAAGAAAGCGAATAAAAGCTAAATGCCAGTTTAAAAGCATATGTTGTAAAACAACATGCAAAGACCGACACCAAAACCATGAAGTAAATTCTTTAAATTCATGAAGGAAGGCATTAACTTCATAAATTGGCCTTGGATTCATGAAGAAAAATATGGGATCCATCATCTATTGCTTTCCAACCTCTTGCTGTTGTAGCATGATATAACCCGACCCGATAATTCATAGCAACCGGAACGATTCGGTCAGTCAATTCAGCAAACAATTTGCTCAACCTTAGTAGAAAGGGTTCTCAACATGTTGTTCCTTCTGGGCAGACGACTAAATCGCCTTTCCCGAGTAGTTTCTTGATTTTGTCGGCGTCGATGTTTCGGATTCGGGTTAATTGGACGGTTGGGAAGGAGAGAGTATTTCTGATAGGCGTGATAGAGAGTAGGTTACGGCTGGGATGCGGCGTTACGGGGTCAATTTTAAAGTGCGGCATGTGAAGATGAAAAGGACGCCGGTGTTTAAGGCGGAGGCAGGCGGCGGTAGTTAGCCTTTTATGATTACTTTACCGCCGAATAATAGAGCTACAGACAGTAGAAGAGAGAAGAAGTGAGAGCAAACCGGAGACGCACTACAGAGAAGAAAAAAGACTTATAGAGACACACTTACTAACGCATTTTTCAATAAACGCCTCTAAAGAAAGGATATAGAGTCACTAGCCTTTTACCCGTGCGATGCATGGCATGAGACATTAAATATATATGGATCTATATATAAATATACAATTTTACCCACATGAAAAGATAATACTCCTACTATGAATTCAGTTAATAGCAAATCATATATAAAACATCAATGCAAATACATATGTTTCATTGTAATCAATAAGAGGAAATGAGATACCAATGAAAGGTTAAGTTGCTCATAAGTATAAATATGATGTTGTTTAACATTGGTCATACATTTTTTCATAATTAATATAAAAGAAAAAACATGTGTCACTACAATTTTTTTTATGAGCATACTTGATGATATCAACTGTTAGAACCCCTTCTATTGATTTCCACGTCTTTATGAGAAACCAACTAAGGTAATACATATACTGTTTAGAAAAACAGATTTAAATCTACAATAGCCTAATTATTGAAAGAGAAATTTGTTTAGATAGTCTTACATGTAGCCTATGTTTCACAGATGAATGCATCGCGACCAAACAATATTTTCTCAAGGATAAAGAAAATTTTACGACCCACAAAAAGGCCAAGGAAACAATTTGTACTATCAATCCAATCTATTGACGTGAATGCATTTAATAAGTAGCTAGTAGAATAGAAAATATTATACATGAGCTGAAAGACCAATCGCAAGGGTTGAGTTGGCCATCTTAAATAGTATGAAATGTTAGGTTGAACATGATAGAGAATGAAGAAATTCACCATTAACTGGCAGATGAACGTGGATTTGATGCATGTCTATAAGTAGGGTTTTTTTTTTTTCTTCGTTTGTGTAGCCACATATACCTTAAGCTAGAAAATTAAGCTTCATTGTGCACCATGATTGCTGGAAATGAAATTAAAAAACATGTATAAGTAGAATTTAAACATTTACTCCCCATTCTAACAATGCAAGCTTGGCTATTCTTATTTAAAAAATAAAAAAAAAAAAGATGCAGGTAAACTTGACCTACTCACAACAACAAAAAAAGATGCACCTACTCACAACAATCAAAACAGGAGGAGGCTACCTTGCCTTTGAATGGAGATTCCATCTCAACATGAGAGTGTAATGCAAGCTAGCTCTACCTATTAAGAAGTGCAAATTTGCTTATGGATTTGATTTCCAAATACTTGAATAACCAAATATTCCACAAACAATAAATATGATAAAAGGAAGAAATATAATCCAACTCCAGGGTAGATTTAAGACATTTCCAGAAAGTTGTTTTACTTATTAGTATGAATCTGGACCACTCAAAATTCTAGATTTGTTACCAACTTTTCATATAAGAAGTGAGATCCTCACTGAAAACTGTGTTTTTTTTCCAAATTTCGTAGTTTGTTCCGTTGTCATTCCATTTTACCTGCAAAGTATTGTATACCATGTGTTTATCTTTACATCATTTAGAGTAACAGTCCGTTTCTTTGTGGCTTTCATATGTAGTTTGGCTGGTCTTATGCATAAGTAAAAGAAGAGGATTGTTGTATTCATTGGTTAGTCTTCGGCTGCTTTGATGGCACTTTAACAGGTATGTTGCCAGTAAAATTAGTATCCATTACTGTTTTCTCACTTGATTCCTAATTTTAAAATAGGAGATTCATGCTGCATGTTCTGTTTGTTCATTGTTGAGTGTGATTAGTGCTATGTGTGTAAAAAAAATTAAGCTTTATCTATAAACATGGAATCTTCAAGTGATAAGTTAAATTTGTCATCTTCAAACTCACATTCAACAGTAGATGAATCTTTAATAAAGGAAGATAAGAAACACATGGCTATTTGTAGATGGAAGCAGAAAAAATACAAGCAAACGAATATTCAAAGTAAAAAAAAAAAAAAAAACTGAGGTAAGCAAATAAAGGACTGATATAACCTTATTAAAAATGATTGACTGCAATAAGACTAAAGTTAATATTGGTATGTCTTCCTCATCAGCTGTGGTAAAAGACAGTTTTGCATCTAACATTTTGACAAGTAGTAGGTTACATAATGAATCTGAAAGAGCTACTAAAATACAAATCTGGAAACAAAAATGTGCTAGAAGAAGATTAAAAACAGATGTCTCTTTAGCCTGTTCAAAAAAATCTCTTCCTTGTGATAATTTAAAAGAAGGTTCATTACAAAACAATGATATGTTAAAATGGTATCTACTGAAATTCCAGAATCATCAAAGCAACCTAGAAAGAAATCCAAAAAAACATGTTTCATCTTGAAACTTCTTCAGGCATAAACTCTTTTAGAAATGAAGAAGTACTGCATACATGCTATGCAGCTTCTATTTCATTAAATGAACAAAATTCTGAATTAAACTCTTCAAATGATGGAGTGATTAGTAGAGCAACCAAAATAGAAAATTGGAAGGAAAAAAAAGCTAAATAGAATATACAGGCTTATGATAATATTGTTCTGAATCAAACTTCTGATGTGGTACGTGTTAATAGTCAACGTAAGAAACATAACAAACAGAGAGACTTATTAGGTATGATAGTAGATAAAAGTGATATTCTAGATAAAGTTGGTGATTGTTTACATTGTGCTGCTAAAAGATTTCCACATGAAACAACAACTTTTTGTTGTTCAGGTGGAGATGTGATCTTAGCTAGCACTGACTTACCTCCTGTAGTTGTTCAGCTCCTAACATATTCTGAAAATGAAGCAGTAAATTTTAGAACTTCAATCCGAACATACAATAATCATCTTGCATTTACATCATTCGGTGCAACTTATGATAAGGAATTAGCTAAAAGAAACAAAGGTGTCTATACTTTTAGGGTCCAAGGGTAGGTATATCATTTTATGAATGATCTTATTGAAACCCCAGAAAAAAAGTCAGAATTTACAGTTTTATTTCCATGATGCAGATTATGAATTGTCAAACCGTCTTGAAAAATGTCCTAGATTGTTTGAAGCAACTTTAGAAAAGATCTTAATAGTATTGTCCCATAATCCCTATGCAAGATTTTTCAGAGACCTAAGGAACATTCCAAATATTCATGAACTTGAAATTGTGTTGTTTTGTAATCCAAAAATTGATTAAAGAGTCTATAATAAGCCCATTGTTTCTGAAGTGGCTGGCATATTAGTTGAAGGTGATGACAATACACAAAGAAGCATAAAAGTATACACACATAGTGGAGTTTCACATTCTGTCCAACACTACTTTGGTTGTTATGGTCCTTTACAATATCCCCTTATGTTTCCTTATGGTAATCTTGGTTGACATCAAGGCATAAGTAAAAAAACATGAATATTAATCCACGAAAAAGGAAAAAGATTAATGAAAATAGTAGAATACCACGAAATGCAAGTACTGTTCTTGAACTTCTTGAATCTGAAAACTCCATACTTTTAAATGATACATCACATGATCCAACCTATGTATCAATTAGAGAATATTATTGTTACAAATTACAGATTAGGGATAATGATAAGTCCTGCATATTTCGTTTTGGTCGTCTTCTCCAACAATATGTAGTAGATATGTTTGTTAAGTTAGAAACACAAAGATTAGATTATTTCAGGTCACAACAAAACAATATTAGCCAAGAATTTATTCAAGATATAGTTGATGCTGTATCAAATGGAGAAAATGATGCAAGCAAGATCGGTCAACGTATTATCTTGCCTGCATCGTTTACCGGAGGGCCTAGGCACGGAAAAAATACTTAGATGCAATGTCTTTAGTAAGAAAATTTGGTAAGCCAGATATTTTCCTAACTATAACATGTAACCCTAATTGGCCTGAAATAAAGGAGATGTTGTGCAATGGAGAATTAGCTCAAAATAGGCCTGATTTGATGGATAGAGTATTTAAAGCAAAATTAGAAGAACTTAAGATTGAATTGTTCAAAAAAAAATTATTTGGAAAGATGGCTGCCTATACATATGTAATAGAATTTCAGAAAAGAGGTTTACCACATGCTCATTTCCTTTTGATTTTAAAACCACATTATAAAATTTACAGACCCGAAGAATTCGATAGATTTGTCTCAGCTAAACTTCCAAATAAAGAACAACAGTCTCATTTGTACAGTTTAGTAGTTAAACACATGTTACATGGACCTTGTGGAAATTTAAATCCTAACAATGTATGTATGGATAAAAATAATCGTTGTAAAAAATCGTATCCTAAAACATTTTGTAATGAAACTGTTATAACAACAGATGCATATCCAATATATAGAAGACGGAATGATAATTCAAGAGTTAGGGCTAGAGGTGCATGGTTAGACAACCGATGGGTTGTACCGTATAATCCATACCTCATTGCAAAATTTGACTGTCATATAAATGAAGAGATTTGTTCAACTGGAAAAGATGTAAAATACATCTACAAGTATATATGTAAAGGAAGTGATAAAATTATGTTTAATGTAACTGATCAAACAAGCAATGAAGAAATTAATGAAATTGAACAATATCAATCTGGAAGATGGATTTCTCCTCCTGAAGCATTATAGCGTATTTATAGATTTGCATTAGGAGATATGAAACCTGCTGTTATTCAACTACTAGTCCATCTTGAAAATTTTCAGCCAATTAACTTCAATAAAAAACATAAACTTAAGAATGTCGCAAATAATCCGTTCAATCGTAAAACTATGCTAACTGAATACTTTGAAATGAATAGACTAGATTTTGAAGCTAAAAAAAGGAACTGTACATATGGTGATTTCTCAGACTTTTTTGTATGGGAAAATGATAAAAAAAAAAAACGTTGGAAAATAAGAATGAAAGATGATTCGATTGGAAGAATAGTATCAGTGAATCCAATAGAAGGTGAAAGATATTTTTTAAAGATTTTATTGTGTAATGTTAGATGTCCTAAATCCTTTGCTCATTTAAAATATTTTAACAATGAAATGTATAACACGTATCATGATGCAGCATTAGCTCGTAGTTTATTAGAAGAAAATGATAGTCAAGAACATTGCTTATTAGAAGCATCGTCATATCATATGCCTTATGAATTAAGAAGATTATTTGCTACTTTGTTGATTTATTCATGCCCTGCAGATCCTTTAAAATTATGGTATCAATTTGAACCTTTTTTATCAGAAGATATATCTACACAAACACACCTTCCAAAATCCGAAATTAGAAAAATTGTGCTTCAACAGATAAATGTATTCTTACAGTCTATGGGAAAAGATATAAGTTTATTTGGTTTAATACCTCCAGATATGAAAAACAGTGATTTTGAAGATCTAACTAAAGAATTAAGAGCCGGACAGAATATTGTAGTAAGTGAAGCAGACATTAATTCCAAAACACTACTTAATAAAGATAAAAAAAAAAGCATTTAATTCTATTCTTGCATCAGTTTATAAGAATACGGCAGCATGTTTCTTTATCGATGGACCGGGAAGGACCGGGAAAACCTTCTTATATAGGGCTTTATTAGCAAATGTAAGATCTAAGGGCTTTATTGCTTTAGCTACAGCTTCATCTGGTATAGCAGCTTCTTTGTTGCCTGGAGGTAGAACGGCTCATTCAAGATTTAAGATACCAATTGATATTACAGATAGCTTCACATGTAGAATAAGTAAACAATCTTCTTTAGCAACCATGATTAGAGAAGCAAGATTAATTATTTGGGATGAGGCAACGATGTCAAAAAAAACAACAATAGAGTCTTTGGATAATTTATTAAGAGATTTAATGGATAACTCGGAATTGTTTGGTGGCAAAGTCGTCGTGTTAGGTGGTGACTTCCGTCAGACTTTACCGGTTATTCGTGGAGGTACAAAGAATGAAACTATCAATGCATCATTAATTAGATCTTACATTTGGCCAAACTTGATAAAATTTAAGCTTATTCAAAATATGCGAGCACAATTAGATCTTACTTACACTGCATTCCTGTTAGATATAGGTGATGGACTGACTCAAATTGAAGACGCTGAAAACATTGAATTGCCTATGAATATAATCAGTACACCAAAAAATATTGAAGAAGGATTAGACAGTCTTATAAAATCTGTTTTTATAGAAGATGAATCAATTTCCAGCAATCCTCAATTTTCAATTAATAGAGCCATATTGACTACAAAAAATCAATTTGTAGATGAAATTAATGAGATTATGATTGATAAATTTTCAGGAATAGAAACAGAGTATGTAAGTTATGATAAAGCAATCAATCCACAAGATGAAGGAGTATATGAAGATATGTTGAATAGTTTAAGGCCCAATGGTCTACCACCTCACAAGTAAAAGTTAAAACCTAATGCACCAATAATTCTACTCAGGAATTTAGATCCAGCTGAAGGATTATGTAATGGAACGCGACTAATATGTAAACAGCTAGATAAAAATGTGATACATGCAGAAATTGCAATTGGAGATCATGCTGGAAAGAAAGTTTTCTTGCATAAAATACCTTTACAACCATCTAATGATGAATTCTCCCCGATCCCTTATAAAAGAATTCAGTTTCCGATAAGACTTTGTTTTGCAATGACAATAAATAAAGCACAAGGTCAAACATTAGATTTTGTTGGTGTTTACTTAAAAGAACCTGTTTTCTCTCATGGTCAATTATATGTGGCTCTTTCACGTGCAAAAACATCGACTGCTGTAAAAGTATTTATTGTTCCTACATTTTTTGATTCTAAAAAAATTAATGTTACACGTAATGTGGTATACAAAGAAGTGTTAACTAATGCATGAATATTTGCTTCTTTTATTAGTTTACAGTAATTACATGAACTTATTATTCTTTTCATACCATACATGATATTTTATGTTTTCTATATTCTCGGTGTGATATATAATAAATAATATATGCAAATTATGTGATTTCCTTCATGTAGAGGACATAAGATAGAAAAATGTACAATGCAATGCAAGTTACATTTGCAACTGATGATTGGACTGTCATAGTTCAAGTTGTAGAAAAACATAAAACATCTGAATCCCAAAACAAAGGAACAGTGTTCAAGAAGTATGTACTCACAGGCATGGAGGTAAATACTCAAAATACATTGAATATTTTTTATTCTATACTAATAAAATATATGCTGAATGATAATTTTGATATGTTTTTACTTATCCCATTATTTAGGGCACAAATTGCAGCTGTTACTTTTTTTAATACTCACATTGCACCTTTGGAGAAACTGCTAATTCCATTCAAAAGATATAAGATTTCTAATGCTAGACTGAAAGTGGCAGAACCGGAGTATAGGCTCGGGGAGTATGGATATGAGTGGATCTTATCCATATACAACTTGATTGATCCGATTCATCATGAAGTTCCTTACACTTTTCCGTGCTCATATACTTTTAATAAATTCTCAGAATTGCACCGCTTTGCTGAACGTAATGAATATGTTGGTAAGTTTTGATGCCTACAGCTTTATCATTAATATTAATAATAACTGCTTTTATGTTGGAAAGTAAAATACATCCAATAACCTTAATTTAGTAACTTCATTGTAGTTTCTGTTTACATCATTGATAAATGTATACTTTATAGGTTGATTCTTGCTTAGCCTGTTAATCTTGGTTCTATGTTGTTTCTTTTAAATATCAGTTAGAATTCAGGATTGGAAATGGTGCTGTATTTTTTTCCCCTGCTTTTCTTCACTTTTCAAATTCCACATATTCATTGATATCTTCGTAATGTACCTGCATGATCTACCAAGAATGATCATTGTGGTATTTATTCTTTACATTTAGCTTATGAAATAATGCTTCTCTGGCTTTAGCCTTTATATGTGTCTAAAATGAATTCTAACACCTTCAGCCTTTATA
The DNA here is from genome assembly GCA_026214975.1 of Gentiana macrophylla. Taxonomy (NCBI): domain Eukaryota; kingdom Viridiplantae; phylum Streptophyta; class Magnoliopsida; order Gentianales; family Gentianaceae; genus Gentiana; species Gentiana macrophylla. Next base: position 76,511,636 of record CM047817.1, on the reverse strand, counting down.
TGTGTCTAAAATGAATTCTAACACCTTCAAATTATATATATGTATGTGCAAAAAGGAGTTAATACTTCTGACAGTAATTTTATTAATTCTGTTCAATGCATGCACTTGACCTATCTACATAACAATAATCTCTTAATGATTCTAACTCTACATTCATTCTGATTCATTCATGTCTAATATCACACCAGCTATCAAGGCATTAGTCATCCAGTCGAATGCCATTCATGGTTCAAGTAACTCAAAAGCGAGAGATTATATCTTAATTGATGAAGAGTGAGTATAATAATTTTATTGCATGCTGTATTGGTTACACACTAAAGTAAAAAAACATTTATTAAACATATATTTTTTGCTGAAACTTCTTCAACAGGAAAATCCCGATGGTTTTAAGACTTTGGGAAGATTTCTTGGATAATGAAGAATTTCAAGTCTCCATAAATGTAATAGATACTTTATTCAAACGTCACCAAAACAAAAGAAAACCACAATGTTTAATTTTTGTTACATTGAAACAACTCAAAATCAAAGCAAACTAATACCGAGACTTGACAACTAAGGTGTCATATCAACATCGAACTCTTCACCAACTCCCTCTCCCGGGGACAAACCTCAAGGTTACCCGCTTACCTCACTACTCTGGTGTCCTCCTTCCATACCTAAGAAAGAGATTTCACAAACGTGTGAGCTAAAAATAGCGATGAGTTCCGGTGTGTGCCCGTGAATCTTTATATACAAAAATAGTAGTTACAAAACCGTTAAAATGTTACAACAAAAGGCTCTTTCCTTACCGCGCACTTAATAGTAGTTAGTACATGACAAAAATATGATATTTGCAAAATATAAACGTCAAGTAATTTTCTTGAATTTAAGTCTATTAATTGCTTGACACCGACGTGGCTTAGTCGATGAGTCATTACCAACCAACTCCAGCATGTTTCTCTACCGCACTTCACAAGCAAGCAAGCTATTGCCTGACAATTCCGGCCGATTGTCAGGGAAAGGATTCAGACCTTCACCTAGTGAACCTCCCAAAAGCTCCTCCAACCAACCCACGCCTTTGAACCATGACATAGCCGTCGGCCCTTGCTTTCCGGCCATGCACATGGAACATTGGGAAAAACTTTTGGTACCATCACCCTAGATCGCCGATGAACCAAGGTCAAGAGGCCCGAGACCGGTGACTGTGCGTTCATGTGCAATAATAACCAACTCACCTAGTCGCTAAGAGTTTTGCATTAAGCAAGAACAAGAATTGGTTATCATGATAATCTTTTCATTAATTTTTCGATGATCGATGTATGTCAAAACCAAATTTTATACGACTATTATGACAATTATTATTATTATTTCCTTTAAAAATTAAAAAAAAAAACGAAAGATAGTATCATAAAACCAGTTCATAATCAACTTACGTTTCCTAATATTAATAAAACGTTAGCAAGTTGGGAACCAAATATTACTCTTTCAAAAAACAAAAAAAAAACTAGGGATATATATAAGTATATGATGCATTTAATGTTTAAAACTTGGAGTTGACAAGTGAAAATATAAAGCATGAGAAAGACACAGTAAAATAAAAATAAAAAAATAAAATAAAATAACAAGAATCTATAACCAACCCAGTATTATGTTAAAAAGAGCTCATTCTAGCAAAACAAACAAAATATGCATTGACTTCTAAAAAAAGCTTCATTGGCCGACGAAACAAAAGCTATGATTTAATATTTGTACATGTACGTGAATAGATGTAGTCTATTCCTGAAACATTGGCTCAAGGGAACATAATGATTAAGATAAAATAGAAGGGAAAAAAAATATAGGACACCGTAAAAATAAAATGGAACTCACAATCTTAAACTCGATGTCAACCACCACTGTGATACTCCTTTCTTTTGACTTAATAATCTTAGACTCACACCCATCTTCTATTTATAGTGTTAAAATTCTGTACTAGTGATAAAAGATAAGATGGAATTTAAATTTTAAACTTTTAAAAGTTTGTTGCAACAACCTTTATCAGATATAATATGTTTAAATTTTATCTCCTAATTTTAATATTAGTTTATCCTCAATTTTGATATTCAACCTACAATTTATCCTTAAATTAAACACATAATTTGTTACAATTTATCTTCAAAAATCCCAACCACATGCGGTCGGCTGTCATTTTTAACTTAATCATGAAGTTTGAAAGGAAAAAGGCATAGACGTATATATCTATTATATATATATGTATATATAGATATGTATACAACCTAATCATTATCTTTTTGAAAGGAAGAAAAGAGATAGATAGGTAATCATGATTTTGAAAAATATAGAAGGAGTAGACGTGTGTGTGTATATATATATATCTATTGTTTGTATGGTCATTTAAAAACGAAAATAATAATGAGGTTATAATATGTTTCTATTTATTTATTTTATAACGGCCATCAATATACATTAATAATAGTATAAGGTTTATCTCGAGAGTCACCATGTTACAAAGAAACTTCCAGAACCAACATTGATAGTGGGTTTGACTCTGAGAGTCACCACTTACCATGGTAAGAAAATTCCATGTTTACATATATGTAATGAAAATATTAATGCATTACTTTTCCTTTCTCATATTTATTATTATTATTATTACATAGGTATATCACTTACCACACCAAAATACAATGCCTATTTCATGGTGAATCCTCCGTTGCCAGATGCTGAACATATGATAGAATGGTATGAATAAAAATTTCATACACACATATAATTTTTGAAGCTTAGTTATGATTTTTTTTACATTTTATTCCCCTTGAAAATAGATTTAAATATAGTTGCATTATAATTTTATAAACAGGTATAAATAAAACAGTATTGAGATTGCTGGATTATTAAGGAACAAAGCATATGATGATGCTGACATTCTCCTACGACCACCAAAAAATTCAGATTTGTCTAAGATCAAAGATATGACCACCAAAGTTGAAGATGTATATATATATAAGAATCTGTTACAGAACTAATTTTCTGATTTCCTTATAAATACTTGATAAGCATATTTTTATATTGATAATAACATATATATTTGGTTATTCATAATATTTTGTTTTTCTTGTGGATAGTTCAAAACAGCCTGGATTGCATGAAAATTGCAACTAATGCCCGGACAAGAAAAACTTTGGCAAAGTGTATGCGGAAACTGTAAGAAATACCGTACAGGAAAAGTAAACTGGAGCTTTATGTGTAATTCTTGCGGTCAGAGAACAATGGTCATTCCACGGTAAATATTTGAACTCTTTAAATTTCCACGGTATAACCATGATTATTACTTTATAATCCATTCTGAACTTCAATTTTTACAGTGGTCGTATGGAAGTTTGTTTAAGCGATGATTCTGGCACACTTTCTGCTACAGTGTTCTCTCCGATTTTCGAAAAACTCACTGAATTTACTGTTACTCAGCTTTATGAAGCAGATGTTAAGGTACAACATTTATTCTTTCCATTGGAAATATATATGTGCTATGTTTATAAGTAATGTGGATCAAATATTATTGACATTCAAACTAATGCTGATTTATTTTTATGGAAAAAGTCCCTGTCCACCATGCTTCAGCTAATACATATAGGTTTCTGTAGATACTATACTGATACATATATATGACTCAATGTTAATAATAAATACAGAATGCTGAATTACATGATTGCTGAATTACGTGATCCTGTCCAAAAATTACTGAATTACATTCACTTCATCATCCTTGAATATAGTCTATTGCTGGTTCTATCCAAAAATTACATTCACTACATGATCCTTGCTGAATTACATTCACTTTTTGGATTGCTGGATTACATGATCCTATCCAAAAATTGTTGAATTCAATATACACTCACATTCACTTCCATACATGAGGCCTCAGTATAGAGTGTTGAATTACATGATCCTTCTTCCATATATAGTTTCTTTTCATCCTGACATTCTATGTTAATATATAAGTAACTTTCATGTTTTCAGAGTTAGTAGGCTTATGTGGTTTATGTCAAGGCTTTAACTTGTGAGCATGATTAATACTTCAATCTATGATATACAATATGTGTATAAGTAACTTTCATGTTTTCAGAGTTTGTCTAATGAATGTAGTACCCTAAATTCAGTTTTCTTAATTCACAGTTGAAATAATCATTATGCTATAACTAATAAAATTTACGCACAATCTTTTTTCCAGGGTCAGTTTGAAGGACGTTGAAACAGCTTTATATGGGAAAAAAATTTGCTGCTTTGTGAATTTCTTTGCATCTGACAAGAATTACACAATTCTACAACTCTACAAAGAAGACTCAATTCCTACCATTGAAGCTAGTCAGATGCAAATGCAAAATAAAGACACAACTGAAGGATCATCAAAAGAAACCACCCAGTTTTTCAGTCCCACTACCAAAGCTGTTCTTCAGGAAATTTCTGATTCTGCTGAGTTACAAAATGAGCCATGTACCCATTCTCCACAGGCTAAGAGAACACTAATGTTTGGTTCAATACCTACAATAATCCCAGCAGCTGCTACAGATGAAAAAGCTGAAGAATAAGGATCATGATGAATCGAATGCCAAATAAGGGTTACTGTATGTTTATGTATTGTATTTGCAGCCATGATTGTTTTGTATGTGTTTTTTAAAAGCTAAACTTTGACATAGTGGGAAAACATAGTTAGTATATTATCACCATTAGCTTTTAACATAGCTAGAGTTTAATGGTGTAGTAATATACATAACTATTAGAGTTTGCAATTATCATATTCCACTATCTTTTGTGAATTATCGTAGCTAAACTTATGTATCTTTTGAACTATATGGCTTAATATAAATAAATATGCATGACTGTAGCTATTTGGTTTATGTGAGTGCTTCATCTTTTTAACTATACAACTTTCGTATTTTTCCAATTTCTATATTTATATTCTCACGGGCACGCCGTGCGCTTTGCGGCGTGGGATTCACCACTAGTAACTACTACTAATACAAACAGAGATCATTTTTCTTCCCATCTCACCCTCCGTCAACCCTTCCGCACTGCAAACTGCGAACGACGTCTGCTCGGCCGTTGATTTGATCGCCGTCGCCGGATTTCTCTGTCCGGTGTTTTCAGAGGTATTTTCGAGGTTTTTTCTTGCTCGAACACGAGATTTCTCTGTCCGGTGATAATTCTTTTCTTTTCGGTTTGCTTATTGTGGGTGTGTCTTTGATTAGATGCCGGAAATTTCTTGTATCGTGAGTGTTACTCTGATTAGATGCCGGAAATTGCTTTTAATTGAATTCTGCCATTGTGCCAGCAATGCTTAGAGTTACTTTAATGGTTGAAACTTATAGTGTTGTGTCAGGTTATATTTTTCTTCTTTTAGAATCAAGAGTCTAGAATCTAACCCTAAGAATCAAGAAACCCTGAGGGACATATAAAGCCTTACAGTCAATCGTCCCATAGAGAAGAGTATGACCCATGTTGTTTGTATCTAATGTCACTAAACTTTTCTTACTATGTTTAATCTGCTTTGAGCTTCCTTCCTTGGTGATTGTTTAATGATAATATTTGTTTCTCTTTTGGTACCTGTTCACTGTGAAACTTTAGAAACAAGGTGCTCACCCTCAAACTATGATTATTCATTCTTGTATATATCTTTATGTGTGAGGTTTACATTACTTGAGTTGATGGATGACCACAAATGTTTACTATTATCTGTAAGTGTTATGTTTATTTGGAGCGATTTTGATGCAGCGTAGTGGCCTTTATATTCATTCTGCATTAGTATTTATTTTATGTCCTGTTTTGTACTGAACTTTCTGGCCTACGTCGTTTTGTCTTTTGTTTAAGGGGTAATATGGTATTTTTGGTTCCCTGGAAATGAGGGTATTTAAAGAAGAAACTCTATTTTGTAATCAGATTTTTTTGGACATGTCAGTTAAAGGAACCCGCTGAATCAGCTGGCTTCTGTTTCTTCTTCATTTGATCTTTGTCACTTTACATCAGATTTCCTCTTATTTTCTTCATTAGCCTTCAATGCTTTAAGGCCTTTTTAATTTGCAATAAAAACTTCTTTCAAATGCTTTATAGAAATTTATTTAGACCAGTGGACCTAATCCATATGTTCATTTCTTTCCTGTGCTTTTTCAGGACCTTCCACAATGAGTTTTGTTCAAGAGAACACTTCAGCCATTAGTGTATCGATGTTTGCGCGTTCTAAAAGATCAAATCAAGGGATATCTAATATTCAAAGAACTAGAATATGTCCGTTGATAAGTTCCGGTATGCAATGTCTGCTTCTTTATGTGTGAGGTTTACATTACTTGAGTTGATGGATGACCACAAATGTTTACTATTATTTGTAAGTGTTATGTTTATTTAGAGCGATTTTGATGCAGCGTAGTAGCCTTTATATTTATTCTGCATTAGTATTTATTTTATGTCCTGTTTTGTACTGAACTTTCTGGCCGACGTCGTTTTGTCTTTTGTTTAAGGGGTAATATGGTATTTTTGGTTCCCTGGAAATGAGGGTATTTAAAGAAGAAACCCTATTTTGTAATCAGATTTTTTTATACCTATCAGTTAAAGGAACCCGCTGAATCAGCTGGCTTCTGTTTCTTCTTCATTTGATCTTTGTTACTTTACATCAGATTTCCTCTTATTTTTTTCATTAGCCTTCAATGCTTTAAGGTCTTTTTAATTTGCAATAAAAACTTCTTTCAAATGCTTTATAGAAATTTATTCAGACCAGTGGACCTGATCCATATGTTCATTTCTATCCTGTGCTTTTTCAGGACTTTTCACAAGGAGTTTTGTTCAAGAGTACACATCAGCCAATAGTGTATCGATGTCTGCGCCTTCATCTGAGATTCAAGGAACTAGAATATATTCTGATGCACCAACTCCAGGGGTAGGTGACGTCCATGATGTTATACGGACCTTGATATCAGCCGTGCATTTTGACAATGAGAAAAGCTGTGAAGCGTTGATAAGTTCAGGTATGCAATGTCTGCTTCTTTATGTGTGAGGTTTACATTACTTGAGTTGATGGATGACACAAATGTTTACTATTATTTGTAAGTGTTATGTTTATTTGGAGCGTTTTGATGCAGCGTAGTAGCCTTTATATTTATTCTGCATTAGTATTTATTTTATGTCCTGTTTTGTACTGAACTTTCTGGCCTACGTCGTTTTGTCTTTTGTTTAAGGGGTAATATGGTATTTTTGGCTCCCTGGAAATGAGGGTATTTAAAGAAGAAACCCTATTTTGTAATCAGATTTTTTTGGACATATCAGTTAAAGGAACCCGCTGAATCAGCTGGCTTCTGTTTCTTCTTCATTTGATCTTTGTCACTTTACATCAGATTTCCTCTTATTTTCTTCATTAGCCTTCAATGGTTTAAGGCCTTTTTAATTTGCAATAAAAACTTCTTTCAAATGTTTTATAGAAATTTATTTAGACCAGTGGACCTAATCCATACGTTCATTTCTTTCCTGCGCTTTTCAGGACTTTTCACAAGGAGTTTAGTTCAAGGGAACACTTCAGCCGATTATGTATCGGTGTTTGCACCTTTTGAAACATCGTATCAAGGAATATGTTCTTATGCACCAACTCCAGGGGTAGGTAACCGCTGTAATGGTATACTGACCTCGATATCTGCTGGAAGAACAGGTATGCAGTGTCTGCTTCAGTAAAGCATTGGAAGTTCTCAACATTAAATAGGAATACAGTTTATAAAATATGATACTAAATTGATAATCAAGCAAACGATCTTCTATTATGATTCTGCTGGAAATGAGGGTATTTAAAGAAGAAACCCTATTTTGTAATCAGATTTTTTTGGACATATCAGTTAAAGGAACCCGCTGCTGGCTTCTGTTTCTTCTTCATTTGATCTTTGTTACTTTACATCAGATTTCCTCTTTTTTTTTTCATTAGCCTTCAATGGTTTAAGGCCTTTTTAATTTGCAATAAAAACTTCTTTCAAATGCTTTATAGAAATTTATTTAGACCAGTGGACCTAATCCATATGTTCATTTCTTTCCTGCGCTTTTCAGGACCTTTCACAAGGAGTTTAGTTCAAGGGAACACTTCAGCCGATTATGTATCGGTGTTTGCGCCTTTTGAAACATCGTATCAAGGAATATGTTCTTATGCACCAACTCCAGGGGTAGGTAACCGCTGTAATGGTATACTGACCTCGATATCTGCCGGAAGAACAGGTATGCAGTGTCTGCTTCAGTAAAGCATCGGAAGTTCTCAACATTAAATAGGAATACAGTTTATAAAATAAGATACTAAATTGCTAATCAAGCAAACGATCTTCTATTATGATTCTGCTGGAATTCAACTGTGCTATTTATTTAACATGTCTCTTCCAACATCTACATTGTGTTGTTGATCTTGCAGGTGATCCTTACCTGGTTCTGTCACTTGCTATGCCCTTGGTACCTACAAGGAATATAGCTGATTTGGAAGCTAAGAGGAAGGTGACTTTAGAAGTGAGTTTCTTTCACGGTCTTATTGATCTTTCACCCATATAAATTTTTTTGGAAGGGAAGTGTCATTTGTTTTGTTGAGATGTAACATAATCTGCCTTGTGTTCATTAGGCTATGATGGATGGTCCAAAGGATAAGTCAGGAAAAGGAAAAGAAGTCGCAACAGACGGTGCTACCGCTGCACAATCACATGAGGAGGTATATTACTTTCTTCGCATGTTTTTTTTTTTTTTCTTTTCAGAATAAAGAATGATCTTTTTTTTTGTTTTTAGGGTGCATTAAGATCCCTTCCTTTAAAAGGGCGGTACAAAGAGCCAGGAACATCTGCACAAGCAGACAACAATGAAAATCGGTACAAAGATTTGCCAGGAACATCTGCACAAGCAGACAACAATGAAAAAGTCGAAAAGACTTGGTTTGAAAGATTCGGTCCGCATGTACTGAATGCAACGATGTTTTTGACTGGTGGAATTGCAGGAGCTTATATCTTTAGTCAGAATGCTTCACATGTCAAAATGTTGAACGAGAAGGCCAATGATGTCAATCAGAAAGTTTGGGCGTCAAGTCCCTGCATTTCCTTTAGTCCCAGGATCGCTCTGGTCAACATCGAAACCGGGACAAGCGAAGGACAGGGGTGGAGGAAAGTTGGATAAGAATGGTATTGGTTGGTTCTTATGTGTCTGATCAACTTGTAATAGTGTGAATTCTGAATTTGTGTTATCCTTTGTGTAGAGCTGCTGATATTGTGTAATCAGATCTACAAATCTTTCAAGATAATCAATCCTGACTTTCTCAAAATTGATTATCTGTCTGGCCCCAATGGCCATTTAGATTTTGGTGGAAGGCTGACATCCACCTGCCACAATTTAATTAATTTTTTATTGTAAAACAATTTGGTTGCACAATGACAATATTGTTCACGGTGAAACAAAAGGGACACCAAGTAGGGGAATGATTTTTTTATTAATTAAAAAGGGAAGATTGAGAGGGAATAATGTGTACTATTTGCCTATGACTTTGTGCACAGGTGAATTTGAAAGGGGATAGACCCACCCCACCATCCACCGTAAGTCTTTTCAAGTGGTGATAATTTGAGCTATAGTGTGAGATTTTTGAGTTGTTTCAGGGTTTGCAGGTGAAATCTCTTTTCCCATTATGCTTTTATCGGTTTCCCAAAAATCATCTCTGTCGACTAAATTATCAAAAAGTAGAGGAGATGAAACTTAAGAAAACACAACGGAATCTCTTTTTTCCGAGCTATCCAGCCGGTGTTTTTGTAGATATCTCATACCAAAACGTTCAGGAGAACGAAAGAATCCTTTCATCACCTTTATGAGGTTGGTAATCGAAAAAACCCCTCCTTTTGGAATCTAGGGCTTTTGAGTTTTCTAAGCAATTGAGCTTTAATAGATGTCTTAGATAGATAAATCGTAGGTTGTTTTGTTGTAGGAATCGAAAGAATCATCATAGCTGTTGGAATTTCAAGTTTGGCTTTTCGATTCAAAGGCTTTTTTTTGCAATTGATTAAGGTAAAGGAGTGTTCAACCGTATTTAAACATGTTGATGATGGTTTTTTTTTTTTTTTTTTTTTTTTTTTTTTTTTTTTTTTAATGGTTTTGCTCTTTTTGTTTGATGTATATATACCGTTGTTAATTTTTTTGTTGTTATATATTAAAATGTCGCTCTGAATATTGCCGAAGGAAAAAGGGGCATGTTGTAGTCTACTTGCTGTGTGTAGTCGGAAAGGAAAAAAAAAAAAAAAAAACAAGTGGCCTCATACCCTGCGATATAGTTGCTACGTAAAAGTAAAAGAAAATGAGGTGATGCTGATTACATCATTAATAAGTCAAAAGTAGAAAAATATATTACCATGTTCTTGTTCGGAATGGCCCTTACTATCTAAAGGGATGGAGGTGCAAATAATCGGGTCATTGATAATGATCTAGTAGGAAAATATACTACAACAAAAGTTGCATCAAGGTTAAAATCATCCATGGAGAGCCTACGACCCAAGAGCCAGTTGATGATGGCTTAAGGTCTCGGGGAAGGTCAATTCTTTGTTTGCAATGACCCGAACAGTTTCTTCCACACGAAGACAATTTCTGAGCTCCGATTCCCTCTCAGAAACCATTTTTTTCGATTTCTGAAACCAAACACGAACCTTGTAAGCATCACATAACTTTGTGGGGAGGAGGGGCAAGGGGATAGAGATTGACATATAACATTAACTTCAATAGAATTGAGTTGATATATAAACAGAAGGATAATGGCTTGCTTTTATAGATTACTACAGAATACAAGCCAAGAACAGTACCTGACAATTCCTTCGTCTTCGGTATCAGACACTTTTTGAAAAGGGAATCGATCATCTCAACCTTAGGTGATTGAGTGCGGATTGAAGCTATATAGCGAGATGTCGAGGGCCAGTTCCTCAAACTTACAAACTGAAAAAACTAAAGGTAAAAATCAGAACGTTCAGAAGATCAAGCACAAATACGAACATAACAGCTTGCAAGTATCAAAATGTTTAGAAAAGTCCCCATAATTCGCAAAAGAAAACAAAAAAAAATTTAAAGCAGAATCGAGTGGTCGATATCTTTACTGCTGCAATTGATGGAACATCAAGACTGGCCAGGAGAGCCATCAGAAACATCCATCCCGAGAATGATGGTTGGGACCTTGGACACCATAGTGTAGAAATTATACCATATTATATCACATTTATTATCTTATTAACATATTTTAATGGGATATCTTATTCCCTTAATATGTTTAGTTAAAGATCCTTCACCTAATTTCCTTCCGTTAACTCCTTCATGGTTTAGGCGGCTTTTCTTGTTGGCAGACACAGCATTTAATGCTGCTGTCTACTATCTGCTGCAGCTGTTATTATTACTATCTTGTATTCTATTTAAACTCAACTTCTAATCATAATAAACTAGAAGAGTTTTTCTCCTATTATTTGTTTTCTCTCATCTCTTCACATAGGTATCGAAGGATTTTGTTCCACATACAACATAGAGTTTAACCCACCAAGCTGTGCAAATCAACAAACAGTAACGATATAGACAATTATATAACATGTAATCAGTTAAAATACCTTTTACTAAATTAGCTGCGAAAATCCAAAAAGAATGTCCAACCTTTGCATTCGCCTTAAGGAGAAGATTTGTAAGATACTCATCATTGATTCTTGTTGGGGCCATGCATTGAGTAACAATACCTTATTCAGCCAGATTCTTCTTCGTCCAAGGCCCTGAAATGGACATGTTAATAACAGGGGAGGAGGGGGAGGCAGGGGGTGAGAGAAGGCATCAGACGTACCGAAAACATCGCGGTTTTTCCTCTTGGGGAGGAGACACAGAAGGAACTTAGGAGCCCCAGGAAGCTTGGAGAATGTCCTCAAACATTTTTTCAACACTGACAAGAGGCGGGGCACGCCTGACTGCAGGTTCTCTTTAAATACATCAAATGGTGGTTCAATAGGCTGCAAAATTAAGCATAAGAGTGTTACAAAGACATAAACCCGGACATTGTTTAACGGGATAATCATGCTTTTGGCCCCTTTTTTTAATCATGAAATTTTCAATTCAGTCCCCAATATTTCATTTTTGCACTTCAGTCCCTCTTCCATGATTTTTTTTTTTACATTTTCAGTCAAAAACTTCCATGTATCGAGTTTCTATTGGTTGTAGCATTTCATACCTTCTATGCTAGAAACATGACACATGGCAATTTGGACTGAAAATGTAAAAAAGATTCATAGACAAGGGGTTAAAATGCAAAAATGAAAATAGAAGTAAAAGAATTCATGAAACAAAAGGGACTAAAGCATCATTATCAATTTTAAATAGATAATAGGCCAAAACAGAGTCATACAATTCCTTTCATCTCAGCACACTTTGTTATATCTCTAACAAGCCCATTCAAATCGCAACGCGCAGAAAAGTTGACGATAGCCCATTGTTCGATTTTCGCTGGGTCCACCAGTTTCTGTACAATAATATACAAACCATGAATATCACCTAATTCTACAAAATGTATCACACCAACAGCATAAAACGCAACATATAATAGAAAGAACTTATGATTGAAGTTCCATTGACCATTCCTAGGAAAGAAATTCTCCGTTTCCCACGTTCAACTGCAAAAGAGAAACCAAACAAAACATGATTTACCGAGGCAACTACAAAACAACACCTACATTACAGCTTTACCCTTGGAGCAGCAAGAACTCGACCATCAATGCTAGTAATTTCCTGTTAATAGTAATGCCATATGAGTTATTCCAAAAGTAGCTTTACCTTCCTGCCCCTTCCGTCTCAGAGTATATGAATTTCTTTGTATGAAACTCTAACGAGAGAATTGAAAATAAAGCAATACATACAGTCACAATGCATAAAGATAAAACCGTGTGACAGGAGGTCACATGTTTTAGCTACGGAAACAACTACTCCTACAAAATTGAAGATAAAACACCATACAGTAGATTTAAATGGTTTAGCCCTTCCCTAGACTCGGAATGTCGAGATGCTTTCATGCACCGGGTCAATTTTTTGGTAAAATGCATATGTTGTACTTGTGTATCTGCGTTCGTTTATTAGCAAATTTTATTTGCAGGGTGATGCAGATATATATCTGCATGGTGATGCAGATATATCATAAGTCGTGTTCCATTTGGTGATGACCTTTCTCTTTAAGAAATTTATACCACTTATTAACAAGAATATTTCTACCTAAAATATGTGAAATCGCAGTTTTTATCGCATTAATATTATGGTCATAAACTTTTAGACCATCCTTTACACATAAATTAATAATATGGCATAAACATCTAACATGAAAAAATTGACCGTTACAAAGAGGTTCACAATATCGGGATAAGTCGGGAATAGAAGCAGTGTTGTTTGAAGCATTGTCAAACGCAATAGAAAAAAACTTTACCTTTTAAATCGTATTCCTCAAAAATATCAACTAATAAAAGATGCAATGTTAGAAGCAGTATGAGTCTCGTTAAATAAACGAAAAGCAAGTAACCTTTTTTGGACAATCCAAGTGTTGTCAATCCAGTGACCCGATACGCCCAAATAAAAATTGTTCGTCCTCCTATCCTCCCAAATATCGGCACATACACATATTCGGAATTTATTTTTCTTCAAACTTTCTATAATAATATTTTTGTCTCGGATTTTATCAACGGAAAACAACAAGTAATAAATTATAAATCCGTATACCCTGTCAGTGCGAGGATCGTAGTATAAAGAATTAATACCGGTCGATCTCACAGGGAATCGGGGTTGTTTATTCTAGTTTTTATTAACTAACCTAAGGGTGTCACAATTACTAATACTAAGAAGATTATAACAAAATAAAACAATTAACAAGTAACAAAGCTAAAAACGATAATAACGAAAGTAAACTGGACAGAAGATGAAGCAAAATTACGCAACCCCTCCGCAGCAACTGCCATCAATCAACCTTCTACCAAAAATCTCAGAACCAAGGGAGAAATTCACCAAAGAGTAGATATTCTACCGAAATCCTTCCCGAATCCTATGGGCAATACACATATCCAACATAATCCGTCAAATTCTTCCACCCTAGAAGACCTCGGAGGTTGACGCCGTAGGAAGAATGACGTGATCGCTTTGTGAGACCGTTCGTTCACCTAGGGATAAGAGAGAAGGCAGCTGCCCGGATGAGTATTTGCATACCAGCTGTCGAGTTGTCCAAAAAATATATATATATATATACCAGCTGTCGAGAGAGCAAGCATTTGGCTCAAAAAGAAAAAAGACTGTGGTGGCTGATCCTGAAGGCAGCATTTTTTTTGCTCTTACTTAATAGTATATATAAGATAAGATAAGATAAGATAAGAAATTCATTTTACAACCTCCGTTCAATCCTAAAAAGCCATGTGGACTGACCTTGTATAAGTAAGGTTCGATTGCTAAATTAGAGCCGACAATGACGTTTGCTCTTATTTTTAAAGCTGCTTATGGATCGCAATTAGTTTCGAGAGAAATTATATTTTCAGGTCACTGTACACTCCAATATTTCATGTCAGGTCGGGTCAGATCTGACATTTTTTTAAGTCCCGTGTTAAAATTTCAACGGGTGCGTGCGATATTGAACGCTCTCGCGTTGAATTTTAATAGGCAAAATTTGAATAGCAACGTTGGAATTTGAACGGATACGTTCAAATTTAAACGCTATAAAAATATATTTATGCATGCAATAAAAGCTAATTTAATTATCCCTGGCATTCCATTCGTTCAAATTTGAACGGATCCGTTCAAATTCCAACGTTGCTATTCAAATTTTGCCTATTAAAATTCAACACGGGTGCGTTCAATATTGCACGCGCCCGTTGAAAAATAAATGTCAGGTCTGACCCGACCTGACATAAAATATTGAGGTTTACAGTGACCTGAAAATACAAATTCTCTTGTTTTGATAAGTAATGACTTGAAAAACAGCTTTGCTCTGATTTAGCCTCCATACCCTTTTTTTTCATGTAATAAAAAAGTAGTCTCCATACCCTGTTTTTCATGTAATAAAAAGTAGAGGTATCGTCTCTATAGGGCTGCACTTTTGTATTTCCTAACATATTTATTAACTTTCCAATTCACTGCAACTTGCCTGTTTTGGAATGTTATGATTCTTGGTAAATAAAAATGTTGAGATTCATATATTTACTGTGTTATAAAACCAATTCCAAAATGCATTCCTTTTCTGAACTTAAAATGTGAGAGATCACATAACTCTGGACAATACAAAAAATTAAGGGAAATGGGCTCCAGTTGACTATATGAAGAAAAAGGAGATTTTTTGTATATGAGACTTTCATAAATGAAAACGAATAAAAAACTTTGATAATTACATATGTTAAATCTAGCGGCGTAAACGAGTCGAACCAAGTATTGCTCTAAACGAGTCGAGTAATTTCAAATATTTTCGAGCTCGAGTTCGAACACGAGTATTTTGAACTCGAGTTCGAACCGAGATTCAAGGAAGTTTTAAGAACTCAAGCCGAGCTCGAGTTTTTCATCTAGCTTATCGGGTCTAATACGTTTCGAAACTTAATTAAAATATTATTCAAATTATCATTTGATAATAACAAAAAGTGACATTTCGACCGATTACCATATGATATTTTATATCAAAGATGAAAAATAATATTTTATTGAATACCAAACCATGTATTTAGTGCAAAGTATTTGATAGAGTACAAGATACAAATGACATAAAATTATTGAAAACTTTAACATTTTATACATTGACTACAAATTTAAAGATATGCACACATATCTAATAATAACATATATGTATATATACGTGTATAGATATACATATATGTTTTATAGTATATCTATATTAATATTTTCGAGTGAATAACTGTCAATTGACCCAATTAGGCCAATCCACCCGCTTCGTGTAGAAAATAAAAAAAACTTGACACTATCTCCCCACGTTGTCCATCTTCTGTCGTTTTTCCTCCTCAGTCTTTTCTGGATAACCCCCCATGGCCCTTCAAACAAAGAAAATCCCACGTCCTCAAATCCCTCTTCCCCACATCTCACTAATTTGACGCGTTGGAGTATAACTGGTTCTCCAATGACAGTTTCACAATCTGCTTTATTCTAATGTTAAAAGAGGACTGAAGACAACCCGCGTTCAGCCGGTGAAGCTAGCGACGGCCAGGTTTGGTAGAATTCTTATGTCTGCCCTCTTTTAAGAACACAATGGGAATGGTTCGTTATTTTTTTTTCTATCTGAGATTGATCTTTTGTTTCATTGTTTGCTGGTGCATAAAATGGGCAGGAAGAAAAATACAGGCTTATGCTGAGGTTGAGTCAGATGCTCCAATACATCCGCCAAAGGTAGAGGAGAAGAGTGGAGCTGTTCCAACTTCCAAATGGTTTATCAACTGATTCTGATGTGGCGAAAAGGTTTGTTTCTCTGCTTTATTTTGGAATTTTAAACGACTGCGTGCGTAAGATTTTTGAATTAGGTATTTCAGAGAAGCAGAGTCCATGTCGAAGCGAAATTTCCATGCTAATACGGAGAAGTTTGAGTTTCAAGCTGAGGTATCGATTGTGATGCATAAAAGCCTTATCACACTTGAGTGGAGCAAAAGGGTGCTTCCAAATATTTATTTCATTATCTAATTGACTCAGGTGGGGCTGGGAGTTATTTACAGCAGGTAAGCCAGAAATTGGAAAATCAGGTTGTGTCAGACCTTTGACTTGCAAATCAGGTTGTGCCTTTTCTGACATTGAAAATCAGGTAAACGTACGGTTCTCTACGTTTAAACGTAAGGAACCCTACGTTTAAACGTAGATAAATTTGAATAATTGCAACCCCTAATTTATTGAAATAACCTTCGTTTAAACGTAGGATCCTTACGTTCCTACGTTTAAACGTAGATAACCTACGTTTAAATGTAGGTTATTTCAATAAATTAGGAAAGTTAAAATAAATGTAGATTTCTCTACGTTTTAACGTAGGTTAGAACGCATTTATCTACGTTTAAACGTAGGGTTTGTACGTTTACAAAGCAATTATCTATGTTTGCAAGTGGTAGATGGCAATTAATGTTGTTGTAAGGTACTTGTTCAATATACACCACATTACGGCCTATTTTTCTCATTCCTTCAGAGTCTTGCATGTTAATATACATTATCTAACCACTTCTTCATCTTTCAAGTCCATTTCTTCATCTTTCAAGTCCATTTCTTCATCATTCAAGTGCTCAAATGGGTAAGTTTTTGCTATTTAATTTGTCTTAATTCAAGTGCTCAATGTGATTATGTTATTTATGCTAGTAATGAAATGTACTTAAACTAAATGTGTGTTTTTAGTAGGTTGTTTATGTAATGTTTATACATTTAAGTAGTGTGTTTAAGTCTTTTCTTAATTAGTGTTATTGTTTAGGGTTTAATTAATAGGGTTTAGTGTAAGTAATGATATGTATTCAACCGAAATGTGTGTTTTAAGTAGTAATTATGCTATGTCTTTATGTAATGTTTATACATCTAAGTAGTGTGTTTAAGTCTTTGGTATTGTTCGATTGTAGTAAACTTTGGTATTGTTGATTTGGTATTGTAGTTTTGAGAAGTTGGTAAATTTGTTGTTGGTAGTAATGGAATTGTCCGTATTGATGGTTTGATCTTGCATAAGGGTGCTGTTCCTACCCAAAAATGGTACTGAAAATGGCTCTGTTTCAGAGACCATTGTTATTGGAAATATTGATCACACTTAAACTTAGAGTGAAAGAGTTTTAAGTGTTAAAAGTCTTAGTTTCCTTGTTTGAAACATCTTAAAAGGGGAAAATAGTCTTTGTTTCCTTGTTGGGGTTTAATTAGTAGGGTTTTCGTGTAAGTATAATTTGTTTTCTATTTGTGATAAATTTGCTTAGGTAGGGTTTTGAATTATTATATTGAATGTCTATAATGACTTGAATTGTTTTTTTTAAAAAAACAGATAATCGCAACTCTATGATTGTTGTCTCGTTCAACGGAGAATTTACGTACGATCCTCTCTATAACCGGTGGAATCATGTAAATGGATCGATGTTCTCATTATTTGTCTGAAAGAACATAAGATTGAATGCGTTGTTGGATAAATTGCATGTGAGGCTTGGTATTGACCGGTCTGTTTCAAAGCTTGGAGTAAAAGCTTTGTTTACTTATGCTAGTGTGGGGAATATACCACCTGATGATATCTTAGACGACGAGACACTAAAGGGTTACATCGAAGCGGTCTCTGACAGTAAAAATGTGATTTTTTGCATGAATGCTACACCAGTGGAGGCAAACAATGAACCGATATTTGAGGATGATGGCATTGATTTAAATCAAGATTGCAATGCCCCGGATGATAACAATAATTCGGATTATAGTCTTGGTAATTTCCCTTCTCCGGTACAAGAACTTGCTACAGATCCAAATTTTAATCCATTCGAGCAACAGTATGGATGTAGTGGGTTTGAAAACCATGTTCCTACACAAAGGCTTGGTGAAGCTTCGACCAACAGCTTTAGTATGAACCCGGTCGGACCAAGTCATAATCTTTCAAATCAACCTTCAAGTAGTCGTGCTCAACCTATCCAACAGCCATATAATTTGTTTGGTGGATCAGTCACTAGTTTTTTGGCTTCTCCGTTTGCACCTCATATTCTAACCGATCAAACGGGCAGGGATGACAACAATAATCAGGGTGCCAATGCTAGGGCTAGTGTACGAGAAGATTATTCATGGAGGATCCCCACATTTGAAGATGATGATTTACCGCGGTGTCTATCTATCGGTACGTTACATATGAATGACGTGAACGAATTGTTCATTTGGAAGCAATATGATTCGAAAGAAGATTTTAATTTGAAAATAAAATTGTATACGGTTGCCAATAATTTTCAGATGAGATTGGGTAGGTCGGACACACGTTGCTTGTATTACACATGTCTAAATGATACATGCAAATGGCATGTAAGGGCGAAAAGGGTGAAGACAAATACAACACATACATTTGAGATCACAACATTGAATGATGTGCATACTTGTGCCTCTCAGAATGCGGATAATGACAATCGACAAGCAACACCTATTGTTATTGCGAGTCTGCTAGGTCAGAAAATGGAAGAACTCGGCAATGAGTATAAAACCAGACATATTATAGAGGACATGCTCACAACTTACAGTGTATAGTTGACTTATGACCAAGCATACCGAGCTCACGAGATGATGAGAATGCTGGTTAGAGGTTCACCGACGGAGTGTTACAATGCGATACCCTCGTACCTGTGGATGGTGCGTGAGGCCAATGAAGGGACCTATGTGTTAGGAAATCAACACGGGAACGCAGCGGAATTCAAAATTTTGATTTCCTTTTTCCCAAGATCGACTTCGTTTAAGCAATAAACGAATAAACTAAAGACGGTGGTTACCTTGGTTGATCTAAAAGATCGACGCTTTGACCGTCTAAGGAGAGTAGTTCAGCATGGAGCCGCCCAAGTGTTCGGCCTCTACCGCTAGTCCACACGAACAGCCCGCCGGAATCCCACCATGGATTGCTACTGAAAAGTTCCGATTGCTAGACCGGCCCTTTTCTTCCCTCACAAACTCACTATAGGAAGCCCCCTCTTTCTTACACAAGAACTATGAGTTCTTGCAATTTTTCACAAGAACAATTGCTCTTGGAAGAATGGTGTACAAAAGAGCTTGGCAATCCCTCTTATTTATATGTATAAGGGGCGCCACTTTTCCTTGGAGTAGAGGAGAAGAAAAATCTCTTTCCAATAAAATAAGGAAAAACAATTAATGTGATTTATCTCTCTTTCCATAATTTAATTTTTAATATCTTATATTGAATGCAAATTATGTTATTACCATAAATCTATTTTTCTCAAAATCAATTAATATCACATATTAATATTATGGTAATCTCATTAATTAAATTGCACAATCCAAGTGTGTCATACACACAACAAGAATGCGCCCCATATCTTCATTAATTGACTTATGGAAACTTCTTTAATTAATATAATGCTATGATTAATTAATTTGCAAAAATACATGTATATCATATATACATATTTTCGAAAATCATATGTATCAATATACATATTTAATTAATCATCATAATTAATATCTTGTATTATATTTATACATAATAAATAAATACCACCATATTAATTTACCACTATAACCCTTATAGTCTCGAGATAAACTTTCCTTATTTGGTTATCATCTATAACCACATTTTAATCCGGCTGGATGTTCATATGTGTGTGACCCGATAGGCTTCCGAATATGTTGGCCGTAGACACAAAGTGCAAATTACGAAATTGCCCTTTATGCCTAACGATCACGGGATAGCGTCTAGCAACACACCGTGACCCCCAATCATCGGAAGAGTCAAATGCAATGACTACTACCTTTCATGTGAAACGATTACCGTGTAACTTACAATCCTATCATTGTAAAACAATATCCATACGGTCGTACATCGAAAGTGTCAAACATTAACAACCGTATCTTATAATCTGATATCGCTCTCTCGAAGTAACACGCTTTACTCCCACTTTGCAAAGATTCACGAGAACAAGACATTCCTTATAAGAAGGCCCTCTCGGATATTTACCCCTACCGATAGGTGCGCGATTCCCGGACGACCAATCATGTATACTCCGCGTGATGCTTCATATCACACCCAATCACTACCGCATGATCGCCCCATGGCTGTGGAAACCTCAATAGTGTCAAAGCATGATAATCCACACCGTGATGCCATGAAGACTCGGTCCAAAGGATAATTACACAACCGCCACATAGTGTGACACTTATCTGTGTAAGTGGGTCGATCTAACGTCGCATTTCTCTAATACACGTCCACGTCATGGTCAAGTGTCTCTACACTTCGATGAGACGAGATCTATCCCCGCCTTAAAGACAGAAGACATCTAATACGTGCTAGTCTGCTTATACTATCAATGCCCTGTTTGATAGTCGCGTCGACCTAGAGACATTTAAGTATCAAACTTATTAAAGTGATTAGAGATCTCATCAACCATAATCACCTATCATGGTTTCTCTATCACGATTTAATACTAAGGACGTTATCATATAACAATTCATAATTGGTTCTTTAAAAGAAATGTATATATGACAAATGTAAAAGCCATTTAATATATGTATAAACATAAAGAAATAGTATAAACGATCCGACCGGTCGGATCTTGGTCCAACCCGATTGGGTTTAGGACACTATTTCAACAATCTCCCACTTGGCCTAAAACCAATCACTCGCACACACAAGACCAAGTTGAAACACAAGAATCTCATACAATACTCGCAACCAGCTCTAGCCATAAACGGATCACTATCCGTGGGGACTCAGACTATCTCCATATCATGTTCCAATTGACCAAGTCAAAGGAACTGCCTCAACACACACATGAATCTCTGACGAGACCCTGGTCGTTGCCTCAAGCAATGAATCCACTTACTATATCAGCTATATAGAAAAGGTGGAAGAACCGCATTAGGTTCAGGAATGAACCTTCTAGATCCATGCACTGCTCCCGCTGCGCCTCCAAGGCACTACTGTGTTTTGGCCTAGTTGTAGATTTTACAGTGGCCCATAAGCTAGAACATTTCTAGCTCACTGTATCACTTATACAAAGTGGCTGCAAACCCAGACTGTAGCTCCCACTCGCCTTCATAAGACTTAGGATATACGTCTGTATATCTACGTTTATCTGATTCCAAGTTTCAATAAACTAGGAACTTTCCTTAACTAGTTTAAGGATATTCTCGACATTCACCAGATTTACTTTTATACTTGCTCATGACTATTCATGGACTATGAACATCTGGCATTTCTTTTATGATGGCTCCAACTGCCATAGCAAAGGAACCTTTCATAAGTGTCATCGTTCACCTCATCTTTAGGACTAACGTCCTAACATAGATAGATCTTGAGAACACTGACAAGCAGAATCCCCTGTGGTGACCTATGCTAAAACCCTTTTAGCATCACATCTATATAGGTGAACTATAATCTAACAGCAGTTAAATCTATCGCTATAGATTCTTATTTCCAAAATAAGAACTGCTAATCCAAGTGCTTTCGTAAAGACCTTGAATTACCAAACATTAATTGACTGTGACATGGGGTGGTAATTCCTGAGAGAGATATTTAATACCTTACTCAAAAATCGTAACTCACTCCCACTATCCCTTTTGCACATAGGCATATCCCTTCTGTTGACTAAATCAAACTCCTTTGATTATCAAACAAAGAAATCGTCTAGAGAAACTTGTTTGAGTCCATAAATAGATCTCACGAGCTCACATATCATGTGATAGTCTATGAACATCGAGCTTTATGCCCAACGTCTTCAACACTATCATATAGCCATGATACGAAGCTGTAACAAGCATCATCTGAATAGAACTGGGCTCAGCCTTGCAGGGACATTCCCTCTAGGTAAGACAGACTAGGTTCATAACCTGGTTGTCACTGTTGGAATCTAATTCAGATATTATGGCTCATAGCCATATTCCTCAATCTTGCCTTTTAAAAATTTCTTCATAAGTCGTGAGACATTCATTCTTCAAGATGAACATACCAGCAGCCCTTTCAGGCCTTTTGGTTATCCACGGGCTTACAGAACGTTTTGTGTGCACTGAGCAGTGATCTGCGCTTCATCGCTATGCGGCGTCTGCTCATGTTCCAATGGTTGAATATATCTTTGTGGTTCTCAAACTCTTTTGAGATCTTATTTACTCCCACTGTCTCTTTTGGAAGAATTACTTCCTCTAGAAGACGGCATGTTTGAAGACAAACATTTTGCTCTGCGGACAAGCAAATAATATCCAGCGTACTTGCTAAGATATTCCACACAGTTGCGTATGTCGTACTAGGCTCCAAGCCTTTCTGACTTTGCTTATGACAACTACAAATCATCGGTTAAGATAGATTTGACATTATCCTCTTCCATATCTAATATGGAATTTATTCAACCTTTATTCTTTGGAACTCTGTTAAGTATAAGGGCCCCATCCCGAAACGGGTAAGGGATACTTCGCATGGCTTGCGTCACACCTTTATCATATAAAGTGTTGTTTCCATTTTGGGAACACAATCTAATTGCGTATCCCAAAGATGGTATCCTTCAAGGGAGAATCTTATTCATTTTCAGACGACTTCTGGAACACCCTTCAGGTATTAATCACTTCAATCCAATTGATGATTAATTCCTAAATAGCTCACCAATCTCTAGCTCGAACTTTTTCGGGCTTTCCGAATTGTCGTACTTCAATAAGTACGTTCAACTATTTCTAAAAATAGTCATAGAGATTAATAAACATTTATTTGTGATATTAACTATCATGTGCCAACAAACATCGGTATGTGTAGGCTCTAGTCAAACTTCTAGGTTTCATAACCTTTTCTTAAAAGGGTATTTTAGTCCTCTTTGGATGAGACACGTATAACCCACATGATTCATAATCATATGGTTCAAAGATCATCGAATGACGCTTAGTTACACGCTTCCTTCCATGAGATCGTGCTTCAGAACAACCACAAATCAAGGATAACAAATATACAAATATTTAGTTGAGATCTCATCACTTATATCAACTATATAGTGACATCAATCTAGTATGTTAGATTCAGTGACCTTCCAACTTTATCGGTATAACATTTATTCTTTACAATTGAATATGTCTACTAAATCCTAACAAATAACTGAAAGTATGTTCTTCATAAGAACCGGAACATCATAACATTTATTTGGTTCCCTTTTCAGTTTACTAGATCCAGAATATGGTAAGTGTTACAACGTTTGTTTCACCTTCCATATCCGTCATTCAATCTTTCTAATTTAATCACACTCGTAAGATATCATATATCTTAGAGTTGACTTATAATTTGGGAAGATTTATCTCAACTCTCTTGCCTATAATAGAAACTTCGATAAGTTCTCTATTTAAGCACACGCCCTAACTTTCCTTTTAATCCTTTGAGTACTTGTAAAAAGTTTCTTATTGTAGTCTTCATAAGACTTTAAGAAAGATCACAAGAACCATGTCTTTAATTTCCTTTCATAAAGAAAATCTAAATTTATTAAATAGTTTATTTAACCTTTTGAATTGCATTCAAAACATTAACTATTTAATTAACCTTTAAGCAATGATAGAATTAAGTTGATACTTAAATCTTTTAATTTTGAAAACAACCTTTCCAAAATTAGACATGGTCATTCTCATTTAACATTTGAATTATTTGTCATCGTATGACTGAATGATCATCTTGGATCGTATCCAATATCATGAGCTTCCGTTTTCCTTTAATAATTAAAGTCTCGGAGTACTGCATCAATTATGTAGTCTCCTTGTCTCTAACTACTATAACAGGATTGCTCGTGTCATTGCTTATTTTTAAAAGGATTAAAACTACTTAACCATATTTGAGAACGATTCTCAAAAGGTAACAGTCATGTTTGGTTTTACTAATCGAGAATAAAAACATAAATATAAAGTTTGCTAAAACTACAACATAAAAATGAAAATAAAAGAGTGTTGTTGTTTATACACGCAAAATCAAAAATGGTCTTTTGGTTTATGATTTTGCTCCCACTAGTCAACTACTTCCAATTGACTTTCAAGAATTATTAATTTCTTTAGTGGACAAGATCCCACTAAACTACCCCGACCCCCGCTTTGGTCAAAAAAAAATAGCATAATAGGTAGACAACTCTTTGTCAATCGTATCTTATACGACTCTTGTTGTTTGACTAGTCAACTCTTTGACAATTTTCATCTTATGAAGTAGTCAAACCCTTGCCTCTAAAATCCAAACGACCCCGCTTTGGTCGGGTGGCGAGAGAATTCTTAGTCAAGTCATAACCCCAATATTCGTGAGATCTCATACGATCATATCTCGATAATGACGATATACCCGAGGTAGGTCAACCCCCTGCTTTGGCTGATGAGTTGGTCCGAACAAGGGCTCTTCACCGTCATTATAATATGGGGAGGCAATTTCAACTTGATTCTTTTGGGGTGGAAGTATTTATGTAAATTAATTCACTTAATTAATTTAATTACGGTCTCATCAATTTTATATCTATCTCTATAGACATACATCATACACATTCATCTAGATCGTGCCTATTCATGCATCTATCGTATCATATAAAATAAATACAAGCACAAAACAAATAAATGCGTAAAGTAACCGGTATGATCATGGACTTTTCCTAGGTGCGGTTTCAATACAAACCGATTTAAAACCGCTGGTCACAATCTAAGGTTAGCCGCAACCGCCAATAGATCTCTTCAATGCGCCATTCTCCAATGGGATCTTCATTTTCGCCTTTCTTTGGTCTCCATCTTCTGCGCTCCATTCTTGTTACATTCAATTCTATCTAATATACCCGCCGCACACAGAGAGCCAACGGGAATGGGATAAATGCGAGAAAATAAACTAGGTCACGTTTTCATAACGGCCTAGGACAACTTTTAAACCAACAAAAATTAAATCATTCACATCTATCCTATCGGTCGAGTCCATGATCAATCGGGGTCCATATAATCATATTATATCTACACTATCTAATCCATACAATTAAATCTTATGAAAAAGATAAAATTAAAATTTAACTACTTGCGTCTTAATTAATCAATTAACATTTAATCCATTAAATAATTTTCTAATCAATTAACTAATTAACATTTAATTAATTAAATGATTTTAATCGAAATAAAATTAACGATTAATTTTAAATGATTTTAATTTTAATTTTAATTAATTAGAAATATTCTAAAATTAAATTAAAATTAAATCTCTCTTTTGTTTCTTTCCTTTTGATTCGTAATCAAAAGGGATGTCGTTGGTTTCCTAAACCATGACACGACTAAACAACGAGATATCTATGCACAATAAATATCACGGGACGAAAAAGTCGAGCACATCGAATTAACGAAGAGTGGGTTCACCGAGAATCCATCACTCAACCTCGACTTAACGTATCGTGATTTGAATCTTGCATCTATCGACTAATCACAACTATGAACTACATTGAAACATAAAATACACAAAACTAAAATTTCTTTTCGTGTATCGTTTTACGAATCAAAATATATCATCTTTTAATTACGTGATTTAAACGATAAAATTAACTACGCAAATAAACACGCTTATTGCTTAAGCTCGAACCTGTCTCTGATACCACTGTTAGGAAATCAACGCGGGAACGCAGCGGAATTCAAAAATTTGATTTCCTTTTTCCCAAGATCGACTTCGTTTAAGCAATAAACGAATAAACTAAAGACGGTGGTTACCTTGGATGATCTAAAAGATCGACGCTTTGACCGTCTAAGGAGAGTAGTTCGAAGATGGAGCCGCCCAAGTGTTCGGCCTCTACCGCTAGTCCACAACGAACAGCCCGCCGAATCCCACCATGGATTGCTCTTGAAAAGTTCCGATTGCTAGACCGGCCCTTTTCTTCCCTCACAAACTCACTATAGGAAGCCCTCTTTCTTACACAAGAACTATGAGTTCTTGCAATTTTTCACAAGAACAATTGCTCTTGGAAGAATGGTGTACAAAAGAGCTTGGCAATCCTCTTATTTATAGGTATAAGGGCGCCACTTTTCCTTGGAGTAGAGGAGAAGAAAATCTCTTTCCAATAAAATAAGGAAAAACAATTAATGTGATTTATCTCTCTTTCCATAATTTAATTTTTAATATCTTATATTGAATGCAAATTATGTTATTACCATAAATCTATTTTTCTCAAAATCAATTAATATCACATATTAATATTATGGTAATCTCATTAATTAAATTGCACAATCCAAGTGTGTCATACACACAACAAGAATGCGCCCCATATCTTCATTAATTGACTTATGGAAACTTCTTTAATTAATATATGCTATGATTAATTAATTTGCAAAAATACATGTATATCATATATACATATTTTCGAAAATCATATGTATCAATATACATATTTAATTAATCATCATAATTAATATCTTGTATTATATTTATTCATAATAAATAAATACCACCATATTAATTTACCACTATAACCCTTATAGTCTCGAGATAAACTTTCCTTATTTGGTTATCATCTATAACCACATTTTAATCCGGCTGGATGTTCATATGTGTGTGACCCGATAGGCTTCCGAATATGTTGGCCGTAGACACAAAGTGCAAATTACGAAATTGCCCTTTATGCCTAACGATCACGGGATAGCGTCTAGCAACACACCGTGACCCCCAATCATCGGAAGAGTCAAATGCAATGACTACTACCTTTCATGTGAAACAGTTACCGTGTAACTTACAATCCTATCGCTGTAACAATATCCATACGGTCGTACATCGAGTGTCAAACATTAACAACCGTATCTTATAATTTGGATATCAGGCTCTCTCGAAGTAACACGTTTACTCCCACTTTGCAAAGATTCACGAGAACAAGACATTCCTTATAAGAAGGCCCTTTCGGATATTTACCCCTACTGATAGGGTACGCGATTCCCGGACGACCAATCATGTATACTCCGCATGCTTCAGTATCACACCCAATCACTACCGCATGATCGCCCCATGGCTAGGGGAAACCTCAATAGTGTCAAAGCATGATAATCCACACCGTGATGCCATGAAGACTCCGGTCCAAAGGATAATTACACAACCGCCACATAGTGTGACACTTATCTGTGTAAGTGGGTCAGTCTAACGTACGCATTCTCTAATACACGTCCACGTACAGTCCAAGTGTCTCTACACTTCGATAGACGAGATCTATCCCTGCCCTTAAAGACAGAAGACATCTAATACGTGCTAGTCTGTTTATACTATCAATGCCCTGTTTGATAGTGCGTCAGCCTAGAGACATTTAAGTATCAAACTTATTAAAGTGATTAGAGATCTCATCAACCATAATCACCTATCATGGTTTCTCTATCACAGTTTAATACTAAGGACGTTATCATATAACAATTCATAATTGGTTCTTTAAAAGAACAGATATATGACAACAGAAAAGCCATTTAATATATGTATAAACATAAAGAAATAGTATAAACGATCCGACCCGGTCGGATCTGGTCCAACCCGATTGGGTTTAGGACACTATTTCAACACTATGTTGACTTTCAGCTTGATAATCTGGGAAGGTTCGGTAGTTGTTTCATGGCTTTAGGAGCAAGTCGTCGTGGTTTCAAGTATTGTCGACCTATTTTGTGTGTGGACGCCACTCATCTAAAAACCCGTTTCTCAGGGCAACTATTTGTTGTTGTTGCTGTAAATGCCGGTGACCACCTATTCCCTGTAGCCTTCGGTATTGCTGAAAAAGAATGCAACGATTCATGGGGGTATTTCATGAGACAATTGAGGGTGGCCATTGAAGGTATCCATGCTGAAAATTTGAGCTTTATATCCGATGCACACAAGGCTATTAGAAATGCGGTTGGTCGTATTTCCCAATGCATATCACGGTGTTTGCTATCATCATTTAAAGGGCAATCTAACAAAAAAATGGAAGGATTACGGTTTTTGTGAAGACACATTCTATCAAACAGCCTATGCATTATCGGAGGCCGAATTTCTCCGAAAGTACGCCCTAATCAAGGCACAATGTCTTGGCGCATATCTAAAACTAGAAGAATTAGGTGTTGAACAGTGGGCGCGTGCCAAATTTCCTAGGAAAAGATACGCCTTAATGACAAGCAATTACGCTGAAAGTTTCAACTGTACGATTAGAGGAGCTCGTCGTTGGCCTGTTCCTAGCCTCTTGGAATTCATTAGAGCTACACTGCAGAGATGGTATAATGATAGACGACAGGAGGCGCTTGATTGTGCGACTGTGTTAGCACTGGAGATCGATAAAATAGTGGCTTCGAATATTACTGCTAGAAGGAAGTTCAGGGTTAATCCTATTAACCCCAATGAGTTTGAGGTTCATGGAAATAACTTGTTTCATGGGACGGTAAATCTACGAGAGAGGAAGTGTTATTGTGGTTATTTTGAGAAAATGGAAATACCATGTACGCATGCTAAATCTACGAGAGAGGAAGTGCTATAACGTTTGTTTGATCATAATACAAGTGATATAAAAGTAAGTTAATTAATAATGACATACCAAACTTGTTGCAAAACCGCCATCAAGAACTTTAAAGAAACGATCATTATCCATTTAAGTGTAGATTATAAATTGAAAGGTGAAAAAGTGGTTCTCTTTACACTACTTAAAAGAGTTTGAAGAAATGAGAGAAATGGCTCATACTTGTACAACAACAATAATTTCCATGTACCACACTAGTACTTGCATTCCCTACGTTTGGACGTAGAGAATGTTACATTCCCTACGTTTGCACGTAGAGAATGTTCCATTCCCTACGTTTGGACGTAGGTTATCTACGTTCAAACGCAGAGAATGTTGCAGCCATACATTTGGACTAGGTTCTCTACGCTCCGACGTAGAGAAAGTAGCATTCCCTACGTTTGGACGTTCATTCTCTACGTTTGGATGTAGATAAATTCAAATTGAATGTTGCATTTTAAGTTGAGTTGTTTTTTAAACAAATTGAATACTCATCAAAACAACATACACCAAAAATATAAATGGCTACCAACATACAACAAAATACCAAAAATATAACATACACCAAAAATTCCTACACAGTTTGTCAAAACAACATACACAAAAGTACCTATATATCTACTATTTGATTAAATAGTCAGACACAAAGTTTCTTTCTTAGCAACGGCATATTGTCATGATGGATCGTGAGAAAAGTTTTCCTTGTGCATCAAATGCTCAATGAACTTGACCGTGTATACCCCACAATCACCCTCAGTATAATATGAATAGTGTAAGAATAGTATAAACTGTATAATATAATAAATAGTTTGAAGTTTATAACACTTACGGAATTGGCATTTGTGGTACGAATTCAGGTTTTACTATTCTGACATCAAAAAGAGGCTTCGCTGGATCAACCATTTGTGGGAGTTGACGTAGACGAGCATCCATCTCCAACACTCTCCTAAACGAAACACCCCATGCTTTGATGTTTTTCTTCACATCATCCTTATACGGCTGCCCCGACAGACAATCCCACACCCTAATCTTCCATTTGGGAATACACACTTCGACAGCTGCCCAGTGAGCATAACTAATGGACCAGGGAATGTAGATCACGGTGTTTTCATCCCATTGCTTGACGTACCGATCCACAAAGTCTGGAATGACCGTTCTGTCTAGCGGCTTTCCCTGATCTACATGACCTTGCCCGCAAAAGGCGGCTAATTCAGAGTATGCAATGGCCATGTGCGGTTGAAAGCATCCTGGATGTCCTTCCATTTGCCGTTGTATCAGGTCCAGATACGCATCGACATGCTGTACGTATGCAAAAATAAGTTAGAGATAATGAAATCAGAAATATGAAAATGAAGTCACAAGAATATACTTCTCGGTCTAACTCTGAAAGAGGGCCATGGAGACGTGTGAACCACTCCTTGCCAAATGTAAGTGTAAGGCGGAAACCAGCTGCGTACCCCGTCGGAATCTCAATTGAGGGCGGATTTTCTTGTTGGTACCACGTTGTGAACTTGTTTTCCAGCTCGTCCGGAAACTTTTTCCATGCTGACCATCTCACAACGTTATCACTAGGCATATTGACTATGTGAGACCCATCAGTTAAATACTGTGGTCGGCTAGTAGTCTGACGGGTCGTCAATTTTCTGTCAATTGCATCAACCGCCTTTCGTTTACCCAATTGTACAACACTTGGGCCACCAGCTAAACAAATTTCAATACATTCACAAGTTAGATAGTTTTTCACAATATAATTTATAGTTTTGAAATTAAAAATCAAATAACATACTATTATCCATCTCAAGCTCCACAACCGATGCCTGGCTGGTCGTAGCCTCGGGAGGGGGAGGGGCCGTAGCCTCGAGAGAGGGAGGGGTCGTAGCCTCGGTAGGGGTCGTAGCCACGGTAGGGGTCGTAGCCTCGGTAGGGGTCGTAGTCTCGGGAGGGGTCGTAGCCTCGGTATTAGCATCGACAGTATCTGCATCAAAATAGGCACTCTCATCAATTCACGATAACAAACAATATCTATGTTAATAATATAAATTTCAATATAAATAACCTACTAAACAATAATTAGATATAAATAACATAATTCTTACCCGAATAAGTTTCCTCCACGAATAATTCATCGACGAAATCCTTCTCGACTCCCTCCTTCTGAACTCTCTCCAGCTGCACTCCCTCTTGCCCGGGTTAGGAAATCCCTTCAAGAATCTTATCAAACCCGAGCATCATCATCGGGTCATCGGTGGACGGGGTAGGAGATGAATAAGTATGCTGATGCGTATGCTGACCAGGTGGAGGTTGATGAGTATGCTGACCAGCTAGAGACTCGATCAAGATGTCTTTGATCAAGACGATGACCACTGTGTAGACCCATCGTGGAAAATCGAGAACATGTGCCCGGTCGATGTTGTCATGGGAGGAGGTGAAGGAGGTGAAGGAGGTGGAGGAGGTGGAGGCCGATGAGGGGTAGACTGAAAAGATGTTGCCCGGTTAGTATCATAATACATACAACTAAATTTATCGCATAAATAAATTGACAATGAAATAATTTTTACTCGATCTTTGGATGACAAATATCTGCATCAACCTCTTAAGTTCAAGAAGTATCGCCCCATGCTCATTCTGCCGCTGTATAACCTCTCGAATTACTTGCCGGTTCTCGTCATTCTGCCGGCAAATTTCCTCCCGAATGTCATTCAACCCATTATCTATCCTTCTCTTCACAGACCTATAAAGCCCAGCAGCTTCATCTTCTTCATCAGATTCATCTTCTTCCGCCTGTAGCATCTCAGTGTATGAACTGTGCGGCACACGTCGTGAATGAGGAGGTAGAGGCTGTTGTGAAGTAGAGGGATGTGAAGTAGAGGCATCGCTGTGTAGCGCGAGCGTGTTTGCCGTGTAGTAGATGGACGCGTCAGGAGGTGGCCGTGCAATTGGTACAGCCGAGGATCACACGTGGCGGCTCATTAATCTCCGCATCAGGGATGCCCCTATGTAGCATCAACTCCCTATCAACTTCCCTTGCAGCCAGGTATCCTATAACACGGCTCGCAAACAATGTATATTTCATTAGAATTAACAATAAGAAAATGTTTAACCATACCGATATAATTAAGAGAAAATGTTTATTAAGCTTATTACCTTACTTGCCTTCGCCAACACCCCTTCCATCTGCGGAGGGGTAGTCTTGCAACTCCATCTCATCATCCGAGGAGCTGCATCAGGAGCTCTGAGGGTGGCAGGAATAGTCGGAACAGCAATGTCCTGGAGGGTCTCGTAAGCCCAAAACTGTCAGGCATGTATAACCCCTTGTATCGTCACCCCGCTTTCCGCGCACTTTCCTTGTAGTATTCATCATCCGACAGATCTTTCTATAAGTCTGATCCCACAACCAAGTACCCCATGGAAAGTCATTTAGGCCTTCTACATTCTCGACCAAATAGAAGGTCTCACGAGGTACCTTAGTAGTCTCATCATGACCCATCATAATACCGTGAATAAGGTAGACTAAACCTACACGGTAGAGAACTTCAGATGCTCACCCTCATCCAATAACCATCTCTCAATATCCGGTATGGTGATCGGTTTTGGGTCGATGATGGATGTGGCCGTATTTCCCTCAAAGAAACACCTGGAATAACTATCGGGAGCTTCCGGAGATCACCAAACCTAAAACCGGTCATCATGCAAAACTCCCGCCTACCGAAACATGCGTATCTAAAATGAAGCTCACCGCCACATTCGGATAAACGGCAATCAAACATGCATATTGCAAAATTTTGGCGGAAAATCGCCAAAGGTGCTCGTACATTTGAATGAATTCTCCAAAACCCCACCTCTCAATGTTCCTCAAATCGATCCTTCTCATGTGAATGTCAAGAAGATCCGAGAGCTTGTTCTTTTCCCTCTAAAAGTCCATGTCAAATTTTCCTTTACTTTGTAGACTTGGTTCATGAGTGCCAATCAATCGTTAACAAATAGCATTGTTTCAAGTCAATCACACACATATACTAGTCAATCACAAGCTTTATACACTAACATTGTGAAGTAAATCAACTATATAGTACATCTAATACCAAAGAAGAAAAAACAGAGCTACCAATACCTAAATGATTAATGTAAGTGTAAGTGTAATCAATATTTCCAATAACAATGGTCTCTGGAAAACAGAGCCATTTTCGCATCTCATTTTGGGTAGAACAAAGACTTTATTATGCACGATCAAACCATCAATCTCACCATCAAGCCTCAATCAATCTCAACATATACAAGAAAAAATGCATAGTAACATCATACTCATACATTATCAACTTAAATGTCCCAAATTTAAACATACCTAGCCACATATTGCATGTTTTTACCAAATTACAATCAAGACTAACCTAAACCCTATAAATTGGAAAAATCTGCATACAAAAATACAAAAGAGGACTTAAGAACAGTTTTCTACGTCCAGACGTAGAAAATCCTATGTCCAGACGTAGAAAACCTACGTTCAGACGAAGAAAAACACAGAATCTCTCCCTTAATCGTCTTCTTCAAAATTTGGACTAGGTTCAACCCACATAAAGAAAAATCAGGCTAATCCCCTCTATTAGTGAACAATATCAGACTAATCACCACAAGGCCAACAAATATCAGGCTAATCACCACTACAAAACACTAAAAATTGGAAAATATATACAACATAATTTAAGAAAACAATATAACAATAAAACGTTTTAAATGCATCATAAAGGGAAACACTTACACTTTCTATATTGCTTTGATCCATTATGCTTGAGAGCAGAGGTGCCAAATCTGAATATTTGGTGCAAAATCACCGTCAGACGTAAAGAAACTGATGAGAAACGTAGGGATTAAAACTAGTGGAAGGGGATAGAAGAGAGAGAGAGTTATTCAAAACCCTTCAGGACCTTACTGTTAAACGTAGGGTTCTCTACATTTAAACGTAATTAATCCTACGTTTAAACGTAGAGAAATTTGAATATTGCAACATTCATAATTTATTGAAATAGCCTACGTTTAAACGTAGTTTCTTCACGTTTAAACGTAAAGAATCTACGTTTAAACGTAGGCTATTTCAATAAATTATGAATGTTGCAATATTCAAATTTCTCTACGTTTAAACGTAGGATTAATTACGTTTAAACGTAGAGAACCTTACGTTTACCTGATTTTCAATGTCAGAAAAGGCACAACCTGATTTGCAAGTCAAAGGTCTGACACAACATGATTTTCCAATTTCTACAGGTAAGCTCTATGGACTGATGTATGTTGTAGCTTTACCTCAGCATGCTATTGTTTTTTCTTCGGTTTTGAAGGGTATAAAAAGGAAAAAAATCTAGTGTAACATCCCGACTTTTCGGAAAAGGACAAAAGAGTCTTTTAACTAAACTCGGATGCTCGTGTTATTTAATTAAACGATTTAAGGTATATATATATACATAAATTCAAAACCTATATATTTAAAAGGATTTTGGGGTTATGTAATATTTCGATTCTCGGAAAAGGGCAGACGTGTCAGTTTGCGAGAACGAAATATCATATTTATCTTTTATGGAATTAAAGTATATAATCATATATACATATATTTCAAGTATGTATATATATGTTACTTGGGGGCTGAATTGTAAATTATGTGTTTTAGGGGTGTAATTGCAAGTTAATTAGTGAGGAGGTTATATTTGGGGAAATAACCTCCCCACTAATCAAAGGGGAATTTAATCATAAAGCTTTTTACGTTAAAAAGAGAGAGAGTCTGTGAATTGAGAGCCAAGGGAGAAGGAGAAGAGACTTCTTCAAATTCACAGTTCATCTCTACTCCGATTTCAGTTCCGTCTGCGGCAGGAGCATCGTGAGTTTTCCAGGATCGTTTTGATACCAAGTTTTCCAAGTTTCATCAAGGTAAGGAATTAGCCCTAATCTTGGTTTCTTCTCGTTTTGATCTAGTACGGTCGTAGAAGGTTGTTATTTTCGTAGATTTGGGTATTAGAAACTTTAATCCTAACTAGTTCTTGAATTGGTTATGGATTAAATAGGGTTTTGTTGGAGTTTGTTGTTGAGGGCTGTAGTCGTTCTTGAAGGTTTGGCTTTGGTGTTGGTTGCTAATAAGGTAAGAGATCTTCCTAATGTATAATTAAGTTGTATGATGTTAAGGTTGAGTGTTTGTGTTAAATTATTGGTTAGAAATCATGTTTTAGGTTGTGGTTATAGTGTTGGACAATGTGATATGTAAATGTTATGTTTCTTTGCTGTTTTTCTGTGTTAATTGATGTAAAGTTGGGTTGGGTATGTTTAGGATTCGTCAAAGTGCAGAAAACTGTTCTTTCTTGGTGCAGTCGGACCCATCCGTACGGATAGAACCTCTATCCGTACGGATAGATCATAGTATCCAACCGAGAATAGTACAGAGAGTTATCCGTCCGGATAGTGTAACCTATCCGTCCGGATAGAGCAGTGTATCCGTCCGGGTGTAACAGCATCCGTCCGGATAGTGTCCTCAATGTGTGATCTTCTTTTTTCTTTATGTGTTTTAAGCTATGTGGTGGGTTCTAAATGTTACCCCTTGATGTAATAACACTAAATGAACATGAACAAGCCATGATTAAGCTTCTGATGCGTTTAGTTCCGGCACCGAATGTACTCTTCAAGGGAGTTGAAGTTCGGGACCGTCGGAAGGGTATGATTGGCCTGTGCTTTGATGGATTAGTATTCATCAATGTCTGTGTATGTGCTAGGCCTTGTCCGTGTCTAGTGGTCTAGGAAAGAGAGTGGTAGAAGTGAGGGAGCTTACTTGAAAATACTTAGGTGGCTAGTTAACAAATTAATAACAAACGTACGTGTGTAGTTAAAAGATTAAACATCGTAACACTCTTGGTAAGGCACTTGGCTATATCGCGATGCGTGGGCGGTCAGATAAAGTGAATAACTCGCGCCTATAAACGGCTAAATGGTAGGGGACTTCGCCGAACGTACGCGCTTATCGGGTCTTAACCCGTGGCTATCGGTGTGATCCACTGATAGGTTGCAAACGATACCTCGTGGTGGGTAGCACCATGCGTTATGCCCTTGAGTGCCGATGTAACAAAGATAGGTTAAGTTAGAAACGTTTAGTCACGACATGTTGATGGACATGAAGTGAACCCTAGAATTGAGTCGGTCTCATAAAGATAACTTAATAATGATTAATGAACCTTTTGTTGTAAGACTTAGTTATACATTAGCTTCTTTCTCTTGCTAAGTACATTGTACTTACCTCAATTGCATATGTTGTTTTGTGTGCTTTTGGGGTGAGAAGACGAACAGGTCAGTCTTGAGCTCGTTGAGGAGTTCGATGAAGTTTTGTTGGCGTTGAAGTCCTTTTGATGTTTCCTTCTGTTTCTATTAAAGGTTGTACTGTTTAAGTTATAGATTCTTTAATAAGCATGTTACTTTTATTTCAAGTTTGTAAGATTAGCTTTGTATCTTTTTTTGTAACATCGTACGTTGTAAGTTCTATATCGTTGATGTAAGCTTTTCCTTTCTACCCCTAGACGGTTTGTATTCTATTCTAGTAGCATTTATGGTTTTTACCCGAGCCTTTTGGGCTTCCGTTGCTTTATTTTGATACGATGACGTAGAGGCTGGCGTATAATATTAAATTTATTTAATGCTATACGCTACGCGACGACGTTCTCTTCCGGATAAGGGCTCGATGTCTGGAGCGGGCGCATACTGATTGGTATCGAGAGAAGCGCCTCCTTGCTTTCCTAGGCTTCCCTTTTCTTAGATAAGACTTTTTAGACCACTAAGTAACCATTCTGATTTCCTTGATCTTTCAGAATGGTAGGAACCCGTAGAAGTTTCTTTGCTAACCTAAACTTCTGTTTTTTTTAAGATAAGGTATCTTAGATCTTTTAGAACCTTTCTGATCTCTCTTGTTCTTGGTGGTAAACCTCGTAAAAACTGAGAATCCTTAGACCTTGGTCGAGTCGCACTAGGATCTCTTGAAGAGTCTTCTTAGACGAAGGTTAGTTTGAGTTCTAAGCTCATATCCTTCTTGTGATGCCCTCTCGTTTGTTCCTTCTAGAACCCTTAATAGAATTCCTACCTTCTTTTGGAGCTTTTAGACTTTTCTCTCATTGCTCTCTTCTTGGAGGATTTAAAGTTTTCTTATTGCGACCTTTTGATTTAATCATTTCTTTGATTTTATAATTTGATGTTATGCAAAACGAGTAAACGATTTTGTTCACGTTTCTATATGTCTTTTAAAAACCTTATGATGTTTCAAAAATTCTGTAAATTTTCAGCCACTTAGAAAATTTCCTTGTTTACAATTTCTATTTTGACATCAATTTAGTTTTCAATATGGATTGTTCATGAATTGTTTAACAAGGAGGAGTACTCTGTTCAGAAAAAATTCTGCAGCGGTACTCTTACTTATGAGTCTGTTTTGAATAAGCTAAACACCTTCAAATGACTTGAAATTTTGATATGTTGAAGAAAACTTTCTGCTCTGCAATTTTTGTTTTGGAGTCAAGTGCAAATTCTTTCTGGTTTGAGTTCAATCTGCAAAACAATGCAGATTATAAATTTCTGAAGATTTTGACAGCTTGCAGCAGTCGACGAAAATAATTATTTTTAACCAATTTATGCTTTTCCATAAAACCTGAATTTTATGTAGTATATGTAAAACTTGTATGCCTACAAACTTTCTTTTTACATCATGTTCAAAATCAGTTTGGTTTGCTCTATGCAAGTCAATCATTTCATGATTGATGTATGTATCTAAACTTTTATGTATTTGTTCATGAAAGGCTAGACAACATTCTTTCACCCTAGAAGTTTAGGTGTGGGGTTTGAGGTGTTGGGAAGGCTTTGTAGCATAAGATATTTAACCTACTTGTTATCCAAAATAAGAAGTTTAGTAGGTAGATATTAAGTGTTGTAGATTTAATACCATTTTGTGACAAGAAACAATTACATGGTGACTTTCCAATTCAATGTTTCCTTTAACGAGGTGCTTTTTATAATCATTTGGATTTATACTTAGTTACTTCTAATTTCAAATGTTTTCCCCTTGCATACTATTTGTAACCAATGTACTGGTAGATCATCCATTTGAAACCTTTTGAACTCGGTAAAAGTTCTTTTGTTGCAAAGTTTTGTTCTCCAAGTGTGCACATACTTTGATGTATTTTTTTATTTATTTATGAAGATGCTTTCATAGTGTCAAACACTTGATTTAAGGAAATGATTTTCTCATTCTTCGAACTTTTTGAACTGGCAACCGCATATCCCTCCATTGCATCATGTTTAGCAAATTCAGGTCAATACACTTTTGCATCCCAGTGATTACTTTCAATGCATTCCCTACACGATGTTTTAGTGCAGAAAACTTTTGTTTAAAGGCTCAACTCTTTTATTAGAATTTTATACCCTTTTCGATAACCGGTTGAAAGATCAAACTTTCTCAAGACATCCAACTTAATTACATATTCTTTTGTCTTCCGGCAAGAATACGTGAATAACCATTTCTTACCTATGTGCCATTTAATAACTCCAGACTACTTTTAGAAAATTATATATATACATATGTTCAAAAGTTCTATCAATAATTACTTTCAAAGTACTGCATCTTTTACTCCCTTATGAAATTCTTGTTTTTGAATAAGCGAGTAGTCGAACCTCTTTTACAACTCATGCATGTCTTTTAAAGTTATGTTTTGATAAAGAATGTTAGCTTGCAACTTATTTTGTTAAGAGTATTCCTCGACAAAAGTTGCTACAAGTGTTAAGTTGTTTTGTCTTATTCTAAACCTTCATTCTTCAAGTTGGAAGAAATGACTATCTGATTTTTTATTTTAAAACCAAAGGGGTGTCCTCATCCTTTGAACACTTTCACCTTCGATTCAAAACCTTTTTACAATATCACAATAGCCCTTCTTGTGTTAATTTTTGAACGACACGAAAACATGCACTATTTGAAACTCTTGTGTTTTCTTTACTCAGTCGTCACTTATGATTTCTTCACGAAGCACTTTCCCGTTTTATCTTTATCATTGAACCTTTGAAGAAAATGCATTCTCTGAATCCATTTACTTTCTCTTCCACGTTATCATTCATGACCCCTTTCATAACATTTCTTCAATTTACTTGGATTTTCATCATGAAAACTTTCGAGAGAGTATGACTCGTCTTCAAATATTTTTTTTTATATATGAGTACATATTTGAATAAGATTTGAAACTCCTTTTACTTCCAGACCTTTTCTGTTGAACTCTTTAATAGCAATTTTGTTTTTCTTTTGCATTCAATCATGCCAATTACTTCAAGTGAAAGGAAAATGTTCTCAAAATGGATTATATAGAATGATCGGTTGGCTGCAACTAATGTCCCTGCCAGAGAACTTTTGTTTTATCGATTTTATCACAAGTGGCCTCATCTTGGTAAATTTTATATGTCATCCATTTTGTGTTATCCAAACAAATGTGTTACTATATGCATGTGAACCAAGTTCAAACCATCTTTCATTTTGTGATACACGTCTCAAGATTTTCCTATTTTTGTTATCTCATTTAGTAGTTTCAGTTTTCAAAGACTTTTATAACCATTTTTACCTTCCTTCTGGGATCAAGGTGAGAATAAGTTTAAAACTTTGTTTCTTGTATATGTGTTGTTAAAAATAAATAAAATAAAAAAATTCTTTTACAACTCCAGTCTTCTGTTGGACTATAAAGTTTTAGTTGCTGATAAACTCACTATCAAAAGTTGTATTCTTGTCTATAGGAAAGCCTTATAAGTTTGGTAGAAGATGTTTATATGGTTTCCTTTTTGAAGACTAGTAAAGATTGAAGTATGTCTATGGTTTGGGTGTGTTATAGATGGTTTAGTGCTGGATTGATAACAAGACGGAGTTGAAGTTCCTTAAGTTAATAATTAGTTTCTTGAAGGTAAGGCGAATGTATAGGTCAGAGTAACCTTTGTGTAAGTCTGGAAACATCAGTAAGGGTGATGAATGGACAAAGAACCTAGAAAAATGCTACTTGTTAATTAGTGGATTGACATATGACTTTTGGGACAAAGTGTTATAAGAGGAGCTTAAGAAGTTAGGTTATAAAGTTGAGTATAGTAGATGAAGGTGTGGATAAGCTAGAATGGTGCTTAGGTCTGATGTACTAGATTAGTTGTGATGGACGCGTTGAAGTCTTGATGACGAAAGTACTAAGGTTCAAATCAGTTGGAGATAACGTCTTGTTGGTTTGTTTTTGAAAGTGAACTAGAAGGTAGGCAAGCTGGTATCTAAGATGAGAGTGGTGTTGGTTCCGGCAAGTTTCGAGGACGAAACTTCTTTAAGGGGGGAAGAATGTAACATCCCGACTTTTCGGAAAAGGACAAAAGAGCCTTTTTAACTACACTCGGATGCTCGTGTTATTTAATTAAATGATTTAAGGTATATATATATACATAAATTCAAAACCTATATATTTAAAAGGATTTTAGGGTTATGTAATATTTCGATTCTCTAAAAGAGCGAGGCGTGTCGCTTTGCGAGCGAAATATCATATTTATCTTTTATGGAATTAAAGTATATAATCATATATACATATATTTCAAGTATGTATATATATGTTACTTGGGGGCTGAATTGTAAATTATGTGTTTTAGGGGTGTAATTGCAAGTTAATTAGTGAGGAGGTTATATTTGGGGAAATAACCTCCCCACTAATCAAAGGGGAATTTAATCATAAAGATTTTTACGTTAAAAAGAGAGAGAGTCTGTGAATTGAGAGCCAAGGGAGAAGGAGAAGAGACTTCTTCAAATTCACGGTTCATTTCTACTCCGATTTCAGTTCCGTCTACGGCAGGAGCATCGTGAGTTTTCCAGGATCGTTTTGATACCATGTTTTCCAAGTTTCATCAAGGTAAGGAATTAGCCCTAATCTTGGTTTCTTCTCGTTTTGATCTAGTACGGTCGTAGAAGGTTGTTATTTTCGTAGCTTTGGGTATTAGAAACTTTAATCCTAACTAGTTCTTGAATTGGTTATGGATTAAATAGGGTTTTGTTGGAGTTTGTTGTTGAGGGCTGCAGTCGTTCTTGAAGGTTTGGCTTTGGTGTTGGTTGCTAATAAGGTAAGAGATCTTCCTAATGTATAATTAAGTTGTATGATGTTAAGGTTGAGTGTTTGTGTTAAATTATTGGTTAGAAATCATGTTTTAGGTTGTGGTTATAGTGTTGGACAATGTGATATGTAAATGTTATGTTTCTCTGCTGTTTTTCTGTGTTAATTGATGTAAAGTTGGGTTGGGTATGTTTAGGATTCGTCAAAGTGCAGAAAACTATTCTTTCTTGGTGCAGTCGGACCCATCCGTACGGATAGAACCTCTATCCGTACGGATAGATCACAGTATCCAACCGAGAATAGTACAGAGAGTTATCCGTCCGGATAGTGTAACCTATCCGTCCGGATAGAGCAGTGTATCCGTCCGGGTGTAACAGTATCCGTCCGGATAGTGTCCTCAATGTGTGATCTTCTTTTTTCTTTATGTGTTTTAAGCTATGTGGTGGGTTCTAAATGTTACCCCTTGATGTAATAACACTAAATGAACATGAACAAGCCATGATTAAGCTTCTGATGCATTTAGTTCCGGCACCGAATGTACTCTTCAAGGGAGTTGAAGTTCGGGACCGTCGGAAGGGTATGATTGGCCTGTGCTTTGATGGATTAGTATTCATCAATGTCTGTGTATGTGCTAGGCCTTGTCCGTGTCTAGTGGTCTAGGAAAGAGAGTGGTAGAAGTGAGGGAGCTTACTTGAAAATACTTAGGTGGCTAGTTAACAAATTAATAACAAACGTACGTGTGTAGTTAAAAGATTAAACATCATAACACTCTTGGTAAGGCACTTGGCTATATCGCGATGCGTGGGCGGTCAGATAAAGTGAATAACTCTGCTGGCCTATAAACGGCTAAATGGTAGGGGGACTTCGCCGAACGTGTACGCTATCGGGTCTTAACCCGTGGCTATCGGTGTGATCCACTGATAGGTTGCAAACGATACCTCGTGGTGGGTAGCACCATGCGTTATGCCCTTGAGTGCCGATGTAACAAAGATAGGTTAAGTTAGAAACGTTTAGTCACGACATGTTGATGGACATGAAGTGAACCCTAGAATTGAGTCGGTCTCATAAAGATAACTTAATAATGATTAATGAACCTTTTGTTGTAAGACTTAGTTATACATTAGCTTCTTTCTCTTGCTAAGTACATTGTACTTACCTCAATTGCATATGTTGTTTTGTGTGCTTTTGGGGTGAGAAGACGAACAGGTCAGTCTTGAGCTCGTTGAGGAGTTCGATGAAGTTTTGTTGGCGTTGAAGTCCTTTTGATGTTTCCTTCTTTTTCTATTAAAGGTTGTACTGTTTAAGTTATAGATTCTTTAATAAGCATGTTAC
Organism: Gentiana macrophylla; assembly: GCA_026214975.1. NCBI lineage: Eukaryota > Viridiplantae > Streptophyta > Magnoliopsida > Gentianales > Gentianaceae > Gentiana > Gentiana macrophylla. The sequence goes on along the minus strand of CM047817.1, from coordinate 76,469,068 downwards.
TTTTATTTCAAGTTTGTAAGATTAGCTTTGTATCTTTTTTTTGTAACATCGTACGTTGTAAGTTCTATATCGTTGATGTAAGCTTTTCCTTTCTACCCCTAGACGATTTGTATTCTATTCTAGTAGCATTTATGGTTTTTACCCGAGCCTTTTGGGCTTCCGTTGTTTTATTTTGATACGACGACGTAGAGGCTGGCGTATAATATTAAATTTATTTAATGCTATACGTGCCGAACGTTCTCTTCCGGATAAGGGTTTTATTTTGTTAGAAGCTTTCACATTCTGTCGTCTTTTTGGTGCTTTTTGATTGTCTTTCGCCCCTATCCTGAACTGAAAGCTTTGAGATGTAGGGTTTGCCTAAACTCACTTCCATATGCATACGAGTCTCCCAGTACTATCTACATGTTGCTAAATCCAACTAAATAATCACTCTTTCCACATGCGTATGGCATATTTTTTAATGCTATACATCCATTCAAATCTTTGATTATTTCTCTGGTATTTTTAAATCATTTACATATTTAGTCATCTCCGTGCATATTACGGGTTTTCCTACAAGTATAGACATATATTCGAGTTTGCTCGCTAGTAGTCAAGTCGAGTATTGCATTACCCGAGTATCGTTCGTTTAATCTTCGAGTCGAGTCAATTTCAAGTTCGAGCTGATTTAAACCGAGCAGAATCAAGTTTTGGGTCGAGTCGATCTCGAGCTACTCAAGAGTAGCTTGACTTGCTTACGGCCCTAGTTAACTCCGAAGGTAGTCCTTATTAGAAGATAAAACCACAAGAGATAAACAAATGGAGTCAAAAGAAGAGATAAATTTGTTATATGAAGATAAATTTGATTAAATTTAGAATATAGTGTTTATCATAAATTATTAAAATAAATAATATTAGCAATATACACACATTAATTATAGAATATATAATTATTTTGTACTTAATACCTAATAATTACAGAATATATAATTATTCTGTAATTAATACGTAATATCTACAATTATTGTGTGAATATTGCTAATAAATAATAGTATTTTTATGTGTTTTAGGATTTCTCTCCTATATAAATGAGTAGTACTGTATCAATTAATCAATCAATAAAACATCAGTTCAGTCTTTTACGTTTCTGCTACGTATTCAGTTTTTTTTTTATGGTATCAGAGCTATGGACAGGGGTTCATGTACGTTAACATTGCTGAACCCTCGTTCGATCCTCTTCCGCTTTTAAACAAATTTTCATAGTCTCGTCCATCCAAATTTTATAGCATCTTCCAGTATGTGTGTGTATCAGCCACGATCCATAACCATGAGATCTTGCATGTGAAAAAAAATTATTTTTCCCTAAATTTTTTCTAATTTCTAGTTAATAGATCCAATCCCATTCCATCCTTCCGGTGCCGGTCAAATAAAGAGAAGCCATTCCACCAAAAAAAATTTTAAATAATTAAATTCCTAGTGTCACCGTCTTTTCTAATCCAATTTCTTTTTTAGTAATGAGAATGATTAATCTTGTCATATAGCATTTTAATTTTTCTTTTGGCATCCATTTTATGTATATTTTTAGGTGAGATTGGAAAATTTCACAGATCCACATGCATTAACAATTGCAACCGGAGGCTGATGTCATAAAAGAAATCCGAGCATCGTTGGATTTCGGAAGAACCGTCGAAAAAGATGAGCGCCGGAGTGAAGATGCCCTCCAAAATATCATCACTAGTGGACTCCGAAAAAGCCATCGGAGTGGAGATGCCCTTTAAAAATATCATAACTATGGACTCCAGAAAAATCACCGGAGTGGAGATGCCCTCCAAACATCATCACTAATGGACTCCGAAAAAGCTATCGGAGTGGAGATGCCCTCCAAAAAATATCACAACTATTGACTCCGAAAAAAATCACCGGAGTGGAGATGCCCTTCAAACATCAATACTAATGGACTCCGGAAGATCTGCCGGTGTGGAGATGCCCTCCAAATTATGCCAAGACAAACTTAGCCTTCAAACCCGGCCTCGTATGAGGGAGGGTATTAGAAGATAAAGCTACAAGAGATAAACAAATTGAGTCAAAAGAAGAGAAAAAGTTGTTATAAGAAGATAAATTTGATTAAATTTAGAATATTGTTATAAATACACACGTAATATGTGGATGTCTATTTTACGGTACTACATTAACATATCTATTGATGTAAGATGTCATCATTTACATTAGCCACCTAAAGTCATATGTGGCATTGTTGTAGTTTGACACATATCTACACATGTGTCATCTTATTAGTATAACTAGGAAAAGAGGCACCCATGCTCCGCACTCCCGGTGTCCCAGATTGTAAATATACAATGCAATTTAACGTATGTATGCATCGTTGATGAATTGGATTTTTGGTTTCAAGCCAGATATGTAACAGTATATTATAATAAATGATGAGTCGTTGGAATATGTAAAGGATATAGGGAAAATGTGGAACATCAAACATCCAAGAAACAAAATACATCGCCAAAAACATATTCAACATTTTTTATCTGGGTTCACTCCATAACTCTTTATTATGGATTCCGGTACTAAATATTCAGACTATACCAATAGAATCTTCATACCACCTGAATTTAATGTCAACAACAACAGCATCATGAGCTGGAATACTTGGAAGCTTCAGCATTGTCTGTAAACGAGTTTTTTCGATAAAATTCCCAAGGCAACTTAGAGCATGAATTTTCCATCTACAATGCGCATTTTTCAAGTGTAAATTAACTGCAAGTTTGAAGTACTCGTATCATTCTCAAGATTAAAGTCAGAAAGATACTCACAATGGGAAATGGCGAAAGTGATCTTGGAATTGGAGGTGGATTCTAGAATTGATTTTCCGGTGTGGTGCCACTAAACGCGCCCTACACAAAAATAAATAAACAACTAATTACACAAGTTTACAGTATACCTTAATGTCACCCACAAGTTCATTAGAAGCGATTTTTGTATTCAAATACTCATCAACCGCTTGCAGAGTTTTCTTCCTGTCCTGTTAGAGTTTTAAACATCCATTTTAAGGACACAGATAAGAACCTGCATTTGACGATTAACCGGGAAAAAAATGATCGAAATGATGTGAAAGAACACATTCTTATCAGAATCGCTTGTATTGATAGGCATAATATGTTCGTTGAATCATGAGAAGAGGTAGACAAACCTCTGCAAACAGAATTTTTTTGCTGACTAACTGAAACAAAGCAGCTGAACCTAAGACTTGAAGTATGGTCTCCACCTAAAAATGCACACGAAAGATTAGCCATGGTGCGGTAAGCATAAGATGTTAATCAAGGGAGATGAATTATACAAGTAATCCAACCTCAGTGAAAGCTAATAATCCTAAACCAGTTGCAGCAACAAGGCCAAGAGCCAGCGATGATGAAATAGATCCATCCTGAAACAGAAGTTGTATATACATAATTGTTGCCTCAAGCAAAGGTGGATGTAAGATGAAGAATTGAAGGAAAATAGTAAATTAATATTAGAATGCATAAACCAAAGAATTTATTTGTTTTTTTAGTATAAAACATTTCCAATGTATAAAAATGTAGTCCACATTTAAAAGGAAACCAGTAATTTGTTATATAGGCATATAGCAAAACATTATCAAGAATTATATTGTAATATTTTTATTAATTTGTTGTTCTTGTACCAAATAGATACATGATGTATGCAAATGAAATAAAAATGCAAAATATTGTAGGCTTTGAAAACTTACCGGCATATTTTTTTCCTCAAGCTGTACCGCATCACATCCAAGTAAGATTTCCGCATCATGTGAACACAAATCAGTAGGGAGTGTGCCCGAATCGTCAAACAACCGCACATCAAAGTGGCACTTGTTTTTATTAATATAAATCAGTATATATAGTTGAATAAATAAAAGCCGATAAACTTATTTAGGATAACATTATATTATAGATTTACCTATATTTCACAACTGTATTCCTCTGAATATGCTAACAATGGAAATGCACGTGTACAAGTGTTTCCATGTCCTGTGTGAAGAAGGAAGCTATTACATGCAATAAAAGAAATGCATATAAATAGAAATACAACTCTTAACCACCAAGTCCCAGCATACAAAGCAATTAACAATAAATATACAATAGCAACAATGAAATAATCATGACAATACCTGAATATCTGCTTATTCACATGTAAAAGCCAGAGAGGCAAAGACCACAAGAGAGGAGTTATTTCTTGACAGAATGAACAGATGCAGAGAAATGAAGGGGTTAATAATATTTCGATGTACAATAACAAAGCAAAGAAAATTATCTCACCATTACTTCATTCACAATAGGCCATCCATGAATTGATATTGTTTTCTACTCGTTGATGGCAAATGATAATACTGATTTCTTTTTTGTTTGGCCAACTCCAATGATTTCGAAGAATTACAAATTTCAAATGTGTACATATTGGTGAATACTTGCACTTTAATTTCCCAATTGTTTTGGGGCTAGATTCCGTCTCCAACCATCAGGATCTAAGCAAGATGTGATATTGGTATTAATACCAGGTAAGGGTCCAGGTTCCCTGGTAATCTTTTCACCGCAAAGTCTAACTGCTTCTCCGGTCTTATATACATCATATGTTCCTTATAGCTATCTGTGTATTACTATATTCAACCACAACAAATATTAGCCATAGTGTTTTAATATAGACAAAATGCAATGCAGACACAAGCATCAAATCGTGTAATAGCAATCTACATGTGCATAAGCATTTCCTTTATCATATATTCAGAAGCCTCGTAATTAAACGTAAACTCCATCACTGCACTCCATCAATATTAGTTCCCCTCAAATGTACCTGGAGCAGAACTAATATTGGAGAGTCCATATGAATTGACATCTTGAAATAGCAAAGACTGGAAACAAAATAACGAAAAATGATCTGTACCTGTCAACTGAAAACAATTCCAACAACAACAAATAAAAGTATCATCATTGTCATGTTTATGAAATTGCCATCAGGATCAAACTAAAACTATAAATAAACTCTATATCCGCCAAGCGATTGGTATTAAGGCCAAGTTCAGTTTAAGTCTCAAAAGAAACTACTAAAGAAAAGTTGGTATTGCCGTTATTACCTATATGTTTATCCCTAATAATCTGATTCTTGGGATAAAACTCTAGTAACTACCAAAACACGTATAAAATTTACCATCAGCATTGCGAGGAGGGCCACATGTGCTAGCAATCTTCCTTTGAGCAGCAGACGGAGGAAAATTTTCACAAATTTGAATCTGTAGAAACAATGAATTAATACAAAGGAACATGTTTTAAGGATCAGCATAGTGCATATTGTAGAATAGCCTTGACAGTTTTTTGCATCCGACATGACGACCCAAAATGCTAAAAACATTTCCAAACTAAACAATAACATAAGATATATTTCAAATCTAGTTTTATTATCACATACAATAAAACAAGGCAGCCAATCAAAAGTCGCTAACCAAAAGGACCCTAATTATCCTCCACTTTGTATGTATGTTAAGGGTCAATTTGTAGTGTTTTTAAGGATATATTTTACATCAATTTTCCCCATATATAGATGTTTTTCATAAAAATCGAGTTTATAATCGATTAATTGAGTAAATGGTGTTTCTAGTAGGTTAAATTGCAAAACGTAGCGAATTATGTGTTTAAATCGTGATTTTATATTATTTTAGGATTGTGTTACGCTTTGGTATGTTTTTCCTACATTGTAGATACACATTGTTGATGGAAAGGATGATTTTAAAGAGATGAATTCGAGTGGAAAATCCCGAAATATACTCGTAATACGACGGGCTAATCAAAAAGGCGTTTTCTGAAGAAGAGTCCTTAATGAAAGTTGTAGAGTTTTCCGAGAGCTTTTTTTTGACATTCGGATCATAATTTTTGGAGGTCTACAACTCAAGATATGAATTTTAGAAGTTTGAGTTCAATCTCTAAACCAGCGTTCCATGCAAGAATATCAGTACAGAGAGTTCAGACAGCGAGCAGACTAGCGTTCATCCTCCGTTCAAGACACTAGACGAGCGTCCGACATTTCAAACTGGCGTCCGACCACCGCCATACTCCAGCCGCCTCTGTTTTCTATTTAAAGAGCAGCAGCCCCAAACCCTAAAGAATTCACAATTTTTCTTCACATCAAAAGAGAGGCCAGCAGCCGACTTTGGAGATTTGAAGGCCGGTCACCCGAGCCTTGTGCTCGGGTGATCCGAGGTTAGATTAGGAGTAGTTTTTCGTTTCGTTTCCGTTTGTTGATCAATCCTTGTACCAACTATGTGAGTTTGATTTTTTTTTCAATTAATTCAATCCTTGTTTATTTTCTATGATCTCTTAATTTATTTTGTATTGTTCTATGTTTTATGATGCTATTACGTGACTTATATCGAGAGATTAGTTTGCTATTGATGTTTACAACATACGGAAGTTGCGTAAACTAGATCACCATAGAAAGATAGGATTTTTAATCATTGATGATGACAAATTAATCGGTTAATCATCTAGGTTGTTAGATTCTAAAATACGAGAGTTAACCTGAATCTACACCTTCGTTTTCTATGGAATATTGGTCTCAACATTCGGAAGAGGAGAGATCGATAATTGAATTCACTAAGAGATTAGGGATTCATAGCTTGAGAAATAGATTCACTAAGGAATTAGGAATTTGTATCTCGTGATAAGGTGAAACCACAATTTGAATTGAAATCATGAGATGAACTAGGATTGAGATCACTTAGGTTCGTTCATTGTTTGATCCCATGTTTCCTTAGGTTAGTTTGTTTATTTTGTTTCTTAGGTTAGATTTATTTTGATTGTTCTTTGATTTATGTTTTATGTTTTTGCTTTTCGTTTCATCCGTTTCTTGAGTAGTAATTGAGAGGATTAATTAGATTAGATTCGACATCCTTTTTCCCTGAGGATCGATGCCCGTACTTATCCAACTTTACTAGCAACTACCCGGTATTCGGCCGGTTAGGAGGTAGTTTTGCATGGTAGTATAGGTCTTATAAATTTTCTTTTGTTTTAATGATGCAAAATCTCCCCAACAAAAGTGGCGCCGTTGCCGGGGAATCGGTGTTTTGTTGAATTTGGGTGAATTAATTTCTCGATTTTGTTACGTTTTTTTTATTTTTCGTTTTCAATAAAAGTAGCGTGAAATAAATCGAGAGTTTTTATTTTTGCCGTGTTTCGATAACCGTTGGGTTAAGAATGTGCAAAAAGTTTTTTACTCGATTTGTGAAACGTGAACTATATGTTTGTTTGTATCTAGTCTAACCCTCTGTGCTTTAATTTGATGTGGCTGCTCTGTGATATTTGATGTATGATCTTTTAAGAAATTAGGGTTTGCTGTGTTTCCTGCGTTTTCTATGCAAATTCGACTGTTGGACGAGCGTTCAGGTAAGTGAACGCCCGTCCAGTCCCTAACGTGCATGTAAACGAGCGTTTGGAATTATGGAACGTTCGTCCGTTCCAGAATTTTCAATCCTGCTCTGATTTGAAGAATCAGACGGGCGTCTGTAATTCTAAACGCCCGTCCGGTCGGTTTTCAAGGCAGACGAGCGTCTGCAAAGTGGAACGCCAGTCCACCACCGACTCCAGCCTGACCGACTTAATTTTCTATAAAAAGCAGCCGCATGCAACCCTAATCTCACCTCATTATTCACGCATTATTCACACATAATTTCCAGCCGCCTTTTCTGAGAGAGCAGCCGCAATTTTCAGAGCCTAATTAGAAGATGATCTCTTCCATTCCAATGATCATGCCCAGCATCATGGTTGTTGGCTAAGCACATCGCGGCGGGACAACGGATGAAACCGATCAACATCAACACCAACTAGAGAGATTTTTGCTACATGTTTAGTGAGTAAAGTTATAGTTTTTTTTATCAATTAGAAATTGTTATTTATCGTTTATGTTTTATTTGAATCGAGAGATCGATGAAACCATCTTTTATGCTTTGAATTTATATGAAAATATTGTTCAAGTTGTGATCTTTTTAATTGATGCGATTAATTATAATTCGAGAGACCGTTTATAGTTAATTGAGTAAGAGTATTAGAAATAATCTCGTGATCGTGTTTTGCATGTCGTTTTGTTTTACTTGAAAAGAGAAACGAAACCCTAGAATTCGTTTAGAAATTTAATCGAATTCGTGATAGATCATTACTAAAAATTATATCTTTAACTTGCCGTCTAGTTGGGGGTTGGGTTGATTGATCGGTGGATTCCCGTTGCCTTGCCGTTGTTTTAATTATTTGATAAACCAATTAGTTCGTATCAATCGTTGATTGCTGAGTTTAGTTGTTTTAAGATTATAGTTGTTTTTCACTGTTTTAAGCATAATTTAGGTTCCTAGTTACTGTTCATCGTACTGTTCATCATCGTTTTTACTATTCATTATTTCATAATTAGTATAAACCCTAGTTTAATTAGTTTAAATCTAGTTTTAGTTAATAATTCGTGACATAATCGATTTAATTATTGCACTTTAATCCGATAAACATTCCACTCCCTTAGGATGACCCGTTAACATCCTATACTACGATCCTTATACTTGGGGTGTTTCGGTTATAAATTGTAAAACTCGTTTTTACCGAACAATGTACCTGTTTCAATAAAATACATGTCACCTGAGTAGTCAAAAACATGGGGAAAAAGACATCAGTGCCACACATCATCGATAGTCCCTACAAGACATCAATATAAATGATATCAACCATTATATACGGAATGAACATACATAGTCAATACTTAAACGTAACAATTTTAACCTTGAATCTGTACAAGCTCTGCAACTGCAATTTGACAAATTCGAACATAGGACATAAGAAAAGAGCTCAAATTTCCCTTCGAAAAACACCCATCGGACGAAAAACAAATTTTTACCCTTTTATTATAATACCTGAACAGCCAAAAATGAAAATTTTCACTGAATCTCCCCACATCAATGGATGAAAATATGCTTTCTTCAAAAAATTTAGGAACTAATCTTCAAATAACTAAATGAAATCCAGATCTACCTTTTCCATTACCGCGCTGTCGTTGATGTCTTCATCCGTGCATCACCCAACGATGCCATCATCCGTGCTTGATTGAGTGGGGAGAGAATCGGTGTGATTATTTTGTGGAAAGGAGGAAGGGAGGAGTGGGGTGTGAGTTTGTGAATAAACTGGTGAGGTTTTTGTGGTGGAGAAGCAACGTATACAGCTGTAAAGTAATTAACAAAATTGAAAGAAATTTGAGATCCGTATCCAATATATTAGTATATCTTTTGTACGGGCCCAAAAAATCTATTATTCGCACGCTGCTCTGATTTTATTTCCTCTGATTTTATTTCCTCCAAATGCAACACAAACGGAACACGTCGCATTTTTCAATGTCTTCTTATTACATATAGTAAGAAAGATAAGATAAGATGAGGACAAGTGTCCTATTTTGGTTAAGCTATATATATATATATGTATCATTTGCAGGCAAGAAAGGTAGGGAGAGAACAAGTGAAATGGATCATTGATAACATATCATATCCCTTCTTATCTCTCTACACTAATAAGAAGGGAAAAAGTGTGGTTGGTTGACACTTGTTTTTTTTATTGGTCCATCATTTTACTATTTATGGGTGGCCCAGCCCAACCCAGTTTTTTTTGTTTTTTTTTATTTTTTTTACTGTTCATGGGCAGGCCCAGCCCAGAAATTTTTTTTTTTTTTGAGAAGAAGGGTTTGAGTTAAATTGTTCCATTTTGGAGGACTCAATTGTATCACCTTTTAATGCGTGAATATATGTAGCAAATGTATGACTATTTTCAAAATATAAGGCCACGACTTATTGCCGACACGATCTTTGTATCATGCCAAAACAATTTTGTTGACGTTTACATGAAATATTATAAGTGTGGTTGGTTGACACTTGTTTTTTTATTGGTCCATCATTTTACTGTTCATGGGCGGCCCAGCCCAAACTAGTTTTTTTTTTATTTTATTTTTACTGTTCATGGGCAGGCCCAGCCCAGAAAAGTTTTTTTTTTTTTTTTTTGAGAAGAAGAGTTTGAGTTAAATTGTTCCATTTTGGAGGACTCAATTGTATCACCTTTTAATGTGTGAATATATGTAGCAAATGTATGACTATTTTCAAAATATAAGGCCACGACTTGTTGCCGACACGATCTTTGTATCATGCCAAAATAATTTTGTTGACGTTTACATGAAATATTATAAATTTTTTAAAATAAATTCATTTCATAAAAAAAACATATCGTTTATACACGGCGATATGACTATTTTCAAAATATAGGTCAACGACATGTTGCCTACACGATCTTTATATCATGCTTAAAAATATTTGGTTTGACGATTACATGAAATATTAAAATTCAGATGGCTCTCGTACAAGCCCATACCCTCTACCCTCTACCCTCTACCTCTTCCTTTCCTCTTTCTTTCGATCTATTAACCATCTCGATTGCCGAAGGGAGATCGACGTAAAATGTTTTATTTTTCAATGTTGCGCTTAAAAATTGCGTTCTGAACGGTTCGTTATATGCTACATTTTCTTCGTATTTGATATCGCCAAATAAGTTAAAACTTATAGCATGGGCACTCTGTGCGTTGCACGGAGTCCCCATTCACTAGTATTATAATAGAAAGACAAGGGGGGCTTTTGTGGTGCTGCCACATGTCGCCCCCTATTGGCTGGAAGGTTGTTTTTTTTTTTTTTCTCTATGTCATATTTTTTGATTTTTTTTTCCCTTTCCTATATCACATATATATTCCTATCTTATCTCCTCTCTATGATACGTTTGTGTGTGTATTTTTTTTTCCTTTTTTGCGTACATATATTTTTTATTGTGTGTCTATGTCGGTTTTTGGAGAGTCGTCGATTTTTCCTAATACTTAATGCAAAGACAAGGGGGGTATTGTGGGGTTGACACGTGGCACCTTTTAATTTTTTTTTTTATTGTGTTGTGTTATTTTTTCGTTGTTATATATTTTTGTGTTTCCTTTTCTTTTTCCGTAGTTTTTTTACGTAATCTAATATCGTTTGTATTACGCTTTCTTCTCCGGGATCCTTTATGCTTCTTACGTTTTTTATCTTTTATTTTATTGCCGTGGTTTTGAATTTTTTCGATTCCCGGTGTACGTTTCCTTACGATATGGGACTATAGTGGGGCTAACACGTGGCATCTTTTTATTTTATTTTTTTATTTTATTTTTTGGTATTGTGTTGTGTTATTTTTTCGTAATTGTATATTTTTGTGTTTTCTTTTCTTTCTTCGTAGTTTTTTAACATATTTTAATATCGTTTGTATTACGCTTTCTTTTCCGGGATCCTTTATGCTTCTTACGTTTTTTTTTAATTTTTTTTATTTCCGTTGTTTTGGCTTTTTTCGATTCCTAGTGTATGTTTCCTTACGATATTTAGATGATTTTACCTATCTCTCTTAAATCGTCTGCTCACTTAATATCCCCGTTCTTTTAACGATGATGTTTCGTGGTAGAAAGGTTTTTAGGTCCAATCTACCTTTTCCGTTGTGTTCGGGGGGACAATTGTGGGCAGGACACGTGACACCCCATCTTTTGATTTTTTTTCCCTTTATCACATTTTTTGATTTTTTTTGCCCCTACCCTTTTCTATATCACATATATATTCCTATCTTATCTCCTCTATATGATACGTTTGTGTGTGTATTTTTTTTCCCTTTTTTGCATACATATATTTTTTATTGTGTGTCTATGTCGATTTTTTGAGGAGTCATCGATTTTTCCTAATACTTAATACAAAGACAAGGGAGGGCTATTGTGGGGTTGAAACGTGGCACCTTTTTTATTTTTATTTTTATTTTTGTATTGTGTTGTGTTATTTTTTCGTTTTTGTATCTTTTTGTGTTTCCTTTTCTTTCTCCATAGTTTTTTTTACGTAATCTAATATCGTTTTTATTACGCTTTCTTCTCCGGGATCCTTTATGCTTCTTACGTTTTTTGTTTTTTATTTGATTGTCGTGGTTTTGAATTTTTTCGATTCCCGGTGTACGTTTCCTTACGATATGGAACTATTATGGGGCTGACACGTGGCACCTTTTTTTTTTCTTCCTTTTTTGGGTATTGTGTTGTGTTATTTTTTCGTTATTTTATATTTTTGTGTTTTCTTTTCTTTCTTCGTAGTTTTTTTACATAATCTAATATCGTTTGTATTACGTTTTCTTCTCCGGGATCCTTTATGCTTCTTACGTTTTTTTTTTTATTATTGCCGTGGTTTTGACTTTTTTCGATTCCCGCTGTATGTTTCCTTACGATACTTAGATGATTTTACCTATCTTTCTTAAACCGTTTGCTCACTTAATATCCCCGTTCTTTTAACGATGATGTTTCGTGGTAGAAAGGTTTTAGGTCCAATATACCTTTTTCGTTGTGTTCGTTTATTGCTTTTCCCATACGCAACGTACGACGGTTTGTGCACGTGCTATAATAGCGTTCATTTTATGTTCTCATCTCCGGAATGCTTTATAGTTGTTACAAACTTCCGAAACCATGATAAAACACATTAAATATCACGACAAAACACAAACTTAATACACCCGTAATACTGGAATGGGCATGCACCATGCGTTGCACGGTTTCCTTCACTAGTATTCTAATAAAGAAAGAAAGCTCCACTTGCAATATCATCTCGTCTTTGTTTTCTGTTTGCTTTCTTTAAGGAGTATGAATGTAGTGTACTACTCTCCTATTTTCTTAACTTAGATCATACATATTTTATAACACGTTATCAGTACGATCTCTACCGATCGAGCATTTTAATCCTCAACTTATCTATTTTATGAATATAGGAAAGCTGAATCATACTTTCCTTTCTTATTTCTTAGCTTTCACAATAATATATATTAGTGTTATTTGTTTATAAGGACGTGTTTTGGGACTTAATTAGGCACTTAGGACATCCAAAAAAGATCATTAGTTATAAGGACGGATTTATTTTATCTTTCCAATTCTACCCTTCACATATAAGTTGTCTTTAATGCATATTCTATTTCAATTACCGCTGATTCTCATTCTGATTTTTACGTCTTCGATCCTTCATTCATTTGTGATTCTTATGCAATTTCTTCTATTGTAATCCGATTCTTCGCCGCATCTTATCCTGTTTTGATCTATCTTTGTGTATTTTGTTTTGGATTCATCAATTTCCTGTCGATTCGTGCATCAGAGCTTCGAAAAATCATCCAGGTTCGTTGTTCATTATCTGCTTCAATTTTTCTGCTAATTTTTTAGATTTTGTTATAACTCTCATTAAGTTATTCATATATTCTTCACCTGATTGTTTTGTTTGTGCATTCTGTTCTTAATTTTTCATATTTTTCTGATACTTTTCAAGGCTGGTGATTTTGTTCCTGCATTCTGACTGCAGGTATTTTAAGTGGCATATGAGCTTGAATGATTTTGCTTCTTGTTTGAATTAGCTTCTCTTCTTGTCTGTGTTTGTTCAGTGAGTCTTCATTTTTGTTTTTCTGATTTGGATTGTATTATGAATGAATTTTCATTATGTTTTTGATGCAGTGATTTCTTGTAGTAGTGAGCTTTCTTCATTGTTACATTTGTTCTTTTTTAATGATTTTTGTAATAGTATAGGTTAGTTGTTGTGTATGCAGTGACTTTTTGTTGTAGTCAGTGTTATTTCAGTGTACATTTGTTCTTATAGAATGATTTTTGCAATATATGAAGTGTATTTTCATATTGAATTAGTATGTGTGTTCTTTTTATGTGAATTTAATGTTTCTTGTTGTAATTTTGTGATTGTACTTTACATGAATTTTGATTGCAATCTAAATAGAGTTATTTGAGTTTCACTACGGTGATATGTCATATTCTTTTTGCTTTGCAGATTCTGTAATGTTTTTTGTGATTTATTCTGTATTGAGGACCGACAGTGATATATTTCCATGTTGTTGAATGAATATTGTAATCAGTGTAGTTCAATTTCAGTTTTAATGACTATATAGCTGATTTAGTGTATGCAAAGTGACATTCATCTATTATCAAAGATGTGATCATCATCTTTATGCAAATGACATTGCTCGCTATCTATTGATTGATATATATCTTTTTTATGAATGTGTTATTTTTAGGTGATTGTATTCAATATTGATCTAATTTATTTAGATATCGATCGATATTGAGTAATTATTGTACTGAATGAAGTTTTATTTTAGTATTTGGAATGCGTATTCATGTGATGTAGTCATTGTAATGACATCCTTCTCCCTTCCAGTGACATAGTGCTTTTTTGCAGTGACATTATGTGATGCAGTGACATTATGTGACATAGTGCTTTTTTTTTCCTGCAGGGTTATATTGTGTTCACAATGTTGATTCTTATGTGCACCTATAAAGAAGAGATGTGTGTTGTCACAATGACAGCTGATACTACGTTAAAGTCTATTCATGATAGACTTTCAAATCGGTGGCCGGATTTGAAAGATATGTCTATCAGTTTGTATTATGTGTTGCCTGATGATCCTAAGTGGTCATTATGTTCCGATGATGATGTGCGATCCATGATTGATGTTCTTTGAATCTTACAAATTGCTAAAGCGTGTTAAAGTGGAGGTTGTAGGGAATGTTGTTGTTGGTTCTTCATCTTCTTATAATGGCGGTAGTTGTGTTGGATCTGAGGATGTTGTTGATGATGAGGGTTCTATGATTTCATCTTCGATCGATAGTAATGTGTTGACTTTTGGTTGGGACAAAATAGTAATCAAAAAAGGTCAATTGTTTGTTGGTGGTGCGGATGATTTTAGGGAGTGCCTTCAAAAGCTTTCTATACAAACTGGTTTTAAATATGTGTACAAGAAGAATGATAGTTGTAGGATTTATGCTGTTTGTGCTAAGATGAATGAATCAAATTGTGGTTGGTTTGTTCGTGCTTCGGAACAGAAATCGAGTGGATTCTTTTATGTAACTAAGTTGTGCAATGTTCATACTTGTGGTACGTCTTCGAGAAATTTTGGGCGAGATCGTCGTATGACTTCTGATCTTCTTTCGAAGGTTGTTCTTCGTAAGGTTCGTGAAGACTCAAGTTTCTCTGCATCGAGTTTGCGAGTTTTGGTGATGCTCGATCATGGTCGTGCGCTTTCTTATCTTTGTTGCTTGGTCTCTTTGTTAACAAAGCTAGGGATTTGTTGTATGGTGATGTTAAAACGTCATTCAAAAGTTTACATGGTTATGTTAATAGTGTGCGTGAAACGAATCCTGGCTCTGTTGCTATTTTAGAGGTGCATTCTGAAACTTGCCATTTTCAACGGATGTTTATTGCGTTTGATGCTTGTATTCGTGGGTTCAAGCATTGTCGACCAATGCTCTTTCTGGATGGTGCTCATTTGAAGTTTGATCAGTCTGGCCATCTGTTGGGTGCAACTGGGAAGGACGGTGAGAATGGTATGTCTTATTTTGAGTACTTGTTTATCGTTAATGCAGTGACACTTTAGTTTATGCAGTGACACTTTAGTTTATGCAGTGACACTTGATTTTATTGTTTGAGAGTTGGCTTTTTTATCACTTTCCATTTGTTATTGCTCTGATACCTGATTTTTTTAGTTCCTGTATCAACTATCTCTGCATTTAGTTTCTGATTTTTTTTGTTATGATTGTGTTTTTGCACTTTCTTGTTTTGGTATTGAGATTTTTGTTGCAGTGACATTGTTTTTGTGTTTTTTTGCTGTGTTGTTCTGATTTGATATTGTTCTAGGAATATATCCTCTGTGTTATGGTGTTGTTGATTCTGAGGATTTTGATAATTGGAGATGGTTCTTGTTGCATTTGAAGAATTTGCTTATACCAGTTCGTCGGATGACGTTTATTTCCGATAGGAATCCCGGACTATTGGATGCTATACGGGAAGTATTTCCTGATGCATTTCATTCTTATTGTATTTACCATTTAAAGTTGAATCTGAAGACTCGTTTCAGTGGTAGATATGTAGGTAAATCTTTGCGTGAGAGAATGGTCCATTTGTTTTACCAATGTGCTTATGTCTCCATCGTTGAAGAGTATGACAAGTACATGGCTGATATGTTACTTGAAGGTGGAGAGCGTGCAGAAACGTTCTTTGCGCATTTAGATCCGAAGAATTGGGCCAATGCTTATTTTGAAGGTTGTCGGTATGGTCATACTGCTTCTACTTAGGCTGAGTCGTTTAATGCATGGATATTTAAGGAGAGGCACCTTCCTGTGTTGAATATGGTTGATGGCATTCGTATCAAGATCATGACAAGACTCTCAGATAAGCGTGCTACTGCAGCATCATTCAAGTCTTTGATCTGTCCAAAAGTTGATTCTATTTTGTCTAAGCTGCTGGATTCGGGGAGTCGCTTTGGTGTTGCTAGTTGTAGTTATTATAAGTATGAGGTTTTTTCAACTCCGCCGGCAAGTGTTAATATGGATATCCGTGCTTGCTCATGCAAGGAGTGGCAGCGGAATGGCTATCCTTGTATTCATGGATTGGCTGTGATTAGGAGTACAGGTTTCCCCTTGAATGAGTACGTTGATCCTTGTTTTTTGACACAGTCGTATGTTGATTCATATGATTTTGGAGTACAGCCAATTCCTGGTCCATTTTTGAAGAAAAATTCTCAAGATGTTATTGTGCTTCCACCCGTTCCGAAGAAACAGCCTGGTAGGCCTCGGACGAAGCGTCTTCGATCTCGTGGTGAGACGTCAACTCGTGTTATCCAATGTAGTCATTGCCATGCCTTTGGTCATCATAATAAGAAGGTTTGTTTTGCTCGTCTTAATCGATAGTTAAACTATGTTTCTGGTTTTGTAATCATGATTTTTGGATTTAATATCGATGATTTGTTAGATTTTTGCTGATGCGGTGACATTACTGTTATTAATCAGCATGCTCATTCAGTTGCTTTTATATTTGTAATCATTTTTATTCCTGATATATTCTTGTCATTGGTTTCTTTGTATTGCTACTGAATTGAAGATGTAATGAATGCAAAGTGATACATGAGTGTGCTGCATTTTTATGTTTATGTACTCCCAAGAGTTGTAATTCATTCAGCTTTATTGTATTCATTGTAAAGAGCTCATCATATACTTATTGTTAAGTCATGTGTGTTTTTGTTTATGTCCAATGTGTTGGTGATGTTTCTATGTTTGTGTTTGTTTAGTGAGTTCATTGAAATGATTTTTTAAGTTTTAGTGAGTGCTGGTGACATCGGTGTCACTTTGATCTTTATGGATATGCATATTGCATAGAATTATAATGTTTTTACTTCCACAAACAATTGGAAATCAATACACAAGAACATGAAGAATCAACGATTTCCAACTTTTTAATGAATTGAAATGTTTTTGTACTAAGTGCAGTGACATCACTTCAATAATAACAATTAATGCACAACAATTAGAAACTTTAGTAGCATTTTATGAAAAACATGAATCATCAAAGATTTATGCTCGTTCTAGACAAAATGAAGCATCAGTTATAAATCATCAACAAAAACTCTTAATGCCTTATGATATTCTACTTTTCAACTAGTTCATATAAATGATTGACCATCAACAAAGATAAGTACAATAGTCAAATCAAGTAGAATCTACTGACTATCTTAGTTCCCAATGTGAAGTCTCATTAAGCACTAATGAATTTACAATCATTCCTCCGAATCTACTTGCACTTGTTCATTTGCCAGTTGTGGTGGAATTTTCAAATCTTGCACTAGGTTGTAGATGTAATATGACAAGTATAGGGCACAGTTCCTGCATTAAATTTCAATGATTCTGTTATTATGGTGTATCGTTAGTTATTGTCATTATGTTAAGAATTGTATTCAGACTTACGTTGCATTATCTTGTAAAGCTATGCTTTCAACCTTTTCCACATTCGTTGCTATTTTCGGTTGCTGGCTGTTCGGTTCAATGGCTTGTGAAAGCATCTCAAGCTGCAAAATAAGAGTAGTACATGTGTAATGTTTTTGTTATATTTCCTGATTTTGTTAAGAAAATTCAATGACAGTAAATTCTGTGACAGAAGATGCAGTTTTTATCATGATTTCTTTGATAACTTACTGTAATTTCGTAGTCTTTGATGAATACGTCGGGTATGTCTGGCTTCACCGCTGCTGAATGATGCATTTTCCAGGTGGTGTCTCCTAAAGTGTATGTTAGGAGTACCCAGTGGTATGGCCTTGGCTCTAATCCCATACAGCATAAAGGGAGGAAAACTTTGTTCCCTTGTTGTATTATGTCCAGCATCTCGATCGTTTTCTCATTTCTATAGGTTTTGTCGCGCTCAATTTCTTCAAATATTGCCTGCATATTGCATTTTCATGAGATTATGAATATGAACTGGAATCTAGTTATTCAAATCACTTTTGTATTCATACCCATGTTCCTGCACTGAATACGTGGTGGTTAGGCTTAACTAAATCTGCTCGTTTTAATAGCTCAATGAATCCTTCAACCACCTATTCCAAATTTCATTAGGGTAAATTAGTTTATGTCTTTATGAAATAATTTAGTTGCATCAAGTAATGCAGTGCAAGTAAATTGAATTAGACTAAGATGCAGTGACAGTATAATGGAATTAGACTTTATGCAGTGACAATAAATTTTTTACCGTTTCGTCTATTTGTAGCTCATTGAGAACTTCCATTATCGAGTTGACGTTCACATATGGGTAGTCGCCGAAAGATTTTGCCCATACTACAGCCCTGCATTTAGTAATTTATTGTTAGTATTCAATATATCAAGAAGTTTTATTTTGTATGTTGTTGTTAAGTAATTTTTGCTTACTCTTGTCCTCCCTCGTTGTCTAACTCTTTGATTCTTTTGAATACTTCCGGAAGAATGTGTCGTCCACACTTGTATTTATCTTTGTCTTTGTGGATTATGAGTCTTCCTTGAAACTTCGGATTTTCCTTAGGGATGTAGTACTTTATCCATTTCCCTTTCTCAACTTTCTGTTTCTTCTTCTCTTCGGCATACTGGTATTCAGGATCCTCTTTCTATGTCCTCTTTCTTGCATTTTTCTTCACCCCTCTTTCAATTGTGAAATCTGGGGTCCGTTGATGAGTACGAGGTCGTAGCTGTCGTGCAGGTTTTGCAATTTTTTGTGCAGCAGGAGTGTGTTGATCAGCATCATCCTGTTCTTTCAAATTTTGTGTGACCTGATGAGTTGCAATGATGTCAATTTCATCTTGTAATGCTTGATTCTTTTTTTCCAGTTCTTCAAATTTTCTTTCTTCGCTCTGCATCTTCTCTTTGAGGCTTTCATTATTCTCTTTCTCAGCTCCAAGTTCAGCTTTCAAATTTCCGATTGTGGTCTCCATTTTGAATAATGTTTGCTCAAGTGTTTCCACATTTTGTCTAAGCTCCTGCACTAGTTTTCTGTTTTTTTCTTCCTCTTCCAACATAGCAGCCATCTTTTTCTGTGAAGCTTCTTGTTCATTGTAACTCTCTAACAGATTTTTGATGTACAAATCTTTTTCCTTTATGTTCTCTTTTTGCCGGTTAATGGTAGACAATGCAATTTCAATCTTCTCATTCAATTCTTTAACTTCAATCCCCAACTCAGTTTTTTCAGCAGTAGTGACATCTAATGTCTCAAAGAAGTCTGCAAATTTTGCTTTAAGTTCTTTATATTTCTTTGACATATCCACTTCTGCCTGCTTCAAATGTTCCACTTTTGATGCTAGATTTAGATTCTGATGTTGTAACTCTTCAATTCTTTTTTTCATTATGTCAACACATGCTTGATCACTCTTGTCTTTTGCCTACAAACATATTTAAAAGTACAATAATTATTAAATGAAGTTCCTTCTTGTTGTCACCATTGTTGTCTATTTTGCAGTGACATTATGTGATGCAGTGACATTATGTGATGTCACTGCATTGGTGCTTTTAGTACTTTGTAGGTGTAATTACCATGGCTTGCTTTAGTTTTGCAATTTTGTTGTTGGCATCTTCTAATGCTCTTGACAAGGTGATATTTTCCTGTTTTATGCCTTGAACTTCATCCTGCACATCCTGCACCAGTTGTAGCAAATGTGAATTTTAAGTGCAAAGGACATGATTTTATTTTGATCGTCTTTTAATGGGAAAAATGTAAAAAGTAGTTTTACAATTGGTGGTGATGGTGTTGGTGTCGAGAATCAAAGATGGAGTTCTTCCATATTTAGTTGTAGATTTGTGTGCTTGTTTAGGAGTGTCTTGTACCTCTTCATTGTGTTGTTGTGTTTCAATTTCTTCCTCATTGGCTTCAGACTGCCACTCACTTGGTTCTGCTTGCATTCCATCCTCTCCAGATTCAATATCATCACTTTCAGAATTTGTTTCATTCTCTTCTGCTTGCCCCTGTTCTTCTTCTTTTTCCATGCTATCCTCCTCATATTCATCCTCATCACTTTCAGAATTTCTTTCATGCTCTTCTGATTGTCTCTCTGTTCCTTCCGTTTCTATGGTATCCTCTCCAGAGTCATTTTCTTCATGATCATCAGTTTGAGAATTTCCTTTATTCTCTTCATTATCATCATTTTCAGAATTTCTTTCATGCTCTTCATTATCAGCACTTTCAGAATTTCTTTCCTCCTCTTCAGTTATCATTTCATCATCTCTTGCCTTGTGGATCGCTTCTGCTCTCTTGTTTTTGGCCAAGCTTTGTATGAGGAGGAACTCGATCAATGTTGGATTCAATTCTTCAGGATTGAACTGTTTCAATTTGCATTATGAATGTATTGAGTTCATGGACTCACAGACAAGTATTCTGTTTTATTAAATAAAAAACTACAAAAAGAATGCAGTGCAGTGCATTTCATTGCAGTGACATGCAATAACAATGCAGTGACTATTTACTGACCTTCAAATTTGATAATCAATGACATTTTTAATATTTTACCTGATGTTTGCCCATGTGTTGGAGCTTTGTTTTTGTTAGGACACCCTGAAGTTTTCTTAGATTCAACTTTTTTATCCTTGGAATACATGTGTGTTCCAATCTTTTCTTTCCTTGTGCTGCTCTTTTTTCATTTGTCTGCATCCGAATATCTTCTATGATGTCTGTGTGCTCGCAGAACCAATACTGTAATGTACCAGTAGATAAATATGTATTAGAATGAAGTGGCATTAGTTTCCAATTATCATTTATAATGAAATACAATTATAATCAAATGTTAAGTGAGTGAACATACCAAATAGGAACACAAAGTGCATCCGTTTACATATCTTGGATGCAACCATTTTCGATTAAGCCCATTCTCCGCTTTGAGTATATGGGATGACCAATCAAATGAACATAAATTGTTCAAGTCATCCACATAGTATAGGAATGACCATGGTATGTTCTCGCTGAGGTTGCAAAGAAGATCACAAGTAATAGTAGACACAGTGAGTTTTATCGTGTCTTCAACTCGATGTTGAATCGCTTTCTTTTACTTTTCCTTTATCAGCTTCTTTCACCCCAGATATCTTTATTCTCTCAACATCAGAGAACAATCTTTCTTGAATTGATATCTTCTTTTTTGAGTTTTTGCTCATGTCCTCTACCTCTTTGTTTCCATCTTCTATCACAAATATGAGCTTCACATCAATTCTCATTGGCATGTGATGTTCTTTTCCAATCTTGAAACCCCTCCTTTTTTGTTGTATGCCATTATCAGATCATCCATCATATCATTCTTCTTTTTGTCCATTATAATCTTTTGCTTTTCAAATGCATCAAACAAATGTCTAAATGGAGTTTTCTCCATTACTTCCCGATGCTCTTTTGTTATCTGTCCCTTTATGTCATTGAATATCTGGTGCATACTATTGAGTGTTGATCTGTATTGTTCTCTTGTTCTGTAAAAAAGAAAATAACATTGGTTAGTTCACGCAGTGATATGTTATTTACACATCTGCCTTGATTCATAGTTTTCATTCTAATAAAAACACAGACATGTAATTTACACATCTGCCTTGATTCCTTATGCAGTGAAATCAGATTTTTCATTCTAATAAAAGCGTAGACATGTAATTTACATCTCTCCCTTACTTCCTTATGCAGTGACATCAGAGTTTTCATTCTCATTTACTTACTGCAACTTATTATCACAATGCAGTGACTTCATCTTTATATAACATTATAATGAAGTATAAGGTTGCCTAATTATTCATTGATATTACATTCTACTTCTTTTTAATGCAATGGCATGATGTTTTCAACTTCATTCTGCAGTGACATCAGTGTTTTCATTCGAAACAAAACAAAGCCTTCTATTTTTCAGTTCTTGCTTTATTCCTTCTGCAGTGACATTATAATTCTCTATTTCTTACTGCAATTTAGTTCCAACCTTGTACGCACAAAACTTATTTCTATCGCAATGCAGTGACTTCATCTTTACATAACATTATAATGAAGTATAATGTTGCCTGATTATTCATTGATATTACATTCTACTTCTTTTGAATACAAAGGCATGATGTTTTCAACTTCATTCTGCAGTGACATCATATTTTCATTCAAAAAAACACACCTTCTTCTTTTTTACAGTGTCTTTGATATCTATGCAAAGTGACATTATGCTTCTATATTTCTTACTGCAATTTAGTTCCAACCTTTCACACACAAAACTTATTTCTATCAAAATGCAGTCACTTCATCTTTACATAACATTATAATACAGTATAAAGTGGATTCCTTATTCATTGACATGCCATTATACTTCTTTTAAATGCAACGACATGATCAATCTTATTATGCAGTGACATCAGACTTTTCATTCGAAAAAAGACACAGTCTTCTGATTTCCAGGTGTGGCTTGATTCTTTATGCAGTGACATTATATTTCTGTATTATTTATTGCAATTTAGATCCAAGCTTTCACACACAAAACTTATTTCTATCAAAATGCGATCCACTTCATCTTTACATAACATTATAATGTTTGTAGAAAACACTATCTACTATGATTTCAAGTACAATTTCACCTAATGTCTATACTTATGCCGTAAAATTGCTATTCGGTTCAGAAAATCGTATTTTTTGTAGCATGTTGAGTTTGAATAGCTACTTACCCAGTTTTCTTCTTCTCTTTTCCTCGTTTCCTTGATTTTTGTCTCTTTGCTCTTCTCTTTTTCTCTTTGAAATTACTTGCTTCCTCCTTGCCATTGTTCCGCCAACGTATGAATCGAGACTTTTTTTTCTGTGATATTGTTCCGATTTTCTTGTAATTTCGCTGCTTTTTGCTTGATTTTTCGTCCGATTGGCTTCGGATTTTGTACTTTATCTTCTCCGAATCAATGATCTTCAGTTTTCTTTCGGTTTTTCCTCCGAAAGGTCGTGTCTTTCTGTTTTAAGTTTTATGTGTAATGCATAATAACTGTAGCGTATTTGCTAGGGTTAAATTTGTCCATATATTAATTTTTTGTCCTTATAACTAAGTGTTTGTTTTGAGTGTCCTTTTTGCCTAATTAAGTCCAATTTGCGTCCTTTTCAATAATTGTCCCTATATATTTAACATGGATTTCTTAGCTTTCACAATAATATATATTTCTTAGCAGCAACCATGGATTGGGTTGAGTGCTTGTGGTTTAATTAAAGGATTATCAATTTCCAATAATCGAAGGAATACCGATGGCAAGAAGCATCACAACTTATATGTTTTTGTGTTTTCCGACATCTCGGCACATGGGGAAGCTACCATGTTAGACTGCTGAAGCCATGGTTCTCGGCCAGGTTCCTGTGGGTGGTGCCGAAGCTGCTAGCAAGCTGCTGCAAACATAAAAAGAAGAAGCAGGGTTTCGAAAAAAAAAAGGAGGGGATATATGGGCTTGGTTTTTCATTGATTAATAAAGTGCATGGCCCAAGATTTGTGGCAAAAGCACAGCAACAGGGTTGTTGTTAGCAGGGACTTGAAATTGATCTAGGCAGCACGGACACTCCATTTAGGCCGCGTGTCCCGTGTCGGACACGCATCGGACACGGACACGCGGGGGACACGCCGGACACACCACTGGACACGGTGTCGGACCGAATTGTATTTTTCAAAAAATTCGGACACGCGAGTCGGACACGCGAGTCGGAACTCGGACATGCGAGTCGGACCTGGGACACGCATGTTTAGTTTTGGACACTTTTCTACTTAAAACGACATAGTTTCAGATGACGAAATTGATGTTGAAATATAACATTATATATGATGCTACTCTTCTATCTTTTGCAGTACAATTTTATGCATAAAATGACTTTGAAATTTGAAGAAAGCTATGTATTTTGCATGATTATTTTGAAAATTATATGTATGATGTTTTGTAATTTGCAGTGTGAGCTCATGAAAGCACTAAAAGTGTTGAATGTATGATAAAATTATTAGTTACTTGCTTGGAGTCAAATTTATCATTTAGTCCCTATATTTTTTGATAATTACATTTTAGTCCCTATATTTTTTGATAATTACATTTTAGTCCCTATATTTTTTTAATATTTACATTTTGACCCCCCGTACCCGTGTCCTGTTTTTTTTAAAACTCCCGTATCCCCGTGTCCGTGTCCCCGGATCCGTGTCCCCGTATCCGTGTCCGTGCAACCTAGAAATTGATGAGGTTCAGATGCCCCACCATCAGAGAATACTTTCGATGCTATATCCGAGGTAAAGCATTGAGGTAAAAATTTATTTTATTCAATTCGTTTATTGTGATCAATATAATTATACGGTGATATTATTTTATATTGAAACATATTAATTATGTGGTGATAAAATAACTGATGAGGAGATGATGAAAAAGACAGTTTCCACATTTCATATCTCGAACATGCTCCTGCAGCAGTAGTATTGAGAAAAATGATTCAAAAGATATTCTGAACTTATATCATGTCTCTTGGTAGCTGAACAAAACAATAAGTTTTTGTTGAAAAATCATAAATCTCGCCCAACTGGTGGTAGCCTATTCCCTGAAGTGAATATGGCTCAGTCTTCAAATATTGATCATGGTCGTGGACTTGGTCATGGCCGTGAGAGAGCCCATAGACAAGGCTGTCGTCGAGGACGTGGTCGTGAATAATATATGTCATATTACAAATCATGACAAGAAACAAAATGGTCCCGAGAAAGCAGGCCATAAGAAACATAATGAAAAGAAAGCTCACAATGAGAAATGCTTTCGGTGTATAATGGAAGGTCATTGGGGACGTGACTGTCGTGCGGCAGATCACTTTGTACATCTCTCTCAAACATCTTTTTGGATAAAAAAAAACATACTAAAGATCGTGAACGAATCTTGTATGTCGTGATCATCCTGAAGATGACGATGCTGATATGATGAACTTCGATGTGGATAGTTTCTAGATGATCCATAGGGGATCAAAAGATTAAGAGAAAGTTTAAATTTATCTTTTATGTTTTTCACATCAAATTATATAGATCCGTTCCTGTGAGTGAACGTGACTAAAATGTATAATATAAGATGTGTCGATTGACACGCGTCCATTTCCAGAAGTGAATGTGACAAAATGAAATATTTGAGATGTATCAGATTATACATGTCAATCCTTATAAGTGGATGTGACTAAAAAAGAACGTGAAAATGAAATATCTAGAATGTGTCCGATCCTAAAAGTGAACGTGGACAATTAATTGTTCTAGATGTATTGAGACACACAAGTCAGTTCCTCGAAGTGAACGTGACAGAATCTAGATATTGTATACCGATATTTAACGATGTATTGAATCACGTCAGTTAGTTCCCTGGAGTGAACGTGACAAATATTAGACTGTGATTTTAAAATCATCACAATAAATCTCACCAGAAGTGAGTTGATGATGCTATTGTGAAAATGATACATCGGTATACAAACCAATATACATAAAGGATTATTTGTTTTGTAGACAAATTGGATCAAAAGATTGAACCACCTGAAGATGGTCATTTCTACTAATAATGTGTATATGTACATATAGATGAACTTGGAGTTCATCAAAAGCACTTGGATGCTCATAGAAGTGAATCTGAAATTCACAGAAATAAATATGGACTCGGAGTCGTATAAAAGGGAATGTTGTTCCAATGAATGGCCTGAAGTCTACAAAATAAGAAAGTTCAGTAAGTCCATTGTGACACTTCTTTAATCCGTGCAAACGAATGTTATTCATTGCGATAATATGCTCATGTAGTAGCAATATTGAGGAAGTGGTTTAAATTCAACAAAATGATTTCAAAGAATAATCATGAAACTACTTGAATGAGAAGAATTGTCCACCAGAAGTGGAACAAAATGAAATTAAATTATAGATGAATAATGAAAATCGATTTTCATATTGTGGTATTGAAAGACCACCGATCGTGTACTTGGCGTACGATGAATTGATTTACTGGATGTGGTATTAAATGCCAATCGTCGCAGCATTTGTCGTGATGCATGAATATCCGTTGAGAAAAATGAAGCTTCAAAATTATAGTAAAGACAATGTCATGACACAAATACTATATGTTATGGTCATCCTGAAGATGATCCGGATATGATAAAATTTGTTTATCATTTTTCAAAGTCTCAAACATCGTAAATTGTGTGGATATCCCCTGATGCGGATATTAAATTGAGACATCGGAAGAATTTAAAAAGATGTAAATCTCTCGAAGAGATAATATACTTCTTCCCGATTGAGTAAATATCTCGAAATGTTTGTTGATACTTATATAAATGGATACACATTGAAATGTAGAATTCCACATAGGGATATCACATTGAAATGCTGAATCCCACAAAGGGTTATTGCAAACTTAAGTAGATATGAATTGAGATGAAATGTTTTCCCGAGATTAGGGGGAAAGTAAACTTGGAGTTTATAAATCTCGGGGAAAAACATTATATTAACGCACATTTTATCACTAGATGCATTTAATTACTCTTGAAGAGTGAGCAGCTGCAAATGCTCTGGTTGGAATAAATGTAGCAGAAATATTTATCCTAGGAGGATAATGTTTGTCCTAGAAGGGAAAGTCCAAGAAGGATAGATAATATGATACGTACCAAATTAATGAAAATAACGATGTGGCGTCTAAAGACCAATTGGCTCGATAAATGAAAATTCCTCAAAAGAAGTTATGACTATATGATTTATGTGAACTCGGGAAAGGTTAGCATATGCTCGAGCAGAAAATATATAGTCAAAGAAGCTCCGAAAGAGCAATGACGTACTCTAGATGAGTAACGAAATTATAATCCCTTGAGAGGTCAAGGCTAGAAAATGTCAACAATTGCTGATAAATAATGTGTGTGGAACAAATAATATGTAGTTGTCATACATAAATGAGGTTGGAGAATATGAACCTGAAGTTCACTCCCTCGTGCTATTTTCTCACAACCCCCGAAGAAAATGTAATGATTCTTGGAGAATCAGAAATCGCATATTGTTATATTGTTCAACGTTTGAAGCGTGAGAAACATATTAGTTCCAACAAACACAAATCTCATAGTGTTGAGATAATGAATTAATGTTATCATTGTTTGAATTAATGAGATATGATAACAAATGCAACACTTGGTTTTATGAACGAGGTTCATAAATTGAGGCAAGCATGTTTAGATATGTTGAAATCGCCTGAAGCGATTACAGTGCCTCAAGCACATGAGATGTGTTTCGATATGTTGAAATCGCCTGAAGCGATTACAGTGCCTCAAGCACATGAGATGTGTTTCGATATGTTGAAATCGCCGGAAGTGATTATAGTGCCTGAAGCACATAAGATGCTAGAAGCAATAAATGCATGAAGCATGTATAGTGTGTGAAACACAAAGTATATAATACATGAATTGTCCCAAAAGCGGGATAAATGGTTTGATCTGAGAAAGTATGGATCTAATATGAACTCCTGAAGAGAAACAAAGATAATTGAATATGAGTAATTGACTTTTATTATAGAGATCCATCACATGCACAAGAGAGATATCTTTTGGTCATGAAGACCAATGGTTGTACTCTTTTTCCCTTTAACCAAGTTTTTCCCACTGGGTTTTCGTAGTTAAAGGTTTTTAACGAGGCAATCAGTGCACAAGAGCGCATATGTCAGGAATCTTTTCCCCTTGACTGGTTTTTACCCACTGGGTTTTTCCAAGCAAGGTTTTTGGTACTTGCCATATACGTTATGAAAATTAGATCAAACGGAAAGCAATTCGGGGACTTGTTAGTTACGCGGTTGATGGATATTTATCGAACCCCCGAAAGGCAAGGCTTCAAATTGATTGTTCATCCATCAGTGGTAGTATATCGATACCATGGCGTTGGACTTATCAAGCTATGGTCGCTACATCCTCAAATCATGGCAAAATGATAGCTATTCATGAAACAAGCCGAGAATATGTTTCGTTCAAATCATTGGCACATTAGATCCAAGAAGCTTGTGGATTGTTCTGAGAAGATAAGCCGACTTGATTTTACGAAGACAATACAACACTTATAGCTCATCGAAATGGTGGCTACTTAAAGGACGATCATATAAAACATATTCCAGCAAAAATTATTTGCCACAAACAATCTTCGGAAGAAAGGCGACATTGATGTTCAAACAAATCAGATCAGGTGACAATCCAGCAGATTTATTCACGAAGTCATTTCCTACCGCTACATTTGAGAAATTGATAAAGAAGATCCGAATGCGCCATCTTAAAGGCCTGAAGAGATGCTCAAATCGGGGGAGTAATACACAAATGAAGGCTGTACTCTTTTTCCTTCATTATGATTTTTTTCCTCAGGGTTTTTCCATAATGAAGATTTTAACGAGACAGATTCATTGTGTAATGGACATCCAAGAGGGAGTGTTATAAATACACACGTAATATGTGGATGTCTATTTTACGGTACTACATTAACATATCTATTGATGTAAGATGTCATCATTTCCATTAGCCACCTAATTAAGGTCATATGTGGCATTGTTGTAGTTTGACACATATCTACACATGTGTCATCTTAGAATAAGGATACATGCCCCGATTTTCCTTCCAGAAAAAGCCCCGAAATTCAAACACAGCCGCAAGATGTGTTGTTGACAAGACAGGAGGAAAAGAGAAAATAAAAATTAAGGGTGCAGATTCAATTTCGGGGTTATTTCGGGGGTTGACTTCGGGCCTTCTAGCTTTTTCCGTCATCTTATTAGTATATTGAGGACAAGTGTCCTATTTTGGTTAAGCTATATATATATGTATCATTTGCAGGCAAGAAAGGTAGGGAGAGAACAAGTGAAATGGATCATTGATATCATATCATATATTCTAATAAAGAAAGAAAGCTCCACTTGCAATATCATCTCGTCTTTGTTTTCTGTTTGCTTTCTTTAAGGAGTATGACTGTAGTGTACTACTCTCCTATTTTCTTAACTTAGATCATACATATTTTATAACAATATATAATTATTCTGTAATTAATACGTAATATCTATGATTAATGCATGAATATTGTTAATAAATAATAGTATATTTTTATGTGTATTAGGATTTCTCTCATATATAATGAAGTAGTACTGTATGAATTACCAATCAATAAAACATCAGTTCAGTCTTTTACGTTTCTGCTACGTATTCTGTTTTTCTTTATGGTATCTGAGCCTTGGACGGGGTTTGTGTACCTTAACATTGGTGAACCCTCGTCCGATACTCTTCCGCTTTTAAACAATTTTTCATAGTCTCGTCCATCCAAATTTTATAGCATCTTCCAGTAATTTCAATCCAGCACATTTCTCTACATACGCATATATCATCTCTAGCCGTGCCCCGTATGTGTGTTGATCAGCCACGATCCATAACCATGAGATCTTGCAAGAGAAATTTTTTTTTACTTCTTCCCTAAAAATTTTCTAATTTCTATTTAATAGATCCAATCCCATCCCTTCCTTCCGGTGCCGGTCAAATAAAGAGAAGCCATTCCACCAAATTTTAATTTTTTAAATAATTAAATTCCTAGTGTCACCGTCTTTTCTAATCCAATTTCTTTTTAGTAATGAGAATGATTAATCTTGTCGTATAGCATTTTATTTTTTCTTTTGTCATCCATTTTATGTATATTTTCATGTGAGATTGGAAAATTTTGCAACATGCATTAACAATTGCAACCGGAGGCTGATGTCATAAAAAAAATCCAAGCATCGTTGGACTTTGGAAGAGCCGTCGAAAAAGATGCGCCGGAGTGAAGATGCCCTCCAAAATATCATCACTAATGGACTCCGAAAAAGCCATCGGAGTGGAGATGTCTTCCAAAAATATCACAACTATGGACTCCGGAAAAATCACCGGAGTGGAGGTGCCTCTAAACATCATCACTAATGGACTCCGAAAAAGCTATCGGAGTGGAGATGCCCTCCAAAAAAATATCACAACTATAGACTCCGGAAATATCACCGGAGTGGAGATGCCGTCCAAACATCAATACTAATGGACTCCGGAAGACCTGCCGGAGTGGAGATGCTTTCTAAATTATGTCAAGACAAACTCAGCCTTCAAACCCGGTCTCGTATGATGGAGGGTATTAGAAGATAAAGTCACAAGAGATCAACAAATTGAGTCAAACGAAGAAAAAAAGTTGTTATATGAAGATAAATTTGATTAAATTTAGAATATAGTGTTTTTCATAATTTATTCAAATAAATAATATTAGAAATATACACACATTAATTATAAAATATATATAATTATTCCGTAATTAATACGTAATATCTACGATTAATGTGTGAATAATGCTAATAAATAATAGAATTTTTATGTGTATTAGGATTTCTCTCCTATATAAATGAGTAGTACTGTATCAATTAATCAATCAATAAAACATCCGTTCAGTCTTTTACGTTCTGCTACGTATTTTGTTTTTCTTTATGGTATCAGAGCCATGGACGGGGTTCGTGTACCTTAACATTGGTGAACCCTCATCCGATCCTCTTCCGCTTTTAAACAATTTTCATAGTCTTGTCCATCCAAATTTTATAGCATCTTCTAGTAATTTCAATCCAGCACATTTCTCTATATGCGCATACCATCTCTTGCAGTATGTGTGTGTATCAGCCACGATCCATAACCATGAGAGCTTGCATGAGAAAAAGATTTTACTTTTTCCCAAAAAAATTTCTACTTTCTAGTTAATAGATTCAATCCCATCCCTTCCTTCCGGTGCCGGTCAAATAAAGAGAAGCCATTCCACCAAAAAAAAAAATTAAATAATTAGATTCCTAGTGTCGCCGTCTTTTCTAATCCAATTTTTTTTTAGTAATGAGAATGATTAATTGTTGGATAGATTGCCCACATTCTTAATGTATAAGAAATAAAGTAGCGTTTTTACTGGCATCAATTGATTTTAGTAGAATGGTAAGCGCTTTAATATTTACATGGTAGTGGAGCCAGAGGTCATGAGATCGAACCCTGGTATCGACATTATTTATAAAAAAAATTGTGCAAGTGTTGGGACAGATTGCTCACACTTGAAGGGGTGTGTTGGGACAGATTGCTCATACTCTTGAATGAATTAAGAAATATAGTTGCGTCTTTACTACCACCAATTGGTTGTAGTAGAATGGTAAGTGCTTGATCTTAACATGGTTTCGGAGCTAAAGGTCATGAGATCGAACCCTGGTTGGAACATTATTTAAAAAAATAAAAATTATCCAATTGGTTTTAGTACAACGGTAAGCGCTTGATCTTAACAATATTAATCTTGTCATCTGGCATTTTATTTCTTCTTTGGAAAATTTTGCACATCTACATGCATTAACAATTGCAACCGGAGGCTGATGTCATAAAAAAAAATCCAAGCATCGTTGGACTTCAGAAGAGCCGCCGAAAAAGATGTGCGCCGGAGTGAAGATGCTCTTCAAAATATCATCACTAATAATGGACTCCGAAAAAACCATCGAAAAACTATCGGAATGGAGATGCCCTCTAAAAAATATCACAACTATGGACTCCGGAAAAATCACCGGAGTGGAGATGCCCTCCAAACATCAATAGTAATGGACTCCAGAAGACCTGCCGGATTGGAGATGCCCTCTAAATTATGGCTCGTTTGAGGGAGGTTATTAGAAGATAAAGCCACAAGAGATAAACAAATTAAGTCAAAAGAAGAGGAAAAGTTGTTATATGAATATAAATTTGATTAAATTTAGAATATAGTGTTTATCACAATTTATTCAAATAAATGATATTAGCAATATACACACATTAATAATAGAATATATAATTATTCTGTAATTAATACGTAATAATTACGAAATATATAATTATTCTTTAAGTAATACGTAATATCTACGATTAATGTGTGAATATTCCTAATAAATAATAGTATTTTTATGTGTTCTAGGATTTTTCTCCTATATAAAGAAGTAGTATTGTATCAATTAATCAATCAATAAAACACCAGTTCAGTTTTTTACGTTTCTGCTACGTATTATAGGGCACAATTCGAAGCTTGGAGAACCCGGTAGTCCGGTACATTATAGTTGATACTCTTGGCTTAATAATAGTAATAAAGTTGTAAAGGACTATTTTTGATCTAAAATGAAGAAAAAGGACAACAAAAAAAGATAGTGATCGAGAAGAAAAACGCAGCGATGTTACTTACACGTCACTACAAACCAAACGTAGTGAATGTAATGTAGAATGCGCGCGCTTTCCTCCTTCTCAACCATTTTTTTTTGTCATTTTTCCCATTTTCAGATCTTTTTGTCATTCTAAATTCTCCTACTTCAATAACTAATACTAGGCGGTTGGTCATCTCTCATTACACGTTAAGAGCAATTGTAAAATATTTATCGTAGGAACACTTGAGGGAGAAGTCATGTTTCATTTTTTTTTTTTTTCAAAGATACGTACGCTCTTTTAGAGTATCTATCGTTTTATGTAATAATAAAAATGTTTTTCTGTCATACATGAAAATAGGGAATCTGATTCATTGTATTTTAGATAAGGATTATATTAAAAAAACTGTATTTAATACTGTACCTAAGAAAATTTATTAAAACTGCATAAACAACTCGATATTACAAATTAGAAAGTACAAAAACAACTAAGAGATCATGGGAGGTTATTGTGTGGTGTCTCCACACGGTGTGGAGACACCGTGTGGGTCACCACACACCACACACTTTCATTTTGTACTTAAACTGTGTGGTTCAGATCGTTTCATCCGTCATTTCACCTTAAATTCGCTCACCACACAATAACTTCCCAGAGATCATCTAATTGCATTATAGCCATTCACCTTCATCGTAAGCTAGCTAACAGATAATTCAACACCTATTAGATTAATAATCATATATAATTCGCCAATCAATAAAACTACAGTACAAACTAAGTCTAACATGTTTCCTGAAAAAAAAACCAAAAAAATTAAACTAAGTCTTCAATTTGTACCAATAAGAACATCATGATCGTAAGGTTTTCATATCCCGAGTCTGGTAGCGCTAAATAGTTATAAATAATCCGAACAACTGTTTAGACCGTCGTCTGTGTCTAAAAAATCTAATCCGAATTGACAAGATAATTATGTCTCACACTTATATGAGTGAGCAACCTATTACTTTACAGATATGAGATTTTACAATGATATAAAAAAAATCATGGGAAAAACGACTCTCAACCTCTAGGTGCTCGAGTACAAACTCCAGATTGAGCAAAGGTAAGAGGCCTTTTACTAATAGATCAACAGAGACGAACCGAATGAACCTTCACATGTACCAAAGAGAAAAAGCCACGTAATAAAATGAAACTGGACAGTACCCACGGATATATATATATACTAGTAGAAAACCCGTGCGATGCACGGAGGAACGTAACACTGAAAATAAATAGTAAATAAAAAATTGGCTAACACCATTTTCGTTACCGAATTCCAACACTCCAACTTATGTTTAAGGAATACAGAAAGAAGTCAGAACCTAATGTATAGAAGTATACAACTATCACAATTAAAGAAAATATGCATGTCTAGCAATCATTCCTGCATAATGGTGGTTTTCATGAAACCAAAAACAACCTATTCATGTTAATGATAAGAAAGTAACAGTAAAAGAAACATACATTTTGTGCTTATAGAATGAAAGAGTCTTGTGCAGAAATGATATATTGAAAGGGAAACAAAATAAATGGAAAAAATTACAGCCAACTTTTTCCACTTATCACCACTAGCTTTTGCAACCTAAATCAACAGTGGAAATAATCAGAAGTGTTTCAAGGATCCAGATCCAGATCCAGATCTATCATTCTACAATATCATTAACCATCAAAACTGTGTACATTGCAAAAACCCAGTTTTTCACGTGACTAAATTGTTGCAATAAATGCATGATGTACTTGTTCACATAAACATTATGTTAGAAGAAGTATGATGATGATTAAGAAGTATTATCAGAATTACGACTTGACTTTGAAGTTGCTGCTTCTGCTGCTAAATACGACTGATGATCTGTTTCCTTGGAGAGGCTTCCCATAGCTGTTGTTCTATCCCCAATTTCCTTAGCTCAATTATGCCACGTTCAACTGAAAAACCGATATCAAATGTGTGCATAATTATTATTATTATTAGCTTTTGATAAAAACGAAAAGCTTTTTTTTTGGGGGTACTTAAATTGCTTATCACACATTTCCATACTACAACATGTAACCAAATAAATTAAGTAGAGAAATGTATGTATGCGAGAGTTATACCATCAACGGCATCGTGTGATGTTGGCGACTCTGTACTACGGCTTATCCAAAGATTTAAATCTTTCTTCACTACATCGCCTTCCACGCCATGTACTTTTGCCCTTCTCCGTAAGTATGTTAGCTATTCAAAATGTTGAAAATCCATCATGGAAATCCACACTTGGGAGTTGGATTGCCAATAAGTCCAATAAATGCCGTTCCACCGCCAAGCTTGAACATAACAAAAGAAAAGCGCAGAACATTATTCCTTCATGCCGATGAAAAATTGAACAACATAATTGCCAATGTAAAAGAAGTGCAAATCGAATGGACCTTGAAGCATATATGAATCATGGCGATGAAATCAAACATTGAACAACATATATAATTACCAAAATAAGAAATCAATGTAAGAGAAATACAATTTGAATGAACATTGAAACATATATTAAATCCAAATTAAACATGTTGATTCTTGTAGTGGAAAAGGCATCTGCGTATACACGAGATCTATCTTACTCCCAACCGGTATTTGATAATTGATGTTAAAGAAACATGTTACGTGAAAGCGATGCATTCCAAATCCAACCTACAATGAAAAAAAAATGTCAACAAAATCAAAATTGAACACATTACCGTGTTGTTCCGATAATCAACACGAGAACAAAACCGTTGTTGTAGATCACAACATCCATCTGCGTAACATGCCAACAACTACCAATGTAAAGTAAAGCACACGTTTTTTTAACCAATTACATGAATGTAATTAATCGTAAACGTTAAGTTGAAATAAATGGGCTAAAGAGAGTGTGATGTAAAAGGAAAATGTAATGAATCAAGAAACCAAGCATTGTGAGGCATCCCTTCGAAATGCCATAAGTGGGAATTACAATAATTCATCCAGGCTTGATAGCCTAACTAAACTAAAACTGGTGGCGTTAAAAAAAGTGAAATAGTTGGATTTTACCAAGTCCATACTATATATTATATAGATACCCGTTTCCATGTAACTTGTATAGCTTCAAATCCACACAAAATATCCTTTGTTGTTCTAATACAACATGATCCACATCCCTATGTGTACAACACTTAAGCATTTCAACATGTTTGAGTATTGCTGCAGTAGCTCCCAGAAATTAAGGATACATGGCTCACAATTTTCAACAAATTTGGGCTGCACCGTTCGCAATCACTACTTAGGGAATATTAGGAAAAGGGATGTAATTTATCGAACTCGAATATAGGAACAAAAATGTAAATTAAAATAGTTTCCCAATGGTGGTGTAGCAAAGCAAAGCAAGCTAGTAAGTAAAATAATGAGAAAGACAAACCATGGCAAAGCAAATACCCATGAAAATTAATAAGCGTAAGTTGCAAATACAAATCAAAAATCACCAACCCGTAGGGCCACGGTATCAACAATATAAAAAAAAAAAAAAAAAAAAAAAACGATGACGACCATAAAATCCTACCCTATATATTGCAGTCACATAAGAATATAAGTTTACCTTGTACAACCATGAAATCCTACCATATATTGCGGTCACCATTTCCCACTATCAAATCGCACAACTTTTTCTAGTTTTTGCAAGATTGTCAACTTATTCTGAACCCTGCATCGCACGAAAGAAAAGGCATAAGTTGGAGTTGTACAAAAAAGTTGAACTTGAACCAACGGAAGATTCCGACTTGATTATATTATAGTTGTTACTCCTGCAATCGATATGTTGTGACCTTCACAGAGCCAAGAATACATCTTACAGATACAAAAAAATGCCTTTATCAATTGAATTGTGATGTAGCACATCCAAGCTAATTAATAGTATTTTATTATGTTTTAATTAATTAATAGTTATATGGGCTTTTTAAGTAGGTTTTCACCTAAATGGGCTTTTTAGCCTCTATAAATAGTCTAAGTCTCTCTAATGTTAGTCAGGATGTAATCTTGATATTGAATCATATTCTCTTTGAGAATGATATTTTCTTTGAGCTTGGATTAGCTCGTGGTTTTACCCCTTTATTGTAGATCTTCTACATCATTTGGTATCAGAGACAGGGTTTTTCCCCTCGCGGTATGACGGCCAAAATGAGTTGGGAAGATAGCCGGATTCGCGACGGTGTTCGGGATTCGAAGATCCTTCGGGATGCTTTTACAATGGAGTCGCACCATGGATCAAACATGGAGAGAGGAAGATCAAGCAGGTGGTTCACGGCAGGGAACGAGTCTTTCCTCGATCGACCGGTGAGCAACAATGTTTGATGCCCGTTAGTTTTTCTTCTACCTTTGATGACATGGAACGCTGGTTCCGTGAGTATGAAGAAAAGGAAGCCCTTTTCTCGGGGTTTTACCGTAGAAATACCGAATCGAAATCCATAATAGTTAGATTCAAGAGAAATCTTCCTTCTTTTGATGGATTTTGGCACATCAAAGATCTATTGAGTTGGATAGACGCCATAGAAGATTTCTTCGAAGAAATACGTCCACCGGAACACCTAAAGTGCAAAATCGTTTGGTATAAAATGAAGGGAGCTGCGTATTATTGGTGGAAAATATTGCAGAATGATAGATTGTCGGAGGGTAAGAATTTGGTCATTTCATGGCCCAGAATGAGGGAACTTTTTTGGATAATTTTCAGATTGAAAGAATTGCTGAGAGTCTCGGAATTCTGAGAGTATCATTCAGACACTTGCTATTGGAATGCCGATCCCATCAAGCGGTGATACAAGAGCTTTGAAGGATTTTAAGTTGCAGTCTAGTATTGTAACGTCAAACACCTTAAGGAAACCAAATTCACCACAATGTCATGTCACCTCATGTTTTTTCAAACACTTCATCATGATGGAAAATTTGAGATTGAGTAGCACATGTGGGGGAAGCTTTAAGACCTTTAAAGGTTTGTTTCCCGGTCCTTTATACGAATCTGACTTTATGAATGGTGAACCTTTGATCATGAATTTTGATCCCGGTGGCAAGTGGCAAGATCAAGATAAGCAGAATACGGATGATAGACGAAGGCAGTCAGAGTCATTGTTCGTCGATTTTAACGCAGTAGCATCACAGCCTTATGAACCGTTAGCAGCTGGTGATTTCAAGCCACCGAAAAGCCATTATGCCGGGATATCGATTTCTGGTTCTAATTCATATAAGAAACTAGGAGGCGCTAAGGTGATTGTGTTTTTGTTTGATCCAGGTGGAAGTCCTATTTTACAGAAATTTGGAAATGCCCCATTTCCCAACTATGATATCTTTTTTGGGAATGAGATTGCAAGTGCAGTTGCAGTACTTAACAATGCTCACTTGGGAGGTGAAGCCGTAGTGCCCATTGGTGTTATAGGAGAAGAATTTGTCTATGTTCTTCCTATTCCTAAAGATTGCGGGGATGCACATTTGAACACAGCTGCATCAAGCATGCCTAGAGAACATTGGTTTACCCTTGTTGGACAGCACTTTGTAGTTCCTGTTTATGCACAAGTGCCTTCACCTGGACGACCATATAGTGAGGATGAGCAACATCGGGCCGTAGCAGACAGAGTACTTGAGCTTTTGCCCATCACTTTTATGTTCAGCTTAAATTTAGTGCTTTATGTAGCTGATCACAACTCACATCATCAGTTTATGGGCTTTGACCTCAAGATTTTCGTTGTCAGAGCTGGTGTGATAAAGAGATTGGGTTCCACGATTGTGTTTTTGGGAGATAACAAGCAGAATCCTGTTTTTAAAAAGGATCCTAAAGCACTCATTTGGGGTATGCCTCCGAAATCGATTAGCGGGAAGTCGCTTGCTACAGGCTATTGGGGTATTGCAAGGCATTGTAATGACCTTGGAGGTATGCTGGTCGTACTTTCTTTAAGTCTACCAAGTGGTCTAAGCTCACCAGTACTGTACTTCTTCCATATTTTATTGAAATGGAGGAAGCCAGAATACAGTTATATTTTTATATATCCAACTGTTATTGGATTTATGAACTATTACTCGGATGTAACTCGCGGACGAGTTATCTTATGGGAGGGTTGGAAGGATGAGAACTACTCTAATATGGAAAGGAAGTTCATCATGGTGAAGACAAGTGTGGGTACATTCTCTTCATGTTTGAACATATTATGTGATGAGAATGGAAAATTTAAGGAGGCTTTGAAAGTGTTTTATAAGATGGTAAACGGGCTTGATCCACCAAAGTACTCAATGGCAAGCTTGGGAAGTTTCAATGTGCTAGACTCGTCATCATCAATGGATGCGCTCGTGGACGAGCTTTCTGAGTGGAGGGATGGAGATGATGTAGCACATCCAAGCTAATTAATAGTATTTTATTATGTTTTAATTAATTAATAGTTATATGGGCTTTTTAAGTAGGTTTTCACCTAAATGGGCTTTTTAGCCTCTATAAATAGTCTAAGTCTCTCTAATGTTAGTCAGGATGTAATCTTGATATTGAATCATATTCTCTTTGAGAATGATATTTTCTTTGAGCTTGGATTAGCTCGTGGTTTTACCCCTTTATTGTAGATCTTCTACATCAAATTGTATTGAATATTCCCCTTCATCCACCAACCCAAAAACGATGGTGAAACAAATTAATAAAGAAACAAATAGTCACTCCTAGAAGAACCATAGAATAAATAGCACCAGTTGTCATGAAAAACTAAAGGTTATACGGTAAGAAACCTCTTGAAACATAATCGAGAAAATGCACAAAATTCATGATAATAAATCCACGAAAAGAACCATAATTTAGATAAGTCATAAGTACCGAATCTTAAAGGATGTTTGGAAAAATGAAATATAGCATGATGACCATATATTCTCCGTTAATGAAAACATGATTAAA
Source organism: Gentiana macrophylla (assembly GCA_026214975.1). Lineage (NCBI taxonomy): Eukaryota > Viridiplantae > Streptophyta > Magnoliopsida > Gentianales > Gentianaceae > Gentiana > Gentiana macrophylla. The sequence goes on along the minus strand of CM047817.1, from coordinate 76,429,582 downwards.
GAAAACACCAACCCAAGGAGGATAAGGGCTTTGTGTATTGAAGAACCTGTCTCCTTATCGGCAAATTCTGGAAAAAAAAAATCCATTAGTTGAATCGTTGTTGGACGGAGAATCGTTGTTGAACACTGAAATAATAGAGCATAAATTTTATAAAAACAGAAATCTTCATATCCCTCATATTGGACAGAGAATCATCTGTTCATATTGGACAATGAATCATATGTTTACATTTGATATTTGAGTTAAAATTCAAAACGGGAGATGGATGAGAAACTGCATAAGCAAACCGCCTCTTATCCACCCAAGATTTATGCTTATACCACATAAACACTACCACACGTAAAATTTAAAAATAGGAAAGGAATGTTTACCTTCATAACGAAAATAACCAAAGAAAAAAATTAAATTACTTAAAGTAACAAAATCGAATAAGGACAACGGTGTTCTACATGACTCACCTCTGAGGATGCAAGGTCATTGTTGCTGCAATGCTAGAGTTCCATCAATAAACTGCCAAATCTGTGAAAATCAGCCAAGAAAATCAAGTGTGAAAATCTGTGAAAGTTGTCTTGTGTTTTTGTCCCCCCCCCCCCCTGCTTTTTGCTCTGTTGTGAAGTTCAGTAGTGCATTTCCTTTAGACTATATTTGGTTGGGCTGCAATCCTATTGATATTGTTGAATCCTCGTGTTGTAACGCCTCAACATCTTGTAATAGGTTGCTTGTAGAGCTTCGATTGTGTTATAGCTTCGATTGTGTTATAATCGAGCCTTTAATTTGACTATTGACACTGAATTGCAACTGTTTGGTCAGTTGTGGTTTAGATCTCTACTCTTTCTGTGTAGTCATCTGAGCCATTGTATTCGGACCTGCACTACAGTGCAGATAATCCACTCACTTGAGTGTGATAATATTTTTCGGAGTTTAGCCGAAAGTTCATCTCTTTTCTCTCTATCACCGAGTTGCTTGTTAAGTTTTAGCTAAGTAATTTGATTGTATGCTCCTATAATATAAATCGCTCTGTCCACATCCGTGAACCCATTTCCAGTCAAGAAAATCGTGTGAAAAAAAAGCGATAAAAGATAGCAAGTCAGTTGAAATTTTGTAAGAAAACAAATCTTACATAATATTTGAACTAAGCAGCAAAGATAAAGACATTAAAATTATTACAGGAGAATACCACTTAGCAAAAAATATTGGAAATAAAATAGATATAATTGATCGGAGCAACTCATATGAACTTGCCAAAAAGAAAAATAAAAAAACTCACCTTCATGAACAAACTGAACAAAATGTTGGGGAACAACAAAATCCAAGATGCACGGATGATTTTTTTCCAGATTATAAAATACATGGTTGATTTCTACATCAAATACATGAAGCAACGGTTGCAAAAAATAAAGTAAAAAATTCCATATAAATAAATAAAATAAGAAATTAAAGTAAAAAAATTTACCTTCATCAACAAATCGAAGAAAAGGTTGGGAGAACAGAAAAATCCCAGTTGCAAAGGTTAATTTCTGCAATAATTTACAAACCACCCATGTCCGATACGAACAAATAAGAAATTGTAAGGGTGTGAGCGTTTTTCAGGACATTTGTTTTGCGAGGCATTGACATCAAATCCACGGTATTAATGGGTTAGGCCAAAACTTTTGGGGAGGTTGGATGGAGTGGGGAATGCAAGAACAGTTGCAGAGAAAAGCGAGAACGTGGGTAGAGGAGTGTCGCCATGAATTTGGCGATTTACGGAAAGCGAAGCTTTTTGGCAGGAGACAGCGGAAGAGAGGAGAATGAAAAAGGGCGAGGGTTCTATAAAAAAAATAAAACAAATAAAATAAAAAAACAACATCTGCGTCTTTTTGTTTTTGTTTTTGTTTTTTTTTCTTTTCTACTTACTGTTAAAAGAACCGGGTTTGGGTCGGATCAATTGAAAGAATACGGGTAATTGACAGTTTTTTACTCTAAAATATAATATAAGATATAAGATATGTATATATATATATATATATATATATATATATATATATATATGCGACTTCTATCGGCATCACGAAAATACTCACGGCACCACGATTAGAGCATTCGCAGTAAAATCTATAAATGGTGTAAAATCTGTATTTTACAAATTAAAATGCATCAGATCCACAAAATATTCAACTACATTAGAATCTGTTTAATGACTCTGTAAATATCAAAATGTCAAATGAGATATTTAATATGAACTTCTTATGGAGCAGTTTAAGTTAGAACTTGAAAAAGGAAAGATTTAAAGCAAACAAAGAAGCAGTGGATTTAGCACAAGAATTGGCTGATTGATGGTACTAATTAACAGCGTTGCTTGAAGCAGAGTAGCAACGACGTGCTTTGGTGGAACAAAAATCTCTTCAAAGGATTTATGTGCTGGAAGATCAACTCGAAAAGGAAAGACGTAAATCATTCGATCATCAAGAACAAGCAAAACCTCCCACTGCTCTTAGGCGTATCGAATCATCATAAGTGTTTAATGGGCTGTAAAGAGAGAAGAAGAAGAAGCTTGAGTGTTTAAGAGATCAAGTATATTGAATTGCAAGACAAATCTTTTCTAAAGTTCCTTAATCGAAGTGAACTTGTGCAGCTTTGGTGGAGATTTTTTCGACAGAGCTAGCTACTTTTGAGTTTTTGTTATTAGGGTTCAACCTGCTTCTGTGCATTCTTTAAGTGAAATGAATGCACAAAATTGCAATAAAGAGCTAGACATTGCAATTGTAACTTACATGGCTTGTGAAAATTTGCATAGTGATACACTGAAATCACTGTCTATTATGCATATGTTGTATATTCACAATCGAGATAAGCATTGTTCTTTCACAGCTGCAAATTTTCAAAAACAAAAAAATAAATAAAAACTTTACAATGTGAGAAATAAAAAATAGCTAGTAAAGATATCTATATAAGAACAAAATTAGAAACTAGGATTAATAATCCATCAATTGAATGATAATAGTTGAGAAAATGAGTCATGGATCTGTTAAATAGAGATTCTGATGCAGCTTGTCCTGAATAAAGAATCTGTAAGTAAAGATACTGATGCAGTTGACTTATAGTAAAGATTCTGAAAAGTGGTATTTGAGTCTGTAAAATAGAGAATGTGTTATAAGACACTGATGCGAATGCTCTTACTCTTGGCACCCTATAAATCACTCTTGGCAACACATTGAATATATTTTTATTTTATGTACTTCAAGCACCACCAAAAAAATGAAAAACTTACTTCTTATACCACAAATTTTATAAAATACAATTTAGTTCTTTGATAATTAAAATGAAACATTATATTCCCCAAACTTAATTATCACCCAAATCATCGTCTTCGTCTTTATCTTCATCATCAAAATTCATCTTCATCTTCCTCGACCTTGTTCTTTCATCATCAAAATCTTCTTCAACATTCTTCTTCTTCCTCATCAAAATTCTTCTTCCCATCTTCTTGAATCTTCTTCAACTTTTTATTCCATCAAAATTCATCTTCATTCTTGCATTTTCATAATATAACACTAAAACACCATTCTCAATGGGTTGACACACCATTAATTATGGGAAAATGAAGTTTTTCAGACTTTTCCGACCGGCTACTGAATTTTCCGGCCGCCAACCTACCTAACGTCAGTACGTCTGACATTCGTATGCATTATAAACGTCAGATCCGTCAACGTTTTGGACTCCAGAACTGAATATCCTTTTGGTTAACAAACACCAAAGACTCTGACGTGGGTGTTTAGCACAAACATCGACTTTGCTGACGTTTAGCACTCCAAAATTAAATAAGTTTCTGCTCAACACACAGCAGACACTCCGTCGTTTGTTTTGCAATCAAACGTCAGGTATGACGACATCTGAATCTGATGTCAGCGTACCTTACATGGTTCGTGCTATATAAACGTCAGATTGGATGGCGTTCTGGATCCCAGTACTTAAAATATTTGTGTTGGTGGTTTTGCATTATCCAAACATGATACACGCAATCATGAAACAAAAATATGCTGGTTCAAAATTATAAATACAAGGTAATTCAAACAACACCATTCAAAAATGATACAGAAATAAATGATCTTCAACGTCCATGTTTAATAATATCCACATTAAACACGACATGATTTTCTATAGACTGATCAATGACATTCAAAGATGCATGTATCTCCAACATTGAGGTCAATGTTCTTAAGGAAACCATTCAATCTGCTTAAAGAACTTGTTGATAGTTTGCGACAGAAGCTACAATTCTAGCAGGCCAAGATTTCCCTGTGGCACTTCGCAGCTCCACAATCTTGTTTTTCAACATGTCATTTGTTCTAGCAAGTGATATTGAAATATTCTACCAATCACAAACAAAATAAAATATTGTTAGAAAGTGCAATGAGGAAAAAAGATAAAACAAGAAAACAACTAAAGATTTTAACATATCACACCACATAACCATGTGAAAAGGCCGAGTTTACTAACATCGTCTGAAAACAGGGATTTTTGTTACCATTGTTCTCTCCACCTACATCATCATCCGTATGATTATCATCCGCATCATCATCTTCACTCTCACTCTCGGACTCAGAAAAAGGCTTCTCACAGGAATTGTGACCCAGCACAATAGTGTCAAAAGTGAAATCCCCTTTGTGCTCAAACACTACGAACTCCCCCTGATTCAAGTGATGAGCGGCCACATACTGCTCCCAATCTTCCTCAAATAAACGAAGAAGTCCATTGTCTATCGGTCCAACCCTCACTTCCCATGTCCTTATTCGGCTATTGAGAACAGTCCTATCTAGGTTCCGCAGCGTGTCATTCAAATTATCAACGCACTTCGTGGTAATGTCAATGAAGAAAGAAACGTATCACGTTATTTCAATCATAATATAAGCGATAAAAATTTAAATTAATTAATAATAACATAGCAAACTTGCCGCGAAATCGCCAACAAGAACTTTGAAAAACGATCATTGATGGCCAAAATAGTAACGACCAACCTTAACCGGCAGAGTACCGGGTCGGAAGCACTATAGAGGTGAGCAAGGTCGTATCCCACGAGGAATCAATCGAATACCAAAGTCGTCTTCGTACTTTGTTTAGGTCAATCAAAGGTTGTTCGTGTTGTGATTATCCTACTACGATAATTAAACTAAAGATATGAAATATAAAGAAAGACATAGCCAAACTATGATCCAATTGATTACTTTCGCCCCTCTAATCGATTATTTGGGAATGGAAACTACCAACCAACCATCCTAATGCTTATATCGACTCGTTCATGGGTGCAAACTCCTAAGATAGTACTAGAGTCCATGCAACAACCTAGTACCTTCGCCCGGTTCAACAAATCCGCCTTTAAGGATTTAACGACCGAACAAGATAAACGCTCTGAGCCGCCGATTTACACCGACAAACCTCGTTACCCAATCGATCTAAACAACTCACCAATTGTAAATAACGATCTTAAAACCCTTTTCCCACACCCCTTCGCAACATACATTTATAAAAGTGGTGTGTTTGTTCATGAACTAGGTGTACAAGCTAATTCAAGCATTGATAACAAGTTTTAAGACATGAATTAAATCAATATAACAACAATTAAACACTACCCATTCTCAATTTCATCAATTAGAGGGTGATTTCTTCAATTTTCACATAATTTGGCTATGAAAAGTTTAGCTACTCATAATAATGAAAGGAACAAGAATCAAAGAGTAAATCAAAGCCATAAAACAAGAAAAGAGATGATTTTCGTTACCAAAATGCAGAGAAGTTGGAATTACATCAATCTTCATCCACACCCATTGTCACTTGGGGAAGAAGAAGACTCCAAAATGCCAAAATCCAACAAAGAGAGCTAGAATCTAAGTTAAATTCGAGTTTAATCTAAGAGAGATAGTGAAAGATGAGCTAATCTAAGGGAGAAAAGTGATGAAAATCGACCTAAGAGAGTCTAAGTGAGTCTAGGTATGAGTTCCCCTGAAAAATGGGGGTGAAAAATCTGTTTAAAAACGCCTAAAAATGTGCAGATAAAGCAGTTTTGGCGTGCACCAAAGTCCTCGGCGCGCGCCAAAACTGTTCTGTGATTCTGGGAAGTCTCTGTTCTACTTTGGCGCGCGCCAAAGTCTTCAGCGCGCGCCAAAAATTCCTGGACTGATACACCTTCAGTAATCTGGCAATATCTTTACGTGTAGAGCTCCGATTTGAGTGATTCAAAGTGCGTTGGAAAGCTCATTAAATTGTCTACAACTTTCATGAAGACTGCAAGTCCAGAAAATGCTTGTATATGGGATCAAATGGCTGATGAAGTGCACATATGGTGAAAGCAACAACTATTTTTGATCAATTTCCATTCCCGGGCTTCGGTTTCGTCTTTATAAACCTCGTGCCTTAACTTCCGGGCTCATAACTCACCTAGATACTGCATCACAACATTCAAACACATACCGAGCATAACTCCGCAAGATAACTAGGGCTCGAAAAGGGTCAAAATACCGTAAAATGGTGAGTTTTTTCCATCTATGTGACGGTTTACCTCAAAGTGAGTGCTCAATGCGATTTTGCCCTATAAATGGTCTAAAACTACCTAAAATAAGCCGAAAGTGTCATAAATGGGGCTTAAAACATGCACCGAAACATAGTAAAGTTGACTCTCATCAACCATTATCCATATTCTTCACTATAGATTAAAAAGGAATGAGAAATCAGAATTTGCATTAGAATCAGTCCGCATGCCATTCCAAAACAAGACAACATAGACTCAAGCCAAACATAACCAATCACTCAAGACAGAACTAGTACCTTAATCCATACATAGTACATACCTGCACTTTTTGTACAATCAACAAGTGTTGTTTGTTTTAATACCCGAAGTTCTTCTACAATGAGTTCTTTTAATTGTTGAAGGTGATAGGGACATCAGGCCTTGTTATGTAGATAATGGCTAGCCTGAATCGGTCTATTAAGAAATGGATATCCTTGGCATATCAACTTATGGGAGATATTTACAAATGGATATCATTGGTCATTTCTTAATGGAACTGATTCTGGTAAGCCAGTCTACAAAAACAACAAAGAGATCCCAAAGGTTTGTAAGAGATCTCAATCTGTTAAAGCAAAGAGATCTCACGACTTATATTATCGGGTCCACACAACACATATAATGGGCAAAACACATCTAAATATACTTTTAACTAACACACTTACATTGCAGTGAAACACATCTAAGTATACTTTTAACTAATACACTTTTCATTATAACTCACTTACATGGCCAAAATTCATAGTTGGAAAGTTATTTACAATGTGAAGAAATACACTAATTCATAGTTGAGAGTACACTAATTCATTGGTGGACGGTTTTTCACAAAGTTGTTTACAATGTCAAGAAACACACTAATTCAAAGTTGATATGTGCACATTAATTATGCCATTATAAAAAAATCCAGCATATAACGCCAGCAGGGTTGACGTTACATTGAAACAGTAACGTCAGTCTCACTGACGTCCAATTAAAACGTCAGTAATGTCGACTTTCTGAAGCAATGTTAACGTCACCTGCACTGACGAAGAACTAGGTAACCCTACTAGACATTTATGATCTAAACGTCATACTAGCTGACGTTATTTTGGCACCAAAACGTCATTTTTGCGACGTTTCAAGCACCAGTCATCTTCCCCACCCTTCCGATCGGAAACGGCCGGATTATTGAAAAGGGCTAAAAAAAACCTACGATTTCAACCCTATTTCCATCCGATTTTAACCAAAAACGAATACACATTACAATGAAACAAACATTCGATTAAAACGGAGCATTACATACGGGGAAAAAAAACTTAAAGCTACTCCATTAAAACCTTCAAACATTCAAAAAATAATACCTTTGATTTCTACCAATTTACAACCGAAATCCAAACAAAACAAGATACTTACATGATTTGGTTCAAAGTGATGTTGTTCTTAGTTTCACATGCGGCTTCCAGCAAGATTTGTCTTATCCGGCGGCTTTTCCGACGAGAGTCCGACGAGATTTGCTCTATCACTTGTGTTTTGTTTGGTTTCTTGGTAATGTGAGGGGGAGTTAAAGAGTTTTAGAAAGAGGTGTAATGTAGGGGTTATAAATTATCGGGACTAAAGTGTTTATTTTTTTAAAACATTAGGGACTAAAGTGTATGTTTTTAAAAACTTATTAAATGCCGTGGTGTTATTAGTTTTTTTCGTGGTGTGAATAAATAAATGAAAAATAATAAGATAAAGGGTGTCGATATTGATTTCGTGGTGTCGTTAGAAACCGCCTAAAGAAAAAGGGGTGTCGATTATCATTTGGAGACTCAGGGGCTGTTTGTTAATAATATCAAGCACTTATTCTGAAAATATTAAGTGATGGTTAACTTAAGAAGTGTTTGATAATATTTTTTACACCACTTGAATATTTCAGACCATTTGAAAACTATTACATGAATGCTTCTCCGCATTTCATCGATCTTGCACCCACTTATCGATGAATCATGAAAACTTCTCTTCAGCCGTAATTTTTTTCTCTTCTTCCCCACTGCCCACGTTCCCCTTTCTCCTCATTGTTTCCATTATTATACGTATACTATATAAATGAGTCCAATATTTACAAAATAAAAAACTGAATCTAATGATCTTTATAATACTCTAATGTTTTTTCTACCCATCAGAAGATTCATTATTACTGCAATATTTTTTGCTTCTCCTATTTAATTGATGTATAGATATAAATATTAATAAGTTTGTCAAAATATTATATGAAAAAAACGTTGTTGTATTGAATCATATATTTCGAATATATGCAGGGGCGTCCCTGTCCAAATTTAGACTCGGGGCCAAAAAGAATTTTAGGCCCTCGCCCTTCGAAAAAAAACAGTAACCAAAATATATATAAAAAAATAAAACAAAAAAACTGCGTGAGATCATGGGTTTGGAAGGAAAAAAACCAACTTATTTGACTCCTAGTCCTAGTTTAAAAAAACAAAAATTATTGTAGCTAGTAAGATTCAAAACCGAGTCTCATGTCTAGTATACTAGAGTGCTAACTATTAAGGTAATACATTTTTTGTTCAAATAAATACAGTATATATATAATATTAGGTCGAAATTTTGTGAGGCCCTTAAATTCATTGATTTTCGAGAGGGCCACATACGCTTCTCTACTTCTCTGTGCGCGCCCTGAATATATGCAAACATGTAAGAAGAAATTGGTTAATTAAATCATTTTCATATTTCAAATGCATAATTTTATCAAAGTCATAGCATAAAAAGTCTCCATATAGTTTTTTATTATTATGAATGGATTATAAAAATAAATTATTTTTCGTATGTCAGATGTAAAGTATTATCAAACAGTATAATCAATTTCAGCACTTAAATAATTCAGCTGCTTAGTAAATTCAGATTTTAGACTTCAGATTTCAGATTTCAGATTTCATCCTTTAGATTTCAGATAACAAATGTCCTCTCAGAAACCTAAGGTTATCCCTTTTTGTGATTATTTAGGTTATCCCTTTTCGTGATTATCTATGGCTTTTCGGTGGGAAAATTCATCGATACTTATCTAATTTATCGTGCTTGTGTAGAGACTTAACTATTAAATAAACTAGCTGGGGTTAATATTTTACACAAAGAATATATATATATATATATACTAGTATCTATACACCGTGCATAATACACGGTGCATGCCCATTCCAGATTGGTATCTATTATGTTAGTGGGTATTTATCATGGGCATTCCACATTGGTATCTATCAAGTGGAGTGGGTACTGGGTTGGAAATCGAAGGGGTATTGTGTGGGTGGTTAAATGAAGGGCTAGTGTTTATTTAGCTTAGATACAATGATATGAATCCAACCCCCCTTCATCCCACATTTGATATTGTAAGGCCACCCCTCACACATCACTTCCTAATAAAGTAACACTTATTTTTATTGCACTTATGTAAATTATATTATTACATTACATATAGCATCTTAAAAAAAAGTAGTAGTAATTATAATAAAACTATGTACAGGTCACTATATGTATGAGGTGTATCTATATCTAATAACTACTATTAACATTAACAAAGTCTATAAGAAACTATTTAATAATTATTTTGGTAGTTATTAAACTAACTTGTACGCAATCGCATAACCTATAAAAAAAACTATAGTCAAATCTTTCGATTTTAATAATTAGATTTGTTCCCGTAAACGACGTCCGGAAAGTTTTTCCACCGACTTCTTTAAAAACTATACAACAGCGATTGATTAATAGAGCTACACCCGACAAACGAGAGTTCGAAGACACTTAATATTTAAAACAAGAAAAGAAATTGAAAAACACCGACATAGTAGTAAAATATCAGTTATTATGGCCGGGTGACAACAAAAGTTTAACGACTTATAACAATAATTATATTACAATATTCCATAGAATAATAACAACATAATATTATTTTTTATAAAGGAAATACAATGTACAAAATCATTTTCGGAACAATATAAAACAAACGACGTATGATGAAAAGAAAAAACACCATGAAAACACGTTATAAACCGAAGATGCGAAATACTAACAAAGTACTCCTTGTATAATGCAACGACCGAGAAAAAAGAATACGTTAGAATCTAAAGGGGAAAGAAGCATAAATATATCCTTGTATAATGCAACGAACGAAATAAAAAATAACATGTCACGAAGTCGATATTTATAATAAAAGCCTACAATGAAATAAAATCAAAATACGAAACGATATAATATAATACAATAAGATAAGAAATCGAATAAAAATACCCGAAAGCGTCGCAAAGATCGAAGGAGGTGAGAAGAAAAGAAAAGACAATGTATATATAGATACATATATATGTATGTATAGGTGAAAAGTTAGTGGAAAGGGAGAAGTGAGAGAAAAAAATATAAAAAAAACATCAAAAGCGTCGCTATAAGTCAAAAAGCGTCGCTATAATTCCAAAGGGAAAAAAACACGGTAAAAGCAAAACAAAACAAAAAAAAAAAAAAAACCAAAATTGTCGGGCCAATCAGATCCCGACACGTGGCAGCACCAAAAGCTCCACAAGAAGCGCCCCTTGTTCCTTTATTAGATATAAGGATATATATATATATATATATATATATATATATATATATATATATATATATATATATATATGATGATACAAATAATGTCGCCACCGTCTAGTCCCGGAAATAGCCTATGGTTCACCACGCCTAAGGCAGGTCCGCGACCACATCAACGGCGACGCCAATGATATCCAGTAAAGGCCGCTACCATCAACCCCTCCTAGAGCGTCGTCAGAGCTAGGGGCCGGATCGAGGCCTTGGATCAATGGCCCTTAAAGGGCCGGAAGCAGGGAGCAAAGGCAAGGAGCCGTGTTGGCGACCCTTGGGACCCCAAAGGATCGCCGCCCAGATGTCACATCCACTTGCTGCTAGATACTTTACCCACTTGCGGTTAGATATTTAGCATTTGCTTAACTATTAAGTAAGATTAGTGACTAAGCTGCTTCGCAATAGCTGTCCTTTACATAGCTCCTAAGTTTTCTCTTCCTATAAAAGGAAGTCTTGTGTAACCTAAATGACATATGACATTCTAATAGAAAAATAGGCCAAAGCTCTATGAAAATGGAACATCTCCTCCTCCTATCGCCGTCACCCATCTCCGGCCAGCATACACTTAAATCAACCCTCAAATAAGCCAGATATCCTGCATATGAATACCACTAAAACAAACCGTGATGATTCATGCATCATCAGTTGGCTCCGTTACCGGGAAACCGCTGAACAGCATGCGCTCGTTCCTAAGCAAAAAGTCATCTAAAGATTGCTAACACGCATCAACTTGAAGCAATCTCTCTTCAGTCGATTTGGAAGCATCCGTCGTGCCTCCTCGTCTAAGTTTACGCCGAAAAAAGGAGGTAATCTTACAAAGAAAACCCTCAAACTGCCTTTGTTTCCCTCCCTTAGTGAAGAGAACCATCAAAAGGTGACCTTTTATACCTCAAAAGCACATACCCAGAAAAACCTCACCAATACAAAACTCACTTCTGAAAAATCACACTTTTCCGGGGTTATTACATACAAATCATCACCACTTTTCCCCAGAAAGCCACCCTATAGCGATGGCGGGAAGTAAAGAGCGGCTGACACCCAAAACCCCTGCAAAAGGGGGCATGCAGCATTTGGCTCGTGGAGAGGGCGTATGAGAAACACTTGACAACCTCCCCGCAGAGGGAGAAGGGTCGCAAAGAGGGGTCCTGGCACCTAGCGACGCCCGGAATGTCATTAACCAAAAAACTAAGTCGAAGGAGGCCATTGCTGCTTTAGATGGGGCGCGCAAAGAGAGAGCAAGGTCACAACAAAGCCAAAGGTCGATCCCCGAGACAAGGCCAGTCTTCCAGGAAGATCCTGAGATCGCAGAAATGAGAGAATATGCGAGGTATGCGGAAACTATGTATCTGACCAACTCCCGTCTGGTGGCAAAGGGCCAGGCCCCAATGTCGATACGACCCCCAAATCCTCCCAGAAATGAAATCGCTCCCGCGGCCATAGATAAGGGTCGCCAGATCCAGACTCACGGGATCGAGATAGAGGAGAGTGTGCGCTCATCAGGTCGCAAGGGACCCAGGAAAGACATTGTGAAGACCTCGGTTCTCCCAGATCGCGATCATCAGAAAGGAAAGACACTCGAAAAAGGTTCAACCTTCAAAAGGTTGGGTGAGAAGGACAAGGCCTCGGCCCCAAGTCGTCTCAGCCTTCCAGGGGGAGGAATACCCCGACAAGATAGAACGCATACAGACGCCTCGCGTGATCATACGGGAGAAAAGAGCTCGTCAGGAGGGATCGCAAGATTACGGGGAATCAGAGCGCAGGCCGGAACGGGCTGATACGCAGGTGCTATCACGACCCAGGTTCGACCCTGTCTTGGCAGAACAGATGGAAATAATGAAAAATGAGCTCGCAAAGTTGAAAAAGTCAAGGCCACCGAGAGGCTCGCACCGATCTCGAGAATCGACGTGCTCGCCAAGAGAATCACGTAAACGCTGCTCGCCAAAGAATGAAAAGGTTAGCTACCCCAGCTATAATTACTACAATGGGAATTCTTGCCCGAACGACTGGCTCACCGCTTTCCAAGGCCGCATCACCCTAGCAACCCAAAATAAATCCGCCTGGTGCATCGCTTTAGTCGGTAGCATGCGCGCAGATATAAATTTGCGCCCTGAATACGTGGACTCCCCGCGCTCGCTTAAAAGTCAAAGATCTTTCCGAAAAATTCGTCAGAGAGTTTGAATCGGCAAGTAGACCGAAGAAAACCATAGAGGACCTATACGAAGTTCGCATGGGAGGACATGAGTCCGGAAAAGAATATTACGAGCGGTTCATCAGAATATACGATCAGACAAGAAACATTCCGGATGATGCAGTGGTCACATGTTTTCTCACGGGGATCGCCAAATGTCCGATGAAGATAGAATTTAACCTACGGCCCCCTAAAGCGGGTCTCAGGGAAATGCTGAAGAGGGCCCGAATGATGGGAGTCAGCGAAGCGCCATCCTCTAGGAGAGCAAAGCCCAAAACAGAGCAACATTCACAGAAAGAGGATCGCACGGAGGATCGCAAGAGGGAAAAGGGGCGAGATGCTAACCACGATCGCGAGGTAAAGAAACCTTACAAATTCAGCGAGGATAATTTTACCCCGCTCAATACTAAAGCATCCCAAATATTGTTTGAAATCCGTGAGCATTTTGACAAGCCCAAACCCATAAGGGGCGACCCCGACAGTCACGATAAATCGAAATACTGTGACTATCACAAGGATCACGGCCACATCACAGACGAATGCTTCACATTGAGGCGAGAAATAGAAAGATTAATCCGTGAGGGACCAGTGACTAAGTATAAACGAGATGGGAACACCGGTCCCAATCAGGGTCGCGAACCCCGCGTCTATCAGAGGGAAGTTCAAGTTATCCATGGGAATATTCCCAGCAACAATCAGCTGAAATCCCAGATACACTAAATCAATACGCGCGGCTTTGAAAAGCAGATAGTGTTGGGGGAAAACGAGAAAGGAATCATGTTCACTAAAAGTGAGTTGACGACAGTCGACGGCCCAATGGAAATACCCCTCATTCTCAAAGTCGGGGTGAACGACAAGCACGGCGTCAATAGAGTAATGGTTGACACCGGGGCTGGCCGCGACGTCATCTATTTCGACTGTTTAAAACAGATCGGATTTGGAGAGGCTAAATTGAAACCCTACCTCGGGGTGCTCGAGGGCTTTACCAATGACACAGTGCGGGTCAAAGGCACAGTCGATCTCAACATCACTTTGGGTGACTATGAGCCATGTAGAACTGAGATAATCACATTCTTAGTCATCGATCTCCCCTCATACTACAACATGATCTTGGGGATTCCGGCTATGAAAAAATTTCAAATGGTGGCATCTGTTCCCCACCAAAGGGTCAAGTTCCACATAGGGGATGAGATTGGGGTCGCCACTAGCCGACCCGGATTTTTCCTCGACTATATGACCAAGAACAGGGTCGATTCCAAGCGACCCAGAGTGGAGGGATTTAACATGGCTCCGGATCAGATCGCCACGGTAAAAGAAGTTCCGGAGGGAGCAGTAGAAGTTGAAACGTTGCAAATTCGGGACGATCCTGATTTCACTGCCGAGGACGAGCTAGTCGAGGTCATCATAAACGACAAATATCCCGACCAGAGGATAAAAATAGGGTCACAGACCTCCGAGAAAGAAAGGGAAGGATTGATCGAGCTTCTAAAAGCCAACTTGGACGCCTTCGTCTGGGAAGTGACAGATATGAGAGGTGTGGAGTCGGAGGTCGCCTTGCACTATCTAAGTGTCGATCCCAACTTCAGGCCGATTCAACAAAGAGCGCGCCAATTCTCTGCAGAAAAGGAGGTCGCAATAAAAAATGAGGTCGAAAAACTTCTTACAGCGGGCATAGTCAAGGAGCTTCAGTATCCCACTTGGCTGGCGAACGTGGTAATGGTAAAGAAACACAACGGCAAGTGGCGGATGTGTGTCGACTTCACTGATTTGAACAAAGCTTGCCCCAAAGATCCTTACGTGCTGCCCCGAATTGATAAAATGGTCGATGGGATCGCCGGTTTCGAAACGCTAAGTTTTCTAGATGCATATTCCGGCTATCACCAGGTCAAAATGGCAGATGAAGACAAAGAATTGATGGCCTTCAGGGCCGCTGGCGGGCTCTATTACTATGAAATGATGTCATTCGGCCTAAATAACGCGGGTTCAACCTATCAAAGGATGGTGAACAGGGTTTTTAGCACACAAATAGGCAAGAACATGGAGGCCTACATCGATGATATGGTCGTGAAATCAAGTCGCCAGGATCACCTGGTGGACCTTCGCGAAACCTTCACTAACGTCAAAAGCCACTCGATGAAGCTAAACCCCGTGAAATGTACTTTTAGGGTCCAGGCAGGGAAATTTTTGGGCTTTATGGTGAGTCAGAGGGGGATCGAAGCAAACCCAGAGAAAATTGAGGCGCTAATAAACATGAGCGAGCCAACTAGCATCAAGGAAGTACAAAGGTTGAATGGAAGAGTGATAGCCCTCGGAAGATTTATCTCAAAATCGGCCGAAAAAAGCCTACCCTTCTTCAAAATCCTAAAAGGGAATAAAACCTTTTCGTGGACAGAGAAATGTTCGCAGGCTTTCCAAGAGCTAAAAGCCTACCTCTCAAGACCGCCACTGCTGACTAGTCCAGTGGTCGGAGATGTTTTGCTACTATACCTAGCTGCCTCGGATAGGGCCGTCGCTGCAGCACTTATCAAAGAGGAGGGTATCTCACAAAAGCCTATTTATTATGTTTCTAAGGCTTTAAGCCCCGTAGAAAGTCGCTATTTTAATATCGAAAAGTTGGCCTACTGTGTTGTTATAGCCGCCCGAAAATTAAGGGCTTACTTTTCATCGCATTCAATTATAGTACTGTCAGACGCGCCGCTACGGCAGGTCCTCCACAAACTGGATTTGTCAGGACGTTTGCTACGTTGGGCCATCGAGCTCACCGAATTCGACATTCGCTACGAACCGCGAAAAGCTATCAAAGCTCAAGCCCTGCCCGATTTCATCGCAGAAATGAGCTTCAACGAAGAAATCTTGGAGCAGACAAATGCAGAGCATAGCCTCGACAAGAATACCACAGCGGACGAGCCTCAGCGGCCAAGTCACTGTTGGCAACTCTATGTCGATGGCGCCGCCAACCTCAAAGGTTGCGGTGCGGGGATCATTTTACTAGAGCCTGGAACCTCGGAGGAAATTGAAAAGGCCCTAAGATTTAACTTCACTACGTCAAACAACCAAGCCGAGTACGAGGCAGTCATCGCAGGACTTGAGCTCGCCAGAGCCATGAAATTCGAAAATGTGCAGGTTTTTTGCGATTCCCAGTTGGTGGTCAATCAAGTGACCGGATCTTTCGGCATCCACTGCGAAATTTTGCAAAAATATATCAACCTCGTTAGAAAACTCGAGAGCAGCTTCAAATACTGCAAATTTACCAACATCCCGCGAGATGACAATCACAGAGCAGATTACTTGTCCAAACTAACTAACGAGGATGAAATAAGCAACCCCTCAATCATGGTGGAATATCTATCAGGGCCCGCTATCGACAGGGCCGAAATAATGGACTTGCAATCCACCAACTCCTGTTGGATTGATGTCATGAGGGCCTATATCGACTCTGGAAAGCTCCCCAAGGATCCAAACGAGTCAAAAGCTCTGATCAGAAGAGCCGTCAAATACACTATCTTAAGCGACGTTTTATATCGACGATCATTCTCCAAGCCCTTGCTAAGGTGCGTGCGACCTGAAGAAGTCGAGGGAATCCTCATAGAGCTGCATGAAGGATATCGCGCGCCACCCACCTACCCGCACCGCACTTTGCTCGAAAAGTCTTGTTGGCGGATATTACAGGCGAAACTCGCGAGGACGCCAAGGCACACGCTAGGGCGTGCGACGTATGTCAAAAATTCACGGATATTCCCAGGCTGCCTTCAGTCGGACAAAGCATCGTCGCCTCCGCTTGGCCGTTCGACATGTGGGCCATCGACCTCATTGGACCATTGAAAAAGGGCCGCTCCGGATGCGTGTACGTGGTGGTCACCGTCGACTATTTCACCAAATGGATCGAAGCCAAAGCCTTGGTAAAAATCAACACCAAAGATATAATCTATTTTTTACTTGATCAAGTATGGACTAGATTCGGCGTTCCCAGAGTAATAGTATCAGACCACGGACCTCAATTCCGGGAGGAGTTCGATACTTTCTGTGGAGAGAATAACGTCAAGCATTGGCAATTGTCAATATGCTATCCGCAAGGAAATGGTCACGCTGAGAATGCAAACAAACAAGTATTATGCGTGCTGAAAAAGAGCTTGGGCGAAAAGGCAGGGAAATGGCCTGACCACCTCCCCGCGGCCTTATGGGCACTCAGAACATCGCGAAAAACAACTACAGGGGAAACTCCTTTCGCTTTAACATACGGGTCAGAGGCTATGGCCCCGGTAGAGATGGCCCTACCAAGTTTAAGGGTCGCCCATTTCAGTGAGACAGACAATCCGCTCACTAGGGAACTCGATCTCGACTTAGAAGAGGAGCGGCGGATCGAGGTGTATGGTCATTTGCTCAATTTCAAATAGGATTCCAAACGTCACCACGACAAACACATTCGTAATCATCACTTCGCCATTGGAGATTATGTTTTGCGAAAAAGACAAGCCACGGGCCACGAGTCCAAGAAAGGGAAACTATCGGAAAGCTGGGAGGGCCCAGTAAGGATCGCTCGGATAGTCAAGAAGGGGACGTATGTGCTAAGTGATAACCGAGGTCGCGAGTACAACCGACCCTGGCACGCAGACAATTTGAAACAATATTATATGTAAGAGGTACATCTACTGCGTGCAAACAGGGTATGCGAGAAATGAAATCAAAATAAAAGGAGTATCTTCATTCATAAAAGGAAAGTACAGTTGCTCCCAGCAAACCTGCGGCCTACAACTCCCTTCAATTTAACCAAAAAGAAGGGGGCCGCCAAAAAAAAAAAAAAAAGGACGCCTCCGTACGATCAGGCGAACCCTCCAAGATCCAATGAGTGCCTCGGCACCCTAGCTGAACTACATAATCTAAGTATCAACGAAGCAAATGGGATACGACGATCTCGATCCATTGAAACTGCAAAGTCAACCGCCTCGCGGTGAATCAAGAGCCCCCAATCAATGTCAACCTTTGGGTCGCGAATAGCGTGCAAAAGAAGAGCCTCAGCCTCAGGATCCATGCTCGGAAGGGCGCGTGAGTTAATAAACCTTTTCCACTCACGATTGCTGTGAGATAAGTCGGATGAGGGTGCCAGTGCACCTGGTAGTTCGGAACCTGGAAAAAGCTCGCGGATGGCCCGACGTACACGAGCTTGTTTACTCGACTCGCCACCAAGATGCCAAGCAACCTCATAGTGGGATGAAGGATCGATAGCAGGTATACCAAGGGCACCATTGATAGCCTCTGGCGTAAAGGTCACCGCAACACCGCGTAGAGTAACACAGCTAACTACCCTTCCGGAGGCAACTTCAGATAAAATGGAGTAAAACTCCCTCACCATTGTAAAATTAGAAATCGAGGGTGGCGAGACAAAATCTGTCCACCCGGAGAGCCGCACCCGTAACAGAGAGCCATCACCCTCAACCTTGCTGTGATTTAAACCCCTCTCCCTGGCAAACTTAACTACATCAAAATAGCGCCAGAAGTGATCTTTGGCGACATGAGAGGCAGTAAGAAAGAAAGGAGATACATCACGCATCGGACGAGCTTTATACACTCGCACTCTACCCTCTCCAGATGGAAAAGACATGGCTCTCACAACGAAAAATATACAAAAGAGGAGTGAAGATGAAATCAACCCTGCCTCCTCCTTTTATAGCAGAGGTTAGCCAAAGGAACGGCCACGATCAACCAAATCCTACGGTCGGGCTTCACGCGGTTTACCCAAGATTTGAAATTCAAAAGGCGCATTTAACGCTTGTTAGACTGTCAGCTATGCCAACACCCGACAGTTATAAACCCGAAGTTATAGGCCAATTGACCACGCATGTGTTGCCAATGAACTGTCAAATCGGTTCAGATCCCTGGATTCCTGGCGACACGGCAGTCGAGAAAGGTCAATTCAGTTCTCAAGTTTTAGGCGAACACAAACCTCGCCTCAAACTTAGGGGGCCGCAGCGAGAAAATTTCAAAACAAGCAAATTAAGCAAACTGCGGTGCGTCTCCAGCGATGTGTTATTTGCCACAAGTCCACAGCGACCAAAGAGTTATGCAAAACAATGGGGGATAGGAAAATTTTAACGACGAATGAGCAATATGGGTCGCTGTCATCCTTGTTCCAAATAAAGGGGGCCACAATCAGAAAATTTCAAATCAACTCAATCGGTCCGCTTCAGTTATTTTAGCGAGCTCAACAAACCTCGCCAAAATAAAGGGGGCCGCACACGTACATACACGATACAGGAAGGAAGATTGAAAGAAACAAGTGCAAGACATAAATTAAGAGGCCAAAAGCGGCCACGAACCAGATTCAACAAGCCAAGGACGGCCACAATATCAGTGTGGAAAGTAAAATACTAAATTATTACAATCATCAAATTGAGGACGCCGAATAGTTCAAAAGACAAACGAAGTTGAATTATTACAAGATCGCCGGAAAGTAAAATGTTTTGAAACAAAAGCCCAAAATCAATTAAACGGAGCCGGGGAGTGTCAATATACTCATCGCCGGGTTGATCATTCGCAGGAGGAGGATTCTTTAAGATTGCAAAGTTGACAGGATTGACTGGGGGAGGATCCCACACTGGGTCGCCGCGCTCAATCTGATTAGTTTGGATGGCGACAATGTGATCTGCTGCATAGGGGATATCCGGATGAATGGCCAGCAGGTCGGGAGATTGCTGGGACATGTTAACCTATCGGAGCATTTCCTCAAGGGTAATGCTCTCCCGGCCATGATAAGCCTAGAGACAGCGAGCAAGGTGGTTGAAAGCTTGGTCAAAGCTCGCCTCCTGATAGTCACAAAACTCTTCAGAGCGCTTGAAGGCTTCCACAGCCGCCGGACCCGCCTCCTCAGTGGCCTTATGTGCAGCAGCAAGCTGCTCCTTCAGTCTTGCGATCTCCTCGTGCGCGGCCAACAACCCCTCTGCAGATTTACGGGTTTCTTCCTTCAGGGCCGACACTTTCTTCTGCAACTCTACATCCAGTTTAGCACTCTCCGCCATGGCTTTCTTCATCCGCTCAACCTCAGTCAACGCCGCCGAGATTTTGTTTTCAGAGGTAACCCTGGCTTTCTCTGAGGCCCCAAGAGCCGCCGTTACTTTCTTCAGCTCAGCTTTGCGCTTCTCGGCGGCCTCTAGCGCCTTGTTTATACGAGTCCCAAGCTGAAAGAGAGACAAGAGTTATAAGCTCGCCAGATATGCAAAATATGAAAGATGAAAGGATGCAAGATAAATAAAAACTCACCATTGAGGCAACAATTCCAAATTGGCCTGACAGATCTTTCAGCTCGGCGACCTCATCGCCGGCAGGGGCATCATCTTGAACCACGACGCGAGCAGTGATTCCCCTTCCGATCTCCATTTGAACCCCGGGCGCCGACTCCCATGCAAGGCGACCTAAGGGAATGACATCAGCAATAGCCTCCCTAATTTGGCTCGCCTTGTTCATATCGAGGCCTTGAAAGAAGCTGGCATCCAACCACACAGCTTCTTTCCCCTTGTAGCCGCGGGACATCCAACCACACAGCTCAACCCCCTCGGGGACCTCTTCAACAATAGCCTCAGAAGCTCGCTTGTCCGAGCGATCAGATCCTTTGCCCGCGCCGCCTGCAGCTTTGGCTTTTTCGGTCCTGGGTCATTTCTGGCCTTGGGGCTCTTTTGCGGGTTCATCAGCTTGCGGCCTTTTTTGGGCAACAACATGGCTTGAGCTCGTAGATTGGATCGCCGCCGCAGTCTTGGTGGGATCATAAGTCTCATCGATAATCGAGGCATCCACGGTGCGAGGAACCTTCCCCAGAGCTTGCTTCAAGGTCGCCTGCCGGGCCTTAGCTTGCTCATCAGCGAGCCTTTGCTTTTGAGCTCTGCGTTCGGTGGCGTCCATATCTGCAAAAAAAGGGTTCGTTAAAAACGGATCCAAAAGAAAGTAACAACTTATGAAATGAGCAAATAAAAAGCGAGGAGATTTACGAGGTGGTCTTTCACTTGGGTAGCCTCCACAAATAGGACACTCAGAAGGAAAACATTTGCCTAAGTGGCAATCTCCTACCCAATCGGGGTCACTCTCCTCAGGAACTATAGCGACCAATGGCTTCGCTTTACCCGGACCCGCGAGGCCAGCCATGCGCGCTAAGGGAAGAGCCTGATCAAGAAGATCGACCCAAGCGACGTTTCTCAAAGAGGCCTCGATCCCATCGGATTGAATGAGCGCCATGAGTCCTTTGACAAGACGCCGCTCTGAAATTAAATGCTCGTCAATTGAAAGTGTGGACTTCCCCGCGCGCTTTGCGGCCTTAGGAAACGTCCAGCCAACTTTGGACTCCACCTTAAGGATCCGATCCTGCCACCTATGAATCTTATTTGGAAATGAAAACAACAAGCGAGGCGTCTTAGTCCTCAAGGATATTTGCCCCGGCAGAGCCGTGCCACAAAACAAGTGAAATTGTCCCATCAAAGTGAGCGTGGGTTCTATCTTCATCGTCCGACACATCACAATGAAGGCCATGATTTGAATGGCGGCCCCAACAGCAAAATCAGAGGTCAGAGCTCCCATCAGCTTGCAAATCTTGACAAAAAAAAGGGTGGAATGGAGGCCTGAGCCCTGCGTAAAAGTGATCGAAGTGTAGGATTAAGGTATCATCCGGGCGGCGAGCGCAGACATAATCCTCGCGGTCTCCGGGCTTAAGCTTATCCTCTTCCCTCGTATAATCCAGCAGAGAAAACCTGTATATACTGGTGTCGATTTTAAATCGGCGCCGGATGAATTTATTGAGATTATCGCTGTCACAAAGCTTCGCCCACTTTTTCTCCAACGCCTTCTCATACTCCGCCAAGATAGCAAACTCTCTCAACGCCTCGGGATTATTGGGTGTAGGTTTCTTTGCTTTAGCAGCGGCCTCCCCGATGGTTATTTTTGGATCCCTTTTCCTCTTCGGTTTCTTCGAGAGCTCCCAAACAATTTTACGGGGTAAGGGGGCGTTCTCATCCTCACTCGACCCTATTAGCTCATAAAGAGCGGCGTCCTCAATGTACGCCCCGTCATGATCAGCGGCGCCACTAGGACTGGGATCGGCAGCATGTTCTTCGACATCGGACATCCCTCTCTCACCAGCCTCGCTAGTACTCACCCCTTGGGCTCGTGCCATTTCTTTGCGACTCTTACTACGTCGCGGGACGGGGTCAGGAAACATAGAATCTAAGTCAAAGGGATCGTCGCCTGCTCGAGCAGCGCCCCCCGCCGATTATCTCTTCACATAGGTCGTCCCTGGCGGACACGTCAGGACTAGAGGGGTTGTCATCCTCTTCCTCCTGTGCGTAATCGAAAGCCTCCTGACCTTCGTCAGAATCGCCTCTCAAGGAGTTTTCTCCGTCAGACATCCTGCAAAAACAAGAGGAAAAGATGGAGCTTTCAGACCTGGGATAATAAGAATTAAGCCAGGAAGGTAATCGCACCCATCTCGACGCCTTCCCCTCCGTTTTTACAGGAGACATGGAAAGCAAATTATCAATGGAAAGGAAACACACATATGAATACAGGCAAGCCCAGGGAAAGACAAAGAACATCAACCCAAAAAGCCTCGACTTTTTTCCTCAAAAACATCTCACATATGAACACATTTCCATACAATGGATCAAAACCACTAAAAAGCATGAAATCCAACAGGAAAAAACAAGGAAAGAGGGGTAAGGGAGGAAGGATTTACATGTTTCTGAGAGGAAGTTGAAACAAACTGCCGCGAAAACACGTCGGAATATTTAAACCCTCGCCGGAAACCTCAAACTCGCTCCAGCCACCACCAAGTCCTCCGCAAACCTTCGCCGGAAAACCCTTGCTAATCTTCAGAAAAAGAGAGGAGAATACTAGAGGAAAAAGTGTGGGAAAGAAGAGAGTAAAAGTGAGAAAGTGTGAGGGGTGCCAACCTTATATAGGCAATGAAAGCTGAATCGTGCGGCTGGGGATTGATCCATCCAACGGTTGAGATTTGCGCGGTCGATTCGAATTTCAAAATTCAAAAACCGCAATCATTATGGAGGCTAATCAATGCCCACGTGCCTGCTTGGGCAGTTACCAAGGGCGTCTTCACCCACGTAATTGCGGTTATCGAGAGAGCCAACGTCAGCCACAATCTAACTATTAAACTGCCCCGATAATCCATGAACGAGCAGATGACCTCGCATCAAATGACGAGGTCGCAAAAACAGGCCCAAAGTTGCTTCGAAGGCCGCTTGCTTTGAAAGCACGGTCCTTAGTGAACAAGTCGCATCAGACGACGAGGTCGCAAAAACAGGCCCGGAGTTGCTTCGAAGGCCGCTTGCTTTGAAAGCACGGTCCTTAGTGAACAAGTCGCATCAGACGATGAGGTCGCAAAAACAGGCCCGGAGTTGCTTTGAAGGCCGCTTGCTTTGAAAGCACGGTCCTTAGTGAACAAGTCGCATCAGACGATGAGGTCGTAAAAACATGCCCGGAGTTTCTTCGAAGGCCGCTTGCTTTGAAAGCACGGTCCTTAGTGAACAAGTCGCATCAGACGACGAGGTCGCAAAAACATTGTCCCTGAGTTCATTACTCCATGCTCGACATTTTCCTGAAAAATGTCCAAGACCTGGAGTAGGGGGTCATTGATGATACAAATAATGTCGCCACCGTCTAGTCCCGGAAATAGCCTATGGTTCACCACGCCTGAGGCAGGTCCGCGACCACATCAACGGCGACGCCAATGATATCGAAGAAAGGCGCTACCATCAACCCCTCCTGAGCGCTGTCGAGCTAGGGGCCGGATCGAGGCCTTGATCAATGGCCGCCAAGGCGCGTAAGACTTGAGAAGAAGCAGGGAGCAAAGGCAAGGAGCCGTGTTGGCGACCCTTGGGACCCCAAAGGATCGCCGCCCAGATGTCACATCCACTTGCTGCTAGATACTTTACCCACTTGCGGTTAGATATTTAGCATTTGCTTAACTATTAAGTAAGATTAGTGACTAAGCTGCTTCGCAATAGCTGTCTTTACTTAGCTCCTACGTTTTCTCTTCCTATAAAAGGAAGTCTTGTGTAACCTAAATGACATATGACATTCTAATAGAAAAACAGGCCAAAGCTCTGTGAAAATGGAACATCTCCTCCTCCTATCGCCGTCACCCATCTCCGGCCAGCATACACTTAAATCAACCCTCAAATAAGCCAGATATCCTGCATATGAATATATAAAATAATGGATATCAACATATTATGGGTATATTTATAACCGGTATTTTATTAGGAGACTTATTGCAAAAGACAAAAACATTTACAAAATTAGTAAAAAGGACAAGAACATTATATTTTTAGTAAAAAGGACAATTTAATAAACATGAGTACAAATATACCCCTAGAGACTAAAAAACCTCTCCCACGTCCTTTCCAAAAAAGAAAAGCAACCATGTTCCCACGTAATTTTTTTTTTTGACAAGGTTTAGTTTTATATATATACTAGTATCTATACACCGTGCATAATGCACGGTGCATGCCCATTCCAGATTGGTATCTATTATGTTAGTGGGTATTTATCATGGGCATTCCAGATTGGTACCTATCAAGTGGAGTGGGTACTGGGTTGGAAATCGAAGGGGTATTGTGTGGGTGGTTAAATGAAGGGGTAGTGTTTATTTAGCTTAGATACAATGATATGAATCCAACCCCCCTTCATCCCACATTTGATATTGTAAGCCCACCCCTCACACATCACTTCCCAATAAAGTAACACTTATTTTTATTGCACTTATGTAAATTATATTATTACATTACATATAGCATCTTATAAAAAAGTAGTAGTAATTATAATAAAACTATGTACAGGTCACTATATGTATGGGGTGTATCTATATCTAATAACTACTATTAACATTAACAAAGTCTATAAGAAACAATTAAATAATTATTTTGGTAGTTATTAAACTAACTTGTGTCAAACTCGTACGCAATCGCATAACCTATAAAAAAAACTATAGTCAAATCTTTCGGTTTTAATAATTAGATTTGTTCCCGTAAACGACGTCCGGAAAGTTTTTCCACCGACTTCTTTAAAAAACTATACATCAGCGATTGATTAATAGAGCTACACCCGACAAACGAGAGTTCGAAGACACTTAATATTTAAAACAAAAAAAGAAATTGAAAAACACCGACATAGTAGTAAAATATCAGTTATTATGGCCGGGTGATAACAAAAGTTTAACGACTTATAACAATAATTATATTACAATATTCCATAGAATAATAACAACATAATATTATTTTTTATAAAGGAAATACAATGTACGAAATCATTTTCGGAACAATATAAAACAAACGACGTATGATGAAAAGAAAAAACACCATGAAAACACATTATAAACCGAAGATGCGAAATACTAACAAAGTACTCCTTGTATAATGCAACGACCGAAAAAAAAAAGAATACGTTAGAATCTGAAGGGGAAAGAAGCATAAATACATCCTTGTATAATGCAACGAACGAAATAAAAAATAACATGTCATGAAATCGATATTTATAATAAAAGCCTACAATGAAATAAAATCAAAATACGAAACGATATAATGTAATACAATAAGATAAAAACTCGGATAAAAATACCCGAAAGCGTCACAAAGATCGAAGGAGGTGAGAAGAAAAGAAAAGGCAATGTATATATAGATACATATATATGTATGTATAGGTGAAAAGTTAGTGGAAAGGGAGAAGTGAGAGAAAAAAATATAAAAAAACATCAAAAGCGTCGCTATAAGTCAAAAAGCGTCGCTATAATTTCAAAGGGAAAAAAAACACGGTAAAAGCAACAAAAAAAAAAACCAAAATTGTCGGGCCAATCAGAGCCCGACACGTGGCAGCACCAAAAGCTCTACAAGAAGCGCCCCTTGTTCCTTTATTAGATATAAAGATACAAATAATACACAAGTGTCATTTCGGTTTGGGTGGTTTCAGTTCGGATTTTACATATAGTTATTCGGTTTGGTTGGCATATTTTACCACCCAAACCAAACCAAAACGATGTCGAACCCAATGGTTTGGTTTGGGTTGGTTTCGGTTTTGATCCGGTTTGGTTTCGGTTTCACAAGTCTAAACTACACATTATTATAACTCATAATTTTCAAGTAACTAATATAAAGTAAAAACAGATTAAAGTTACATCAGGGCTAATTACTTAATAACATCATTGCACACAACACATTCAAAAGACTCTTAATAACATATAGCAAATGTACATCAGGGCTAATTACTAGTTAGTTGTTATTACATATTACAACAGCAAATGTACATCATCAATTCATTGTTGGCCCTAATGCATACAACAAAAATGTACAAAAGTCGCAACTCATTTGCCTAATTAGTACAACATCTAATGTACTACTACTGGTCTGCTACATCAGCAAATTATAAGGAACTTACTAAAATTCTAAGGAAACATCATTAGAACTTACTAAAATTCAAAGGAACTCATAGAATTTTCGTACCCCGGATGTTTAATTAGGGTTAGTAATAATGGGTCTTTATATAGGGTATGTAATTTGGTACGGTTTCGGTTTGGGTGGTTTCCAATTAGGGTAATCCGAACCAGACCATTTAAATTCGGTTCGGTTCCAATCCAAACCGATTTGATCGTTTTTTTCTTGGTTTGGTTTATTTCGGTTCGGTTTGGATTGGTTTACGGTTCGGATTGGTTTTTCGATCAGTTTTTTTGCTCAGGCCTAATTTAAATTGTCACTATCCATTGACACTAGGACATTAGTGACAATAACTAATGTTAGATGTGCCACTATTAATTGTCATTCAATTTATCACTACCAATTGACACGACAATAGTGACATTAACCAATGTAAGACAATGTGCCACTATTACTTGTCACACCGATATTACATAAATAGTGTCATTTAATTTGGCAATAGCACTTGACATAGTGGAAATAAGTTGTGTCAGATGTGTCACTACCAATTGTCACACCGATTCTCATAAAATACATAGCTAGTGTCAGACATGTCATTGATTGACATTATAGCAGCAGTGACAATGACTATAGTCGTATAATGTTTCACAATTGATTGTCATACTGATTTTTTATTGTACATACATAAATAGTGGTATTCGAGTTGACACAACTAATTGACACTGTAATAACCGTGATAATTTTGGAGTCATAACAAAGAGAACAAAAAAAAATGAATTATAATAAAAAATTGTGATGATTGAAAATTTAAATTTAAATTAAAATATATGATTAATGAAAAAATCAGACAGAAAAGATTCTTTTTATATATTTACTAGTAGGAAAACCCGTGCCATGCACGAAAAAACCTTAAAATAGAAAATGTTATTAAATAAAAATGGCTACAAGCATATGTTCGAAAATGAATTAATGTATACATAGGATATACATTTAAACATGTTTTAATTACTTCATAGGATTACATGTTTTAAACATGTATACATAGGATTCCATGTGGAACAACTACTTCTTAATTCTTTGTCTTTTGATTCGCAATGGGCTAAACGTCACAGTCTCCCAATAACCATTCACAAATTCGTCTGGTACCTGTTACTCACAGTATAACCAAAAAATATACTAAGATTGCATAAAAAAGATTGCACAGACAAAATAATTCTGCAAAAAACCGGTGCAATGCACTGACAACATGAGAATAAAACTGCCGAACAGATGCTGTTTATAGAACAGTCATTTCCAATATGAGAAATTCTCAAGTTGCAGAACCGTAGGGTGTTATGACATCAATATTTAATCTAAAAACCTATGACCAAAACAATGGAGTTTAATCACTCATATGAAGAAAAACAATAGGAAGTACCTGACATTGAATGCCCCGAACGCAGTTGAAGTCCCGCACACAATGGTGCGCCATTTTAAGCACACAACTTCCACCTAAGAAAAAGGAAGGAAGGAAGTAATTGATTAATTCCATAAGAAGTTGAAATCATACTAAAATTCATCAGAAAAATGAGGAAAAAACTCAGAAATGGAACAATGATGGCACCGAGTTGGCTAAAAGTGTTTGCACTTTGTACAGCTTTAGAATCAAGATGCACAGTTGAAAAATACAATGAAAGGAGTGTCTGATCCATTACTATAATATATAAAATGTTAGTAGGAAAGGAAAATGACTACTAAATAAACTATAAGAACATCTTGACCAATCGTTCACATCAGATGTTAGACAATAGACTATACTCGTTTTAGTGTCAAAGTGTTGATAAAGGACCTTAAATCATCATTTAATAAGCACGCCTGTCAATTCTTCCCGTATAGTAAAGAGTCATCAACCAAATTTAGAAGATTCATCAAATTTCATATTAAAAATGACATAAGAAATAGCCA
Source organism: Gentiana macrophylla (assembly GCA_026214975.1). Taxonomy (NCBI): domain Eukaryota; kingdom Viridiplantae; phylum Streptophyta; class Magnoliopsida; order Gentianales; family Gentianaceae; genus Gentiana; species Gentiana macrophylla. The sequence goes on along the minus strand of CM047817.1, from coordinate 76,400,898 downwards.
TTAAACATGATGCAAACCTTCAGGAACATAAGGAAAGTTTTGGTCTGGAACATGAAGTACAACCATCAGTATACATGAATCTGAAGCAGAGCATTCCCACCCCGGATATACGAACATAAACTGAAGATCAAACGGTCCAAAACATTTTGTGTGTGAATGCCCTTACGAAACTGAGACTGGTCTTTTGCTGGTACAAATTAGTATACAGAACCAAATGGTGAATTTGTTTTCAACAGTGTTAGATGAAGATGAATGGCAACAGAATATGGGGGCATGAAAGCAAAAATTGCTGAAGTTGAAAGATGTTACACTTTTAATAATTAACAGACCTTTTCATCAAAAAGTTGAAAATGGATTCATATTTACAATGACAACATATGATGCTATACTGATGTTGTATTAGGGGCATGATATTTCGAGAAAATGTAGCTGAAAACATACGTTTGAATGCCTAAAATAAGCCAACTTTACCCGTTGATGTGCTTTCAGCCAATGTCCTATACGTTCATAATAAGAAAGAAATCAATAAGGCTGAGCGGAGTGGATAAAATTCCAAATATACATAAGTAAGCTAGTTTAACACTTTAATCTTCCATAATAGTAGAACAGTGAAAAGTCATGTTAAAAACAAAAAGGATCTCACATGAAATTTTTGTTCAAATTGAGCGTGCTTACCTTCCAAAAAGGATCATCCAAAAACTATATTGCGTGTGCTTCAACTACACGGAAGCAACTGAGACATGAAAATGGAAAACAATTGTTCAAATAGTTCATAACGATATATAAAAAATTTGAACATGCTATAATAAAAATACTATAATCAACAGCAGAGAGTTCAAAATGCAACTAAAGTTGTATGAAGATTGAAAAGATCATAAGCTGAACTGAAAGCAATGACGTCACCACGATTTGTATGCAAAAACATCATAAGCCTAATGAAATTCAATACATGTGGGCATCAAAATTGCACGACATACCTTTGTTTCCAATTGATGTCTATGACTTTTGTGAGCAACGGTTCCAACAGGAAGATTGAACATCACTGCTTTTGGAACAGACTTCCTTCACATTGACATCTTGAAAGAAAACATAAAAAACAAATCTCACATATCAAAATCCCCATCCTTGATCACAAAATTCAGAATAAATTAAAAAGAAATATAAATGAAAAAGAAATATAATAAGAAAAGAAATATACTTTTCACCTTCGAGATCACAATTACATATGACAATAAACAAACACAGAATATGACAACAACAAAAATAGTAATGCTCACAAACTCTCAATCCAAATTCGAAAATGAACCTGCTTGATGTAATCCACCCCGCATGGACATGGTTGAAACGACATGAAGAAAAAACCCGCATGGATCGACATGGTTGAAACGACATGAAGAAGAAACCTACCCGATAATCGATGACAGAAAAAGCATACTGCATACACATAATGAAGGAGAAGAAATGTACCCGATGATCGTTGATAGAAAAAGATATTTTCGTTGCATCCTGACTTCCTCTGATTTAAAAGGGAGAAATTGATATATGAGGAAGGTTTGTGAATAAAAATCGGCATAGGTGGTTACCAAGCAGTTAGAAATTTGTTCTTGAAGGGATTAAGATTGGAAGAGATAAATGCGGATTGAAATTTAATATAAAACTGCCAGAGAGGACGTGCGTTGTTGGTTTTTTTTTTCCTGGTAATTTAGAAAATCCGGGCTTGGGTTGGATAAATTAAGATGCTTTTTTATTTTTTTATTTATCTTTAGTTAAGAAAACATGGTAGTTAGGGCACCCTCACAGCAGAGTCTCCAAATTTTGTCCCTAAAATAATATAAAATAATACATATCCCTATTTTATATGGAAAATTAGGGATAAGGACACAATCTGGAATATTTTTAAGTAACAGGACAACTACATATTTTTTATAGGGAGAAGACAATCCGTAATTTTTATAAATGAGAAGACAAACAAATGAATCCCGAAAATCGGTGAATCTTCCTAGTGAATCCCAAAATCGATGAATTTAACGATTGAATTTTGACAATGAATCCCAAAATCGGTGAATCTCGACAATGAATTTTGAAAATTAGTGAATTTCGATGATGAATTTAATGAAGAATTTAAATAAATGAATTTCGAATACAAGTGAATTTCTGACGATTGAATAAATAGTTTTGTCCTTTATGCAAAAGTTTCAAAAAACTGTCCTTATACTCAATTGATGAAATATTTCTGTCCTTCTCCCTCATTCCCCCTATTTTATAACATCTTAATTCAAAAACCTCTACAACAACATCCATATCCTTATCCCTATAACATTTCAAATAATGCATATTCTACCTCACAACCCTATTTATACACATTAAATATTTATTATTTCACTCCAACAGCATCCATATCCCTATCCCTATAATTTTTAACAATTAAATATGTTTAGTATGTTGAATAGTGTATCCCCACAAGTAGGATGCACTGCTTAATATCCCTAAAAATAAATAGGATAGGGCTCTCTTTGTAGAGAGCTATTTGAGCAAAAAACTATTTTTTACCTTCATTTTAGAGATAGGGCACCATGATATGCGGCCCCTCCTTTTATTGGGCCTAAGACCAAGTCCTCGAATTGGGCATTTTAGTTGAAATTGTTTTTTTTAAAACATACTTATTGTTAGATATTTTTTCATAAATAAATATTTTGGTTATCGTTTGCATACGAGTTACCGTACGAATTAATGTTATCGCAATGAAACGATGTTCGACCTGCCCGGTCAGGTCGCGGTGGGTCGATGGGGCGTCGTCTCTTCGCAGGGTCGAGGGGCGATGCCAACTCATGGGGGTTCGGGGCAACGCCCCAAACCTAAACCAATGCATGCATCGATTCATGAAGGATCGATATGCATTTTCGGATACACGCATTTTCGAATCGATATGATATGTACTTACCTTTTTGGAAGGGTTGCATGCTTTCATCCGGTGAATAAATGACAACCCTACCTTTTCGTGCGAAAGTACATCCATTCGCTTATGCAGACTTCTTGCAACCTATAAAAGCGTAAAGTATGAAGACGAAAATCCATAAATTTGACAACATCATTAGAAAAACTTCGAGTGTTCTCGGTTTGATTCAAACAAGTCATTTGTTTGAATCAAACACCCCATCAGATCCTAAAAGTGATTTTCATTTGATCCCTTAGTAACAAATCGTGTGACAAAACATCTCTTAAAAACAACGTTATTAACGTGCCTTGAGTTTCTAATTCTCTCACAAATCCTTAGTACTACATTTTTTCCAACACTTATCACGTTTTTAACATCCGTAAATGCAAAAAAATAATAAAACTTGTTTGTATATATCTATTTTTTTTGGTCAAGTAAATTTTTTTATTGAGGTCTTTATCAATTAGAGTAAAAAAAAAATTGGGCCTTTATCAAAAAAGAAAATTAATATATTATATTAGGTTGAATCGGATTAAATTTACAAGAATTTTTTTTTCCATTTAACGAAACATTATCAGTTGACCACCCGACAGACCGCTTAAGACTCTGGCCTCGCAGCATTTTAAAGATAGCGTAAGAGTACTACAGATAGAAATTTCTGGAGACTTTTTAGTTTGTTTTTTTTTAAAACAAAACATAGTAGGTTTTTAGGGAAGCATATGTAAAAAAAAGATAAAATTGTCTTAATACAAAGTATTTTATTCTTTTTAATAAAAAATTATATTCATGTTTAGAATTGTTTCTTTCTTTTTAACAATTTTCCCTATTTTAGTTGACTGACAAAAAGGGAAAGTATAACCCACCGAACTTCTACCAATCTACCCTAAAAAAAAAAAAACTTCTACCAATCTCCGGTCACGATGTACACAGCCGCTGATACAGATTAATGCGGCGTTGCCACTGTACCACCGGAATCCTTGTAATTCACGAGTTGACCAGTTTTCGCATCTGAGTTTTTGTTTCTTTATTCTGGATCTGTTTCTATTGTATCCAAAATTTGAATTATGTGGATCAAAGCTGCAGTCTTAGGAGGTAAAATCCTCTTCCTTTTGGTATTTAATTTTATTTGTTTCTACTTCATCAATTTGTTAAAGCTTAGGTGTTTTTGTGTTGTGCACTAGTGGGGATATGTCAATTTTGCTATTTTTTGGTCGATTTTTTTTGTGTGTTACTTATATCGGTTGATCAGGGATCGGTAGCCTAAAGCTTTCAGGTTGGTGTCTCAGCCATTCAATCATTCTCTTTTACAGAAAATATTTGAGAAAGTTTCTATCTTGGTGTCTTGACTCTTCAAATTTGTTTGCTTTTACTGGAGACATCTATAGGTCGCATGTTTAATTTGATCATTTTCTTTTTGATGTATAAAAGGGCATGAAGCAAGTACTGATTTGTAAGAGTATAAAGTTACTATCTTGGTGTTTTTACTATTCAAATTGGAACTTTTTTTACTGATTTTTTTTTTTTTATGTATGTAAAAGAAGGATAGGAAGCAGGTAGTGTTTTGTAAAGTTTCTATCTTGTTGTCTTGACTCTCCAAACTTGCTTGTTTTTTACTGGATATATCTTTAGTCTCATGTTTGATTTGATTAGTTTCGGAAATTTATAGTGTTTTCCATGCGGATGAAGCTACTATCTTAATGTCCTGACTCTTCACACCAAAATATTTGTTGCATCAGAAGGTTTTTTTTTTCCTTCTGGTTATCTGTTCCTACTCCTTTCTATGTCCAAAATGTGAATTATGTGGTTCAATCTGGAGTCTTGGGAGGTAACATTCACTTCCTTTTGTTATTTAATATTCTACTTCATTAAGTTATTATGGTTTAGCCGTTTTGGTGTGCACTAGCGGGGATATGTCAATTTGGCTCTTTTTTGGTTGAGTTTTTTTGTTACGGTTGATTAGGGAGTGGTAGCCTAAAGCTTCCGTTTGGTTTCTCAGCCATTCAAACACTCTCTTTTAGAGCAAATATTTGACATGATAAAGTTTCTATCTTGCTGTCTTGACTCTTCAAATTCCTTTGCTTTTATTGAATACATCATTGGTTTGATGCAATTTTTTTTTCTCTTTTTACCTGTGTAAAAGAAGGAAATGAAGCAAGTTGTGTTTTCCATGACCATGAGGATAAAGTTGATATCTTGGTGTCTGACTCTCCAAAGTTGTTTGTTTTTCTTGGATACATCTTTAGTCTGATGTTTAATTTGATCCTTTTTTTTTTCCATATAATATATGGAAAGGAAGCTAGTGTTTTTCATGAGGATAAAGTTGCTACTTTGACTCTTCGAATTTTTTTGTTTCATCTATTGTTTGAGAGGATAAAGTTGTCATTTTAGTGGGACTCTTCAAATTTGCTTGCTTTTAGTGGGCACATCTATTAGTCGCATGTTTGATTTGAACTTGTTATTTAAATGTAAAAGAAGTATATGAAGCAAGTAAGTAGTGTTTTCCATGAGGATAAAGTTACTATCTTGGTATCATGACTCTTCAAATTTGTTAGTTTTTTACTGAATACATCGTGTGTTTTATTTGATCATTTTTTTCCTATGTAAAAGAAAGACAAGAAGCAAGTAGTGTCTTCCATGAGGATTAAGTTGCTTTTTTGGTGTTTGTTTTTATTAGATACATTTTTTGTCCCATCTTTGATTTGATCCTTTTTTTGGAGCGTAAAGTAAGAAAAATGGATTATGTGAAGTTCTGAAGCGTTAACTAATACAGTCTGCACACAAAAAATGGTTTATCTTTTTATTTTTTCTGGGTGTCTTGTCAAAAAGTCAATTGTCAATCAAAGTTTGGTTGTTTTGTGAATTACATTAATGGTGGTTTGTATGAAAGCTGATAACTTTAGCTCTAATCGTCTACTGAGTTATGTTTACTTTGGTTCTAATACACGACGTTTAAATGATTGAGTTTCAGGCACGGGAATCATATTTTCCAGTTTGGGGGTATGGGCCATGGCAGGGTTGGGAATCACAATAGGTTTTTATTCTTCTCGTAAACTGGCCGATTCCCGTAACAGAAAACTTGCAGGAGAAGAAGAGGGCAATGGGTTTGACCGGTTACCTGATGATATTCTATGTAATATTGTTTCACGGTTGAAACCCAAGGAAGCTTCACGAACGAGCATTTTGTCAAGGAGGTGGAGGAAAATTTGGACCATGATCGATAGATTGATATTCAAGTGCCTTAACTCACTTGATATCCCAAAAAAGTATCATGATCATGTTGGTTATGGTGATGAGCAAAGGTTTTTTAAAGCCGTCAATCAAAGCTTACAACTTTACACTGGCCTTGAGCTAAAAATCTTTTTGATGCACTGTTGCTTTTTGAAAGATCATACAAGTCATCTTGTACAGTGGCTGCAAACTCTTGCTAGGCTTAATGTTCGAGAGCTTTATCTTGGTAGTTCTTGTCGGTCATGCAATGGTGATCTACTTGATAGACGGTTTACCTTCCCTTTTAAGCTTATTGATGGATTGTCTAGGTTAAAGTTTTTAGAATTATCATGCTGTTATGTGGAAACCAATTTCGTCGGTCATTATAACTCACTTCTCAGGTTAGATTTGACGCGCATTCCATTACATTGTCATGAATTGTCTGACATGTTATTGTCTTGTCCAAACCTTAAATTTCTACATATGGTAAATTGTGAGTTGCCTCTGAATCTAAGAATCTCTGGGCCAAATCTCAAGTTGAAGAGTCTTGTATTACTAGTTTGCTATAATGTCCAAATACTTGAGATCAACTCGCTTTTCAATGTTAATGCCATCAAGATCGATATTCATAATGATGTCGAAATTTTGTTGTCGTCCGTTCCAAAGCTTGAAAATTTGCATCTTAGAACTCCTACGATGAATTATCGTTTTGGGGATGTTCAAAGGGATCTCCCTCAGTTAAAGTACTTATTGGTCGAAACATCATTGTACAAGGTAATAGATGAGATCTTTGAGATCCGTAACAGTTGTCTCTCTTTGTGTTGTCTCTATACTTATATTTCTTACAATTTATTGATACGCTCTTACAAATAGATTGTGCGGTTGCCTCCAACATTTCAAGTGTTTCGCAACATTAGGGCTTTATTTCTTATGACAAGAAGTAATCCTTACCCGAAAGCTAGTGAGGAAGTGGATCTATGGAATTTTGCTGGAGTTCTTGGTGCATGTCCGCTTTTGGAAGAATTTTATCTTCAGGTAATAGTCTTCACAACATTTATGTTGGCTTGAGATTTCTGCTTTGTTGGCATTTATGGAAAGATAATACAGTTAGCACTGTAGCAGGATTTACTGTTCATGCTGCTGCTCTCTTTTTATAGTCCTTGGTTTTATATTGTACTAATATTAGGATATCTTGTTATTATTCCTAGCTATTAGTTCCTTTTGTTTCTAGTCTAAGGCTTAATATTATTTTAATATTATAGCCGTTAGAGGCTTTATAGCCGTTAGGAATTGAGCCTGAATGGCCTTTTCTTTTCTATAAATAGTTGTAATAGAGTTGAAGTTTACACAAGCAATAAACTTAACTTTATTTGCTATCTTCTCTCAACTTCTATAGCATTTTTACATATCTAGTTGTAAAGGGTTTTGGTGCCTTAAAAAGGCAGCTCTGGAATGTGGAGGTTCGAACCCCGTTAAGGGGACTTCTTTCAGTTCTTTGGTATAATAACAAGCCATTAGGTTACTTGATTAACATCTCCACTCACTCCGTGGGACAAGGGAGTGGAGACCCTCGTGGTTAGGGGTTAACCATTTAAGAAAGAACTTCATTTTCTCCCTATACACACATTGATACATGCTATTGCTATCTAGTTTAGTCTTTATACTACGTCTTCTAATTATATGCACCTTTCTTTTGTTCAGTAACTGTTTTTTTTTTTCTTTCATGAAAAATTGTACTAGATTTCCCGGTATCTAAATCCTAGCAATAATTGATGCAAAATTTATGGCAATACACAGGTAGGAAGTCTTCTTTGTAAACAAAACCGAAATGCACTGTGGCCTGTGTTGCGGCATGAACACCTAAGGCTAATGGAGTTGTCTGGATTCTCCAATACGCAAAATGAGCTTGAATTTCTTAAATTCATATTAGCAAGTGCTCAAGTGCTTGAATCCCTTAGACTTCGGTCATCCAATAGAAGATTTGATGGCTGGCGTTTTTATTTTGAAGATGAAAAAGATTTAAAACAGATCGATGCTGAAGCGGTTTGTGCAGACTTACAAGGGCATGCTGTTTCCATGTGTGCGAAAGTGAAGTTGTTGTAATTATTTGTATATTTTGTTTTCACAGTTTCACATATTTAGGCAACTTAGTGTTGGGCTGAATTTATTTTGCTTGTTTAATTAATATCACACTCATTCTATCAATAAAATTGCTGGAATGTGAATTTAATATCTTTTCCTGTTTAATATTAAATAAAATTGCTGGAATTTCAGTATCAAATTTTTTTTTTTTTTTGGCCGGAATTGGTATATAGTATGGGGTCTTTTCTTCCTCGTATTTTTATGTATACCTTACCTTGCTTATGTGTGCATTACTTTTGCTTGGGAAGAACAAGTGCATAATTTTATTTTCCATTTTGGGAAAACCCATCTTTATCTCTCTAAATTTTTGTCTCTCGCTTCTCTCTTCATCTTAGCGTCTCTCATAGTTCTCCGGCCGACGCCGGCGGCCCCTGACTGCCGGTGTCCTTTGCTTTTCCGTTTTAATTCCTTTGCTTTCGTTATTCTGTTTTAATTTTTTGTCGTTATATGCTGCTGTGGGCAATCATCTTGTTTTGTTCCATGGTTTCCTCGGCTCCTACCTGCCGGCGATGGCTTTGCATGTCGGTTCTGTTGGCCTCTGAATCCCTTTCGGTTGGGTTACGGGGCTTTCCTTAGAGCTTTACGACGGAAGTTCTTGATGGCTTTGCAGATCTAGCGCTTTTGATGGGCTAACAGTAGTGACGATTCGATCTCCAAGGTGTGCAGGGTAGTTGTTGTTTTCCGGGCTCTTCTCCTTCTCCCATGAAATCTTCGATGGTGTTGTTGCATGTTGTCGGTTGTTTCTCTTGGTAGCGGCTTGGCTCCTTTGCAGCTGGGGTGGTAGTCGTTTTCCAGGCCCTCCTCCGGTGGCGGTGCTTTGTTGTTGCCAGTTGTTTCATAAAAAAAATGTTGTTGGTCCCGTTCCTTGGCTCTGTGATTCTTTCCCTCTTTGTTTGCTCGGGTGATGGCTCGAATTTTGTGCTCTCACTCGTTCTTGTCAAGGCTTATAGTATAGATTAGCTTTTGGCTAGTCTTTGGGTTATGTTAGTGTGCCCGTTAGTGGCATGTTTAGTCCGGTTTGTCCAGGTTCGTCCGGTGGCGGCCGATGGTTATTCTGCAGCTTATGGTGTGTGTTGTAATAGTTTCACTTTTCGTTAATAATATTTTTGTTTTCTGGAAAGAAAAAAAAAATATTTTTCATGGAAAGGGGTTTTTCCTCTAGAACCTTTTAAGAGCAAAAGCAATGGCTCGATTCTCACTCGATAATAACCCGTGGGTTTCCCACTCCAAAATTTTCTTCCACAATAGCTCACCGGAAGACAGCCTGAAATCAGACACCGTTGTGGTGGGAGTGAGTCTGTCCGTGTGATACCTCGATTTTTTGTGTTCTATAATTTACGAGCATTTTCATCTTTTTAGGATTGTGTTTTCTTTTCCTAATATTTAATATTAATTAAGTCTTTTTGGCTCCAAGTATTTTTAAAACCGACCTAGGCTCAAAAAACACGTATAAAAAACCTCACTAGACTTCACAGATTTCACGTTTTCGGAGTTTTCAATGAAGTCGTGGGCTGCTGTCCTGGCCCCTCTCCCGGAAAGCGCCCAAGGACTTAATTTCTGGAGCAGCTGGTTGATTTCCAGGTTCGTTTTTCGAAGCCGTTTCGATTCCGGCAACAGTTTCGGGCTTGGATTCATCTTGTGAAGGTAAAATCTAATATCTTCATAGTAAGTTCTTGGTTTCGATCTTGGTAGGGTTATATTCTCGAAAGATTTATGTTAGGTTCGTTGTTGGTTTATAGATTTCTGTAGTTTTGGGAAGTTAGTTGTTGTTCGGTTCGTAGTTTGGCTCGTCTTTAAGATAAGAAGTTCTTCTTATCAAAAAGTTCTATTTTTAGTTTAAAGATCATGCTTTTAAGTTGCTTTGAATACTGTTCTATCTTTTTTTTTTGAAAACCAAAGCAAAAACTTTTATTAAGCAAGATCCGAAGCACGGCTGCGAGGACAGGCGGTGGGAGATTATCATCCCAACAATGAGAGTCAATAATAGAAAGACAATCTTTAGCTATCAAATGAGCAGATGCATTCCTCTCTCTTTTTGTAAACGAAAAAGATAAATGAGAGAAACAAGGAAAGTGCTTCACGCAATCCTCAATAATACAACCAAGGGATGAGAGATCTTCATATAGGGAAATCAACTTGTGGTAAACCACCTGCAAGTCTCCTTCAAAGATGATGTGGGAATAGCCCCAAAGTGATCGCAAAACATAAAGAAGTGTAAAGGGGCTTCCGTAATAGTAGCATCTCCACCTACACCCAAATTTTCAGAGAATGAGGCTAGAACTTTTCCTTCACTCTGAACTTAACCACATCTGAACTCGGCTTCTCTCATTTGGGACTGGGAGGTTTCGTAGGAGGATTTTTCTTGCAAACTCTTTCGTGTTGAATGAGATTTTCTACGTCAGTCTCAATTTGATTAATAATTCTTTCAACATAAACACCCTGTTTGTAACGTATTTTACTTATTACTTTCTGTTTTCCAAAGAAACATCAACTTTCCCCACATAAACTATCAAATACTTGTGAGATGAATAACAATTAAATTCTCGAGTCTCTCTCTTAAACAAACGCTCTCTGTACCACAACCCCTATCAGCAGCTTCCTGACGCCGGTGGCCCTTGGCTGCCGGCGTCCAATCCATTAGTTTGTTTTTTTTCTAATTAAATAGCTTTTAGCTTCTCCTCCCTTGCCTTCTCCTTTTATTATTTTGGCTTGATCTATCTCCTCCCTCTTTCGATTTTGGCTTTGATGTTGTCACTTGGGCTTCTCCGGTTCTGTGGTAGGCTCTTCTGGTGACTTCTGATGGCGTTCTTCGACGGAGGGCTATAGATCTGTGGCTTGGGAGCTTGCAGTTGGTCGCCGGTGACGCCATGGACTGTGGTTGGTTTCGGTTCTTCCCAGTCTGGGTTGCCGATGCTACTTGCGGTTCTCCTCGCTTGCCGGAAAGAGATGTCAGGCTTGCGGGCTCTCTTCTCCAGTCGGTGTCGGAGTGTGGCGGATCTGACGGGCGGCTGCTTCGGATTTATTTTATTTTCTTTCGTGGTAGTTTTTTGTTTAGTTGTAATTATGTGTTTTTGTGTCGGGTAATAGATTGCTTTTAGAGGATCCATGTGTTTTGGACGCTTTTATCCTTTGGAGATATTTTTCTCTTTATGTCCAGCACCCTCTTCCCAATCTATTATTTGGCTGTGTGTTGTTGTAATGTTTGTTAGTCTTTGTTCGCTTTGTCCGGTTGTGATCCGGCTCTTGCCGGCGGTGCCCGGCGTTGTATTTGTACTTTTACCGGCGTTTAATGAAATCTTTCGTTTACGGGGGGAAAAAAAACACCCTATTTTGCAAAAACCCATGAGCATCTTGCCTTCCAAATGTACCACAAAGCCAATAGAAAGCGATATTTTAGCATTTCCTCATTGGAGCTAAAAATGATATCAAATAAATCCGCAAAAGATTTTACTCTTAACTTTTTCCACATGACTACCGAAGTAAGTTTTGCCCAAACCTCTTTGGCGATTGTGCACTCAAAAAGACAATGATAAATGGATACCTCATACCACAAACCGGGCACGTTGCTGACCCAACTTTCCTATAAGCCAAGTTGCGGGCTGCTGGGTGAGCATTTTAGATAATTCTCCAATCAAAGTGCACCACTCGAGGCCGGATATTCAGCTTCCAAAGACTTTTCCAAACCCGGTCACCGTCGGCTGAACTTGAAGGTGCATTATGTAGTCCTCCATGTACCTTTGATTGTAACGCTATATGATAACATGTTTTGACTGAATAAATACCATTTTTCGAGTAGTGCCACACAAGACGATCGGGTCTAGGTTGAGTAGAGATGGAATTTGTAAGATTTTTATTGCTTCAAGAGGATGGAATTGGTTAACCCTTTCAGTAATCCAAGTTCTAGTACCATGGTGAATTAAAGAGCTAACCCGAGAATCCATAGAGAGGCCCTCAGTCGATAATTGCATCTTGAAACTTGGCTCCATTGGCAGCCACAGATCAGTACATATCCGGACAGACTCCCCATTTCCAATAGGCCACCGCAAACCTTTAACTAAAAGTTCTCTTTCAGCCAAAATACTCCTCCACATAAATGAAGGCTTGGAACCCTTTGCTTCTAGAAAAGACTTCGTTCGAAAATATTTTGCTTTGAAAAGGTTTGCTGCTACATATGTAGGAAAATGTATGAGACGTCATGATTGTTTCGCTAACATTTCCAAGTTAAAGTATTCCAAATCACGAAAACCCAAGCCCCCATCTTTTTTTGATTTACAACATAAGTCCCAAGCTTGCCAATGGGTACTCCTTTCCCCATTATTTTTTCTCTTGAAAAATTGACTGATCAAAGATTCCAAATCATGAATCAATCTTTTAGTAAGCAAGAAACATTGCATGGAATATTGTCGTACAGCTTGAAAAAATGATTTTATCGGTATCTCTTTCCCGGCTGTTGACAAAAATTTCTCCTTCCAACCTCCTATTTTCTTCCTTACTCGCTCTTTAATGTATTCAAAAATTTCAAATTTTGACCTCCCAATCAAATACGGTAGCCTCATACATTTCCTTTGTCCATTGATGATACTCATCCCAAAAAAATTTGCAATTTCATTTTGCATATCAACATGAACTGCTTTACTAAAATAGAGGGATGACTTAGAAAAATTTACCTTTTGACCCGAACACTGCTCATAAGTGTGAAGAAGATCATGTATAGCATAAGAAGACTCCATAGTTGCTTCCGAGAAAATCAAAGAATCATCTGCAAAGAGTAGATGATTTAATTCGAAGCTTCCATTACCAAAAGGTATTCTGTTTATCGTTCTAGAAGACAAGGCTTGCAGGAGTAAGGCTGGAAAACCTTCCGTGCATAAAATAAAAAGGAAAGGAGACAGAGTGTCTCCTTGACGTATCCCTCGTTATGGCTTAAAGGTCGTAGAAAGATTCCCATTCAGAAGAACTTGATAGGTCACAGTCTCAACACAAGTCATTATCAAAGAGATAATTTTGTCCGGAAGGCCTGCTTTGTCCATCATGAATCTAAAGAAGCTCCACTCCACACGGTCAAAAGCTTTCATCATGTTTTCATAGCAAAATGATTGTGGCACCCCGCTTGCCCTTGAGACATTGAGTGAAAAGCTTCAAACCTCGCTCTGATATTGTCTGTTATCATCCTCCCTTTTATAAAAGCCGACTGGAATTTGTGATAAATCTATCCAAAACTTTCTTTAAACGATTGGCCAAAGTTTTTGCAAGTATCTTATAGATAGAATTGTTGAGACTGATAGGTCTAAAATCACGCATATCCACGGCTGATTTCTTCTTTGGCACCAGAACAATATAAGTGTTGTTGAAACCTTCAATGTCATATCCCTCATTTAAATACGCAAGCAACATAGAAGTAATCTGGGGGCCGATTTCTGGCCAAAATTTCAGTAAGAAAAGCATGTGCATACCATCAGTTCCAAAGATTTATTGCCAAGCATTTATTTCAAAGCATGGTATATTTCTTCTTCAGTGAAAGGAGGGAGAGCCTTGCACGTTCATCATCCGAAAGAGATAAGAAATGTAGATCAGGATTTTCAAGCTCACCGACCGAGATGTATAGAGGTCTACGAAGAAGCTGCGAGCAATTTTCATTAATTCTTTTACATCTTTTTCATTAGCTTATACGAAGAAGCTGCGAGCAATTGTCGTCTTGTACTCGCTTTGTGGTAAATGAATTTGGTGTTTCGATCCATTTTCTGTATCCATTCTGATTTTCCTTTAGTTTTCCAAAACATTTCCTCCTTATCCTGTAAGCTTTCAATCTTCTTCATGATGTCAATCTTTGCTTCTCTTGAATAAGTTGAACTCATTCGGAGTGAAGTCAACCTTTTCTGAAGTGATTCAATCTGCTTTGAAATATCACCATACTTTTCCTTGACCATCCTCTAAGGTTTTCTCTTGTTCTAATGATCTCAAATTGAACAGAAAAGTGATCTAGGGGCCTTTGACTATTCCATGTCATGCTGAACAAGTCCGTGAATTCTTCATCCATCTGCCAAAACGGGTCATATCTTGGTAAATTTTTCCACTTCAATTTTTTCGAGGCGTTATTTGAGCAGCTTGTAAAAAGCAATGGAAGGTGATCAGAATGTGAAGAGGCGAGATGGTAAACTTGATGATTTGGGAAAAGCAATTTCCATTCCACTGTTGCAAGTCCTTTGTCTATTCGTGATTTCACTCTAGTATCACCATCTCTATTATTACAGAAAGTATGATCTTCTCCCTTAGGCCATCTCCAATGGTGAAGGGAAAAAGGTTTTTTTTTTGTTAAAAAGCTTTTGGAAAAGGTTTTTTGTTGTTGGAGCTTGTTGATGTGGCAAAGGTTTTTGTGTAAAGGTTTATGTTCATAAACCGGTTCATATATTGCTGAGTTGGCTTTTTCTTTTCTTTTCTTTTTTTTTTTTTTTTTTTTTTTTTTTTGAACTCCTGCCGACATCTTCTTCTTTTTTCTTTTTTTTCTTTTTTATTTTCAAATTTCAAACAAGTTTTTGTTATTTTTTTTTATCTACCTCTATATATACAACTTCACCAACACTTATATTTTTTTTTTAAATTTTATGTTTACGATTTTAAATTTTATGTTTACGTATTAATAATAATAATAATAATAATAATAATAATATGTTTAATAATATTATAGAGTTTAAAAGAAATATTTAAATTTATGTTAAAAGGTTTATGAGTGGAGAAGAAAAGGTTTATAGAGTGATGACGTGGCAGGATAAAAGGTTTATGAATGGAAAAGAAAATGTTTATAAACGAAAAGGTTTATAACCGATGACGTGGCACAGTCATAAACCTTCTTATAACCCAGATCGAACAGATCACAATCAGAGAGAACTGACCTGAAATTGTTCATAGCCGATGCTGGTCGTGTGTTCTTGTTGTCCATTTCGTGCGAGTACATAATCTCGTTGAAATCTCCTCCTACTAACCAGGATAGCTGATTTACCGTTCTCAATCGTCAAATCAGTTCCTATGAATCTAATCGCTGCGTTGCATCCGGATGGCCATAAAAACCGGTGAAAATCGCCAGCAGGAGCTACCAATATTTCCAACAATAACATCAATATGTCCGGAACTAATGCTTTGCAGGGTGATATCCACCTTTTCCGTCAAGAATAAAGCTAAGCCGCCGCTTTTTCCTCTGCGGCTTTGTAGATGCCTGAGTGGTAGTTGAGTCTCATCCGGATACGATTCATCATCCTAGTTTGTGCTATCGTCTTAGAGAGGAAAAGGATACCGGGTTTGTAATTCTTCTCCAAATCAATCAGAGATTGAAGGGCCTTTGGCAGCCCTACACCACTGCAATTCCAGCAGATCAAAATCATCGGTCAAGCAAAAAAGGTGAGTGGTCAAAGAGGGTGAAAAATGGGTGAAAGAAGGTGGTGATTTGCATTAAGGGGGTGGCCAGAGGCCGACCGGAGCTTGAAACGAGGCCGGAAGCCCTAGAAGGGACTGTTGTGCCATAGAGCTTGAATACTGTTTTATCTTAAACTGCATGAAATTGAACATGATTATGTGTTTGCAGGGTGACTGTAATATTGATGTCAAAGTACGATTTGGTTTTTATGGATACTTTTCTGTAAAAAAATTTATGCGTCTTGGTTAGGAGTAGTGGAGATAAGTCGGGAGTTCAGTGTTGCTATGCCCTTAGTAGGTTCTCGTAGGTTAGATATGGAGTTTAACGTGAAATATGTGTGTTGAATGCGCTCCTACGTGTTTATAGTTAGTTACATTATGATGTATTGAGTGAATGTTGGATCGATGCGCAACTGATTCAGATGGTGTTTGAATGGATCAGTGGGAATTTAAACTTTTTAAAACTTTTTATAACACTTATGTGGATGAACACACAAATCAGAGCATCACAAAACAGTTAACAATATTGATGCAAATTGGAAGCAGATTTGCAGTCAACTATAAGTGATTAACTGCTTATAACTTATGTCAGGTTTCTTGTATGATTGATATAACAAAACAACACAACTGCAGATTACTTGATTAGATTAATGTGAGGTTGTTAAACAGGTCATACGGATTCAGAACTGCACAAAAGAATATATATATATAACTAAGTGAACTAACTGTTGCATATAACTAAGAATATAGTTCAATGTTCAGCGGACTAGTTACAAACACAACAGACTAATAACAATTACAGCAGACTACAGATTCAGTAGAAAAGGCACAACAGACCAAATAGTGCACAATAGATTAATACAAGTCTGAAAATGATATAGACTGAACTATCAGCCAAATTCCAAGAAGGATACTCAAGTTTAGAGAACAAGATTATCAAGCCTGGAATTCATAGAATGTTGAATACATGTTTAGTATACTAAATACTAAGGCTTAACTATTACAAGATAAACTCAGCAGATCAAAAGGTTCAGCAGGCCAGTAGACAAGAACATGAAACTTGCAGACTCAACAAGGGGTGTTACTATGTTTGATCAGCAGTTTAAGGAACTGGAAATCAAGCACAGTAACCAGGGATTGGGAGATTATCAAGCAAGACTCAGAAAGTACTGAGAATCACCTTGCTTAAACCTCTTAGAGCAGATTGCAAGCCTACAACCTTATCTACCAGGCAGACACCACCAGCACTTCAAACTGGTGGGTCTTGTAACAAGTAATCTGCAAGGGTTCAACCAAGCAGACTTCACAGACTGAAATGATTCACACACAGAAAGCAAAAATACTAGAATCAAACAAGACTTCTTTCAAAGACAAGCAGACCTAAATTCGGGACTTAAGGATCTTTCTGACACACCTCTAACGGCCAATAATCCGTCCACAAGGCCTCACTAGGAAGATTACCTTGGCACTTCAGAGGGAAATTTTTTTTCCAGGCCCCGTCACACGTTACTTTTTTTTTCGAGGTATAACTTTACGTACAGGGCCGAAAAGAGGTTATCCTCACGTATACGCACGGGATGGGTGTTTCTAGGGTGTATTATGTGAGGATTTTCAATTTTCACTTGCGTAATGTTTAAAAATGGTACATACGGGGTGAATTTTGTTACATACGGGGCGAGCTACATTTCCCGTGTGTATACACCCCAGAAAAGCCATTTCCCGGGTGTATACACACCGGGCGAGCCATTTTTATTATGTAAGGGGCGAATTTAGTAAATCTCGGGTGTATACACCCGGAAAATATGTTTCATTGATGTATAAGCCCGGGGCGGACCATTTTCATACGGGAAGCCTCTCCCCTTCTTCTTCATACGGGTTTTCTTCTTCCTCATAGAAAAAAAAACATATCTAAAAATTCATCCCCCCTGTTGAAATCGGATTTCCCTCCCCCCCCCCCCCCCCGGTTCTTTCCCGTATGAAAATTCATCCTCTAATTCCATATGAAGAAGGAATTAGTCTAAGGATAGACAATAATCCCCCGTTCTTACAAAATAATTTTTTCAAAATTAGATAATTCAACAATGTCAGGCTATGAAGAAAGAGATTATGTTGGTGATTTTGGCTTGGATTTTGGTTCTTGTGGTGGTAGTGAGGGTGATTTAGGCCGATCTATTGGTGGTGTTGGTGGTGCTGTCGGAGGTGGTGGTGCTGGTGGAGTTGGGGCTTCCGGTGGTGGTGCTGGATATTTTCGTCTTGGATTTATAGCTTATAGAGGTGGTGGTGGTGGTGGTTTTAGTGGTGCAGTTGGTGGATTTGTAGGTGGTGGTGGTGGTGGTGGTGGCGGCATCCCCGGCCCAATTCTTCCAGAGGTACCAATTACATATTTAGAAAATTTAGATTTCAATATGTATTAATATTATTTTTATACATTATGTAATGTAGGGTGATATTGCATATATCAACATTTAGAAAATTGTATCATATTGTATTTAATAAATATTTTAATTATGTAATATAATATATTGTATTTAATAAATTTTTGTATTATGTAATATAATATAATTAGAAGCCCGTAGATGTATTTCCGTATTTGATTGATTAATTTAGGGTTGGTTTAATTTTAATTTGTCGGTATAGATATTTCATAATAAAGCCGTAGAATAAGTTGTTAGTATACATTACATTTATTATGTACTCTACTAGTAATTAACTAGATTTTTATACCACTGATTTTTTAAAATACATTTGCTTATTTAGATTTAGGTGTAAGATCATCCCTGATTATCCGTTTACTTACGTATACACTGTATTTTACTTTTATTTAAGTTTATATTCATTTGAATAAATAAATTGTACAATCTGAATACTTGGAAATACGACCAATAGAACGATTGAACATTACAACCAATTGAAATACGTTGCATTCCATGGTATGCCTCGACCTAACGAGGTTCTTTGAAATCTCATGCTTCCCTAGGGTGTTTGATGACGTAGATCAAGTGATAATAAAATACTTGACCACCATAAACCACTACTAGCAAGAGAATGACTGAGTCCATCGTAGTATATTATAAATAATCAAGGTCGATCCCGGTGAAACCAATTGTGGGTCATTTATATACAAACAATTAATTACTCACGTCAAGAACACGAAGGCGGTCTACGACCAACAAAAGACAAGAAAAGATAAACGACACGACTCGACACAACACAAATAAAGACACGTAATTAATCTCCCCAATTGTTATGTTATCGTTTGGATCTAGAGATTCTATATAATTAAGCGATACTCGACAACTATTAATCCGATTCGTATTTCTTTTATATTGGCTACGGGAGTCATCCCCTAAACTAGATCTAGCTCCGGGTAGGCCATCTAGATCACTATGCTACGTTACGTGACTTCGCTTTTTCGGCCTCCATCTCATATAACTTGCACGCTTACAAAACTAGGGATGCCGATATTAACCGTATTCCTCACCTAGGCAACATTCATGTGATTAGGCGTACTTCCTAGACGATCGCATCAGTCTCCGTCCCATTAACAATCACCTGCACGGTCTCATGTTAATCTATGATTTACGTATAACTAGGTGTCGACGATTCCCAAATACAGAACAGATCTAGATCTCGCTGAAAGTCCCGGAAGATCAATTCATGAGCCGACCTAGGAGTACTATATTGGTATTTCCTAATCATACGCTAATTAAAACAGACGAGCAACGTAGCCGTAGCCATACCTACTAAGATAAGAAATTCTAGGTGGACAATCACACCATAAAGACGTGGCTAGATTGACGCGGCGAAAACCTAAATCTTAGCGTTTCTACATACGTAACGGATAAAATAGAGACTCATAAAGCAATTATATAGATCTACTAAAAACACAATTGTCGATCATACCAAAGTCATCTATAGGTCACCGGATAACAGATCTGGGCGTGTGGATCCTTATATACAAGGAATCCCCACTGCCTCATATCGTATCCTTAGATCTACATCGTCCGGTGAAGAACAAACAACCTCAAAAGATAAATAATAATTGGGGAATTAATTACAAAGAACAAAGAAGAATTTAATACAAGAACTTACATTATAGCAGAACTTGTATAAAAACCACTCTGAGGAAAACCGAGAACTTTATTATAATTCAAGAGAAGTGTCTGAGGTGTATATATGGTGTGTATGGCGTGTATAACATGCCTTTATTTATAGGGGTTCAAGCTAATTAAGAGATATACTTCAAAATGTCAAAACAAATAAGAGATAACTCCCGGCCGATCTCAAAATAAAAAACAAGATGCGCCCCCTTTCATGCGTCCCCATTGGCGCCAACTTTTGTCATGCCTTACTCCTCTTTTCGTGCTTATCCGGTCTTTATCTTGAATTTCCTTTGATTTATCTTGAGATTTAATTTTTCCATTTGCATTTATCCTCCAAAATTTATTTCAATCTACAAAATAAATATTTATCCCAAAGTAAATCATATTTAAATAAAAAAAACGGATAAATACCAAATTATAAATAAAAACAGATAAATACCAAATTATCTCTTTTAAATAATACAAAATGGATAAATACCAAATTATAAATTATAAATCAGATAACATTAAATAATCCATATAAACATGTGATTTAATTATAAAATATCTATTATTAATCTCGATTTAAGGTCAACGATGATGACTTTTACGGGTATAATTTGACCGTCATCAACTACCCCCCACTCAGACTTTGATCGTCCTGAACAAAGCATCAATAAGTCATTCCCCAAGACAACATTTTCCATGGTCAAATCATACTTACACAAGAAACGCGAGTCAACTCATACCATTCATGCTCATAAGATATTCATTATTCACTACTCGCTATGAACCGAAGTGATGTGTGCATGTGCATTCAGTTTTATATATTCGTGGCAAGATTAAAGTTTATGCTAACTTCGCAATCTCAACCTACCAACATCAGTATTCCCCCTTCTTAAGCCTCGCAATGGGTAAAGACATGGTGCAATAAGCAAGAGCGTTATCCATAAGGTTTTTGGACTTGGAGACCGAGAAAAATACTCGAAGCCTCTTAAAAGTTGAATTTTCTTCACATTTTCATATTTTCAAGCATTAACACATCTCAAGAAAGAAACTTGCTTTAAAAGTAAATTATGCATTGCAAGAATCCTCCTCTCACGGATTGGTTAATAGCATTGAATATTACCACAAGCGCGAAGCTACTTTGGTAATGTTACTACAAGCCCAGTGCTTAACATTTTGTTAAAACACAGATAAATCTCAAGCTTATTACTCCGCTTTAATGGCTAGAAGATAAAAATACATTAGCAGATAAATATCGACACTAAGTCTACATAACCAATTATCTAAACAATGTACACATAATTTCTTCAGTTATTATAATTCGCGTGGTAAAAATCGATTCAAATTTGAGTAATCGAATAATAAATAACTACTTGCAACGACTGGCATGAATATCCTTAAATTTACATTCACATAAGTATAAAATGATCACGTACTCCTGCAACTTGGTTCCTTTCCTATCAATTCTTAGCTAGGAACTCACAATTCCAAGGGTACGAGATAAATAATATGGCATTTTTTCAATTTTTTAAATTTTTCACCATTTCATTCAATTTTCAATTATAACATATCATAGCTAAGTCTCCTACCCCCCACTTAAACATGGCATTGTCCCCAATGACAAATAAAAATGAGAATTTAAGAAAAAGACTTAGCTCTGGAAACGGCTCTTAAGTAGATGCAGAACATCGGAGTAATCCAAGCACGTCGTGGAGAAGCAAGTGAAAACCTGTTTAAGAAAACCAAACAGAAACTCCACGAAACCGTTAATAACATGTCAATGGAAGTTATAAAATAATGTGGCAGTAATTAGATATAAAATATCTAAAAACAAATTAAGCCACTTTATTCCATACAACCAATGACAAGAAAAACCAAAGAGTTAAAACGACTCGTTCAGACACGAATTCTAAAAAAAGGATATATATAGACGCAAAAAGAAAAATACTAAATAGAAAGAAAGATAAACAATCAACAAAAGATTATAGTCTTCATCGAAATCCTCCACTACAAAAATATTCTTAAAACCGGGTGGAGAAGACTAAGATCAAAAAGCGTTACCCCATGTGTGAAAACACGAGGTTTACCGGATTGATAAGGTATTTAATCCAGCGCAAAAGAGAAACTTGGTAAGGTATAACAGATTGAATGTGACCTATCGGCTAAAGATAAAATCAGATACGGAGCGCAGACTCTTCACGCTTGGATTGGATATCAACAACTTAGGGAGATGTAGCTTCTCCTCGAAATTACTAATAACCCAATGTATCACGTAAAAGGCATAACCGTCATCAACAAGGTCGGATCGGTGTGATAGCTTAGAACAAAACTCATCATCTCGAAATGCCGGAATAGGCGTAAAAGTGTGAAATTGAAATCTTCCGGTAAAAAGAGAAGTTGTATTTCGATCGAACCAAAAACTTTTAAAATCTAGCTAGGTTCAGAGCTACACGTACCCCAGCTAGGATCATGAAAACCAAAATGATAAAAGATCATCATTAAAACTTAGCAATATTTCTAATTCCGCAACACAAGGGTATTATGTAAACAAAATGGAGGTTGAGAGTATGATGAGTTTAGAAAAAGATATACATAAGGATGGTAAGAAAAGATAAAGGGTGAGTAATAAATTGTGTTTTGGGTGGGTATTGGTTAAGGGATTGGGTTAGGGTGGGAGAGTGAAATAGATGGAAAGAAAGAGAGGGGATGAGAGAATGGTTAGAACTATGAATTGTGAGGCAGATTGGTGAGAGAATAGAAAAGGTTGAAGGGTGAAAAGGTATAAAAGGAAAGGATAAGGGTAGTTGCAGAACAAATTGCACACAACTTTGGATTTTCTCTCGGATCGCCATTCTAAAAAGTTTTGGAAGTTGACCAAAAAGCGTTCTTGTTTGCACCAATCATTCTCTGTAACATTTTCAGTGAATCTCAAGCTCTCTTATTGATTCCATCTTAAGGTTGATTGCTAAAATTTCCTTTTCTTTAGCAATTTCTCGACTCTCCTACGGAACTCTAATTCACGTGGCCTATATTGAGTAAAAAAAATTTGCACATCCTTAGCCTAATGGCCATCGGAACACGGCAAATAAAAAACCTCAACATATGTCACGTTACTCTTATTTGACTCAAAGATAACAAAACCTAAAATCCTAAAAAGAAATCCTTAGGGTTTTAAAGAAGTAGTTCTGAGTTTAAAGTCGTCAGCTCCACTTTCCAAAAAGCATCCTTGTCAGTCATCCTTCATAGTTCGCCAGACTTTGACCCTTTGAGCACTATAAGAGGTGGGATCGTCGCTTTTGCAGATTAATACCCTTCCCTTGGTTGTGAGACCTAGGAAACGACATCTATCCATACCATTTATACAAAGCTCTTACCTCGGCTCTCGTTTTAGGAACTAGTGAATTCTAAGAAGATTTAGTCCTAGGGACCCATTTTAATCACATCCTCTATAATGCTGCTTCATTATGCTCTCTCAAAACTCAACGTCTTCTTTAGATTGCGAATTCTTAAAACTACACAAATTGTTGCTCCCATGGCCACTAGAAGCAATCTCATGCATAGGACAATGAGATTTTAACAGAACTACGAGGAACTCTTTATTCACTGCTTCCTTCAACTACTACATGTTTCCTTACACCCTCTAGATGAGATAGATTTGGGGCAGAACCTTCCACACTAATAAAATAAAACTTACAAACCAACTCCGGGCTAAGATTCTCATTCAGGTTCATGTAAAGACTAACTTATGTTCAAAAAAAACAAAAGATAGTAAAACATAAGCAAAAAAGGTAGTATCTGTTGGAAAGGTGTCCTAAACCCAATCGGGTCGGACCGGATCCGACCGGGTCGGGTCATTTACAGTCTATTTAGTTCATGTAATAACTTTATTATGATTAATAAAAGCACTTATGTTATTATATATATTGTTTGTCTTCATATTATTTGTTGTATATATATAGTAACGTCCCTAGTATCAATCATGATGATAGAAAACCATGATAGTGATTATGGTTGATGAGATCTCTAATCACTATAACAAGGTTGGTACTTAAATGTCTCTAGTCTTACATATTATCAAATGGGACATTGATGATATAATCGGACTAAAGACGTATTGGATGTCTTCTATCTTTTAGAAGGTAGGGATAGATCTCGTCTATCGAAGTGTAGGGACACTTGGGTATGCGTGGACGTGTATTAGAGAATGCGTGACGTTAGATCGACCCACTTACATTAAGTGTCACACTATGTGGCGGTTGTGTAATTATCCTTTTGACCGAGTCTTCATGGCATCACGGTGTGGATTGTCATGCTTTGACACTATTGAGATTTCTCCTAACCACGGGCGCGATCATGCGGTAGTGATTGGGTATGATATTGAAGCATGCGGAGTATACATGATTGGTCGTCCGGGAATCGCATATCCTATGATAGGGATTGAATATCCGAAATGGCCTTCTTATAAGGAATGTCTAGCTCTCGAGAATCTTTGCAAAGTGGGAGTAAATGTGTTATTCCGAGAGGCATGATATCCAGATTATAAGATACGATCGTCAATGTATTGACACTCGAGATCTGATCGTATGGATATTATTATAGCGATAGGATTGTAAGTTACACGATAAATCGCTTCACATGAAAGGTAGTAGTCATTGCTTTTGACTCTTCCGATAATTGGGGTCACGGTGTGTTGCTGAGACGCTATCCCGTGATCGTTAGGTATGAAGGGCATTTTGGTAAATTGCACTTTGTGTCTACGGCCAACATATTCGAAGCCTATCGGGTCACACACATATGAACATCGAGTCGGATTAAAATGCGGTTATAGTGATAACCAAATAAGGAAAGTTTATCTCAGACTATAAAGGTTATAGTGGTAAATTAATATGGTGGTATTTATTTATTATGAATAAATAAAATACAAGATATTAATTATATATAAATTATATTAATTAAAGAATATTCCGGAAGTCAATTTATTGACTAAAGGGGCGCCACTTTTAGGGTGTATGAGATACACTTGGATTGTGCACTTTAATTAATAAATATTGCCATAATATTAATATAGGATATTAATTGATTTTGGAAAAATAGATTTATGGTAATAAGATAATTATAATCAATATATGATATTGACAAAATATTATAATTAAAGAGATAAATCAATCTAATTGATTTTCCTTATTTTATTGGAAAAGGTTTTCTTCTCCTCCACACTTGAGATGGGCGCCACCTCCTCTATAAAAGGAAGTGGGTGTCAAGCTCTTTTGTACAACACAATTGCAAGAGTTCATAATTCTTGTGTAAAATAGAGAGCTCTCCATAGTGAGTTTGTGAGGAAGAAAAGGTCCGGTCTAGCGGCCGGAGTTTTTCGATAGCAATCAAGGAGGATTCCGGCGAGGGGTTCGTGTGGATTAGCGATAGAGGCCGGACGCGTGGGCGGCTTGCGCGTTGAACTACTCTCCGTTGGCGGTCAAAGCGACGATCTTGTAGATCATCTAAGGTATAACCGTCAAACTACTTAACGTGTTTATTGCATTAAACGAAGAACGATCTAGAAAAGGAAATCAAATTTTAAATTCCACTGCGTTAAACTAGTGATTTCTAACAAAGGTATCGAGAGGCAGTTTCGAGCTTAAGCAATAAGCATAATTTAAATGCGTAGTATTTAATCGATAGATGCAAGATTTAAATCACGAAACGTTAAAACAAAAAAAAAAATATAGGGTTCTTGGGGTCGGCCGATCATGGCGCCTCCTCTCAAGGGCGGCGGCGGCGGCGGCGGTAACCCTAGGGTTGCCGTCCGTCGGCTCTCTCTCTTCAATGGGGAGATCAACCTTTTTTTTTGTGATATTTTATTGTGCATAAATATCTCGTTTGTTTAGTTGTGTCATATGGCCAACCAATGGTTCAAATAGTTTGGACCATTGGGAAACCATATGGGACATTGGCCTTTCCAAATTTTGATTTGGAATAGGCTCAGTGCCCTTTCCAAATATTTGATTTGGAATAGCTTTAGCAGCAAACCACTTCCAAAATTTTGATTTTGGAAAGTGGCGAGCTAAACTAAAATTATTTGGCCTTTCCAAATATTTGATTTGGAATAGGCTGCCCTTTCCAAATATTTGATTTGGAATAGGCTGAGCTTTGTGCCACTTCAAAATTTTGATTTTGGAAAGTGGCTGGCCTAGACTAAAATAATTTGGCCTTTCCAAATATTTGATTTGGAGTAGCTGGCCCTTTCCAAATATTTGATTTGGAATAGCTTGAGCTTTAAGTCACTTCAAAATTTTGATTTTGGAAAGTGAAGTGACTAAGCTAAATTTAGTTTTGGAAATGAAACAAATAGGAGACTTTATAATTTTAATTTTATTTTGAATAGTTCAAATTTAATTAAAATTGAAATCGATTTAAAATTAAATGTTAACTTTAATTTTCGGTTAAATCATATAATTAATTAAAAGTTATTTAATTATTTGATGTGATAAAATAAAGACGCATGAGTAGTTAAAAATTAGAATTTAATCTTTTCATAAGATAAAATTGTATGGATTAGATATGTAGATATAATGTGATTATATGGACCCCGATTGATCATGGACTCAACCAATAGGATAGATGGGAATGTTTTCTTTATGTTGGTTTTGAAAAATTGTCCTGAGGCCAATTATGAAGAACGTGACCTAGTTTACTTTTTTGCATTTATCCCATTCCTTGAGCTCCCCGTGTGCGGCGGGTGTAATTAATTATTATGTAACAAGAATGGAGCAAGAAGTTGAAGACCAAGGAGAGATAAAGAACCCATTGGCGTCTGAATAAAAAGATCCTATTGGCGGTTGCAGATACCCTTAGTTTGTGACCAGCGGTTTCAATCGGTTTGTATTCAAACCGCACTCAGAAAAGTCCATGATCATACCGGTTATTTTATGCGCGGAATGTTGTGTATGTTTTACTTTATATGATATCGTAGTAATATGCACATAGTAGATGAGACCATAATTAAACCAAATTAATTAAGTGAATTAATTTAAAATTATTCCCACGCCAAAAATCGAGCCAAAATTGTCTCCCAATATTATAATGACGGTGAAGAGCCTTTGTTCGATCCAACGATCGACCACCGTCGGGAGTTGACCTACCACGGGTATATCGTTATTATTGAGATATGATCGTCACGAGATCTCATGAATATTGGGTTATGACTCGACTAAAGTCTTTCGGTGATTGGCCACCGTCGTGGCCGTCGACTTTAGAGACAAGGGGTTGACTATCACATAGAGATGTGAAACGTCAAAGAGTTGACTAGTCGACCACTCGAGTCGCGATGCGATCGCGATCGTAGAGTACCTACCTTCAAATTGCCGAGATTGATCGACCACCGTCGGGGATTAAGGCAACTAGATAGGTCCCAAATTTACTAAAGAATTAATTAAAATTCTTGAAAGCCAATAGGAATAGTTGGCTAGTGGGAGTAAAACCTTAAAAAATTTTCTTAGTGCAAATTTAGGTTTTTATACATGAGCTTTTACTTATTCTATCTTTATTTATTGTTGTAGAAAATGTCAAACAAATTGAACCTTCGTTTTATCATCGATAACAAGCTTGATGAAAACTAATTTTCTCGATTGGGAAAGAAACCTCAAAATCGTTTTGAGGCACGAAAGATTGGCTATGTCTTGGACGAGGCCCTACCGGAAAAGCCCGCACGGAGGTTCGGCCGCAGATGTTGTCGAGAAGTACAACAAGCAATCGCTCGACAAGATCTTGATGCTACATGTATCATGCTTGCTTCTATGACACCGAATCTGCAGCTAAACAGCGTGAGTCTATGGACGCCTACTCTATCATGGTCCACCAAGGAACTTTACGCTTCTCGGTCTCGCACTTTGAGAGTACGAGGTCTCAAAGGCCCTGTTTAGTTGTAAGATGGCATCCGGGATCGCTGCGTGTGTCACACGTGCTTAAAATGATCGGGTACATAGAGAGGCTTGGGAAGTCGGGCCACAAGTTGGAACGAGTTGAGTATTGACTTGATTCTCGCAATCTCTGCGACTCATTCTCACGGTTTGTGATGAACTATCACATGAACAAGATGGATTGCTCCTAGCGGAGTTATTGAACATGTTGAAAATCTGCGAGGCACCGTAGGGAAGGGAAAGCAAGTGTTCTTTGGTCACTTCGAGCAAGGGCAAGGCAAAAGCCAGAAAAAAGTCCAAGAAGGCGAAGGTCTGCACCTAAGCCAACGCCTAAGATAGCAAAAGACAAATCCAAGGATGCTTGCTTCCATTGCGGTGAGACCGGACATTGGAGGAGAAACCGCAAGGGCTTCTTGAGTACCAAGAAGAAGCATTACGATGCTTCGACTTCGTATATTTATGATTGAGATCAACATTACTTCTTCTAAGTCTAACCACCGGGTATTAGATCTTCGTTGTGGTTCTCATATTTGTACGAATATCGCAGGCACTAAGAAGAACTAGAGATCTGAGGAAAGGAGGGGTGGACCTACGCGTTGGAAATGGAGCAAGTGTTCTTTGCCGGCCGTAGGAGTTTATTTTCTTTCATTGCCCGAAGGGCTAAGTACTAGAACTCAATAATCTGTTATTTTGTTCCCGCTCTTCACGAAGAGCATTATTTCTATTTCTGCATTAGATGTTGATGGATTTTCTTTTACGTTTGAGAATAAATGTTGTTCTTTTCACGTGATGGAATCTTTTATGGTAATCTTGGCATACTTAGCAATGGTCTCTACATATTAGATATGAATGTTGATGTACTTAATATAAATAACAAGAAAGCCAAAATAAATGACTTGAATGAATCCTACTTATGGCATTGTAGACTTGGCCATATAAATAAGAATCGCATTTCCAAACTCCATAAAGATGGAATGTTGGATCAATTCGATTCTGAATCGTTTGATACATGCGAAGCTTGTTTACTTGGCAAGATGACAAAGTCACCTTTTAGTGGCAAAGGGATAAGATCAAATGAATTGCTTGAGCTTATACATACCGATGTGTGTGGCCCAATGTCAATTCAAGCCAAAGGAGGATACTCTTATTTTATCACTTTCACCGATGACCATTCTCGCTATGGTTATATATACTTAATGAAGTATAAGTCCAAGCCTTGAAAAGTTCAAAGAATTCAAGTGAAGTGGAGAAACAACTAGGTAAAGAAATCAAAACACTTCGATCCGATCGAGGTGGAGAATACCTAGATGGAGAGTTTCAAAGTTATTTAAAGGAGAATGGGATTCTACTCCGAATGGACCCCTCCAGGGACGCCACAAATGAATGGCATATCGAGAGAGGAGGAATCGTACTTTGTTAGACATGGTACGTTCCATGATGAGCTATGCAGCTTCTTCCAAAATCGTTTTGGGGTATGCTCTAGAAACCGCATCCTATACACTCGAACCGAGTTCCATCAAAGACGCGGTTGAGTCCACTCCTATGAAGTGTTCAAAGGAGAAACCAACACTAGGTTACATGAAACCTTGGGGATGTCCAGGTTTATGTGAAACGAACCATGCCCGACAAACTGGAACTAGATCGACAAATGTCTGTTTGTGGGTTATCTAGAAACCAAAGGATACCAATTTTACCACCCTGAGGAACAAAAGGTGTTTGTTGCCGGGGATCGGCCACTTTCGGAGAAAGAGTTTATTCGGATAGGTCGGTGGGAGTAAGATTGATCTTGAAGAAATTCGAGAACCACTTACGGATAACAATCCGTTGATGGAAGTAGAGGAGACACCACATACAAATGTGGCGCCACCTCTCACCGTGAGACAATAACACCTCGAAGATCCACTGAGGCACGCCGTGGACCCGATAGGTACACTTTGGCGTGTATCTCATGGAAGATGAGGACCACTAGAACTTATGAGGAGGTGCTATTAAGGCACGACAAAGAGAAATGGCTTGAAGCCATGAATTACGAGATGGAATCCATGAAGGACAACCAAGTTTGGAACTTAGTTGATCCGCTTTGGGAATAGTTCTATAGGGTGTAAATGGGTCTTTAAGAGAAAGACCGACATGGACGATAACGTGACCACCTACAAGGCTAGGTTGGTGGCAAAAGGTTATAAGCAAAGACAAGGAGTTGACTATGATGAAACCTTCTCTTTGTTGCCATGTTAAAATCCATTAGAATTTTGCTTGCTATTGCGGCATACCATGATTACGAAATCGGCGGATGGATGTGAAAACAAATTTTCCTTAACGGGAACACATCTGAGGGAAGTGTATATGACACACGACTGAGGTTTCACAACCAATGACGCCAGGATGGTGTGTAAACCGCAAAGATCCATTTATGGATTAAAGCAAGCTTCTCGAGTTGGAATCTTCGCTTTGATGAGATAATCAAACAGTTTGATTTCATCAAGAACGAAGATGAGCCCTGTGTTTACAAGAAGGTTAGTGGGAGTGCCATTGTGTTCCTAGTGCTTTATGTGGATGACATATCGCTCATAGGGAATGATGTGCCTATGTTACAATCAGTCAAAGCTTGGTTATCCAAGAACTTCTCTATGAAGGACTTGGGTGAGGCAACTTATATTTCAGGAATAAAGATCTATAGAGATAGATCTAAAAGGTTGCTTGGTCCGTGCGCAATCCACCTACATAGACAAGATCTTTGAAGAGATTCGACATGGAGCGATCCAAGAAAGGATTGCTTGCCCATGTCACATGGGGTCTACTCGCCCAAGGAATGAGTCCTAAGACAGAGGAGGAAAGGGCACAAATGAGTAAAGTCCCTTATGCTTCGGCAATCGGGTCTATCATGTATGCCATGTTATGCACAAGACCAGGCGTCTCGCACCTCTTAGTATGACTAGTAGGTACCACCAATCCAGGTGATGGTCACCGGATTGCTTTGTCAAAAATATCCTTAAGTACTTGAGACGTGCCAGGATATGTTCCTGGTTTTCGGAATGATGATTTAGTATTACGAGGTTACACAGATGCCGCCTTCCAAACGACAAGGATGACTTTAAGTCACAATCTGGATTTGTTTTCACGCTTAACGGCGGAGCGATGAGTGGAAGAGTTCCAAGCGAGAGACTACTGCAGATTCTACAACGAAGCCGAATACATAGCAGACCTCGGAGGCGGCAAAGGCGATTTGGATGAAGAAGTTCATTCATCGAACTTGGTGTGGTTCCTCCATTGAAGGTCCAGTGCCTGCATCTTTGTGATAATAATGGAGCGATATCTCGATCAAAGGAACCAAGGTCTCATCAAATCCAAACATGTGCTCTGGCGCTATCACTTGATTAGAGAGATAGTAGATAGAGGAGATGTACCGATAGAGAAAGTCCACACGGATGATAACATAGCTGATCCGTTAACCAAGGCATTGTCTCAAGCTAAGCATGAGAAACATGTTCACTTGCACGGGCTTAGGCATATGGGTGATTGGCTTTAGGCCAAGTGGGAGATTGTTGGAAAGGTGTCCTAAACCCAATCGGGTCGGACCGGATCCGACCGGGTCGGGTCATTTACAGTCTATTTAGTTCATGTAATAACTTTATTATGATTAATAAAAGCACTTATGTTATTATATATATTGTTTGTCTTCATATTATTTGTTGTATATATATAGTAACGCCCCTAGTATCAATCATGATAGAGAAACCATGATAGTGATTATGGTTGATGAGATCTCTAATCACTATAACAAGGTTGGTACTTAAATGTCTCTAGTCTTACATATTATCAAATGGGACATTGATGATATAATCGGACTAGCACGTATTGGATGTCTTCTATCTTTTAGAAGGTAGGGATAGATCTCGCTCTATCGAAGTGTAGGGACACTTGACCGTGCGTGGGCGTGTATTAGAGAATGCGTGCGTTAGGCGACCCACCCACTTACATTAAGTGTCACACTATGCGGCGGTTGTGTAATTATCCTTTTGACCGAGTCTTCATGGCATCACGGTGTGGATTGTCATGCTTTGACACTATTGAGATTTCTCCTAACCACGGGCGATCATGCGGTAGTGATTGGGTATGATATTGAAGCATCGCGGAGTATACATGATTGGTCGTCCGGGAATCGCATATCCTATGATAGGGATTGAATATCCGAAATGGCCTTCTTATAAGGAATGTCTAGCTCTCGAGAATCTTTGCAAAGTGGGAGTAAATGTGTTATTCCGAGAGAGCATGATATCCAGATTATAAGATACGATCGTCAATGTATTGACACTCGAGATACGATCGTATGGATATTATTATAGCGATAGGATTGTAAGTTACACGGTAACTGCTTCACATGAAAGGTAGTAGTCATTGCTTTTGACTCTTCCGATAATTGGGTCACGGTGTGTTGCTGACGCTATCCCGTGATCGTTAGGTATGAAGGGCATTTTGGTAAATTGCACTTTGTGTCTACGACCAACATATTCGAAGCCTATCGGGTCACACACATATGAACATCGAGTCGGATTAAAATGCGGTTATAGCCGATAACCAAATAAGGAAAGTTTATCTCTAGACAGACTATAAAGGTTATAGTGGTAAATTAATATGGTGGTATTTATTTATTATGAATAAATAAAATACAAGATATTAATTATATATAAATTATATTAATTAAAGAATATTCCGAAGTCAATTTATTGACTAAAGGGGCGCCACTTTTGGGTGTATGAGATACACTTGGATTGTGCACTTTAATTAATAAATATTGCCATAATATTAATATAGGATATTAATTGATTTTGGAAAAATAGATTTATGGTAATAAGATAATTATAATCAATATATGATATTGACAAAATATTATAATTAAAGAGATAAATCAATCTAATTGATTTTCCTTATTTTATTGGAAAAGGTTTTCTTCTCCTCCACACTTGAGATGGGCGCCACCTCCTCTATAAAAAGGAAGTGGGTGTCAAGCTCTTTTTATACAACACAATTGCAAGAGTTCATAATTCTTGTGTAAAATAGAGAGCTCTCCATAGTGAGTTTGTGAGGAAGAGAAAAGGTCCGATCTAGCGGCGGAGTTTTTCTCGATAGCAATCCAAGGAGGATTCCGGGGGGGTTCGTGTGGATTAGCGATAGAGGCCGGACGCGTGGGCGGCTTGCGCATTGAACTACTCTCCGTTGGCGGTCAAAGCGACGATCTTGTAGATCATCTAAGGTATAACCGTCAAACTACTTAACGTGTTTATTGCATTAAACGAAGAACGATCTAGAAAAGGAAATCAAATTTTAAATTCCGCTGCGTTAAACTAGTGATTTCCTAACAGTATCTTGCCTTCAAAATTGTACCACGAATAATTTGAACCTTAATATTTATTTTCTCGGAGCCATCTTGGTGTTTTAAAGGTGTTTCTTCCATTGCTTTCCCATCGTAGATTCGTAGCTCCACATGTTGCTGGGTTATTTTCTCAGCGCCCACGAAAAATTACTGACTAAGATTATTGCTTCCCTGGTTTCTGCAAACAGAAGAAAAACAAAACGGACCGTAGACTGATTTTAACATGGTTTCCCATGCTGCTATCAGACCTACGGATTAAACATGCAGAGATAAATAGACATGCGAAATACCGAGAGAACAACCAGTGCTCACTGGCAAATGAGAGGCGATCTCGCAGGAGCGAAACCAATTGCTCTAGATTCGGAATTTTACACAGAAGCATAAACTGAGGGACTCAAAAACATAAAAGCAGACTCTAAAACATAAAACTCGACATGAATAAAAAATTATTTATATATAAAATTGACCGTTGGTTCCCCGGCAACGGCGCCAAAAACTTGATGACGTAGATCAAGTGATAATAAAATACTTGACCACCATAAACCACTACTAGCAAGAGGACTAGGTCCATCGTAGTATAGCTATAGCGAATCAAGGTCGATCCCACAGGAAACCAATTGTGGGTCATTTATATACAAACAATTAATTACTCACGTCAAGAACACGAAGGCGGTCTACGACCAACAAAAGACAAGAAAAGATAAACGACACGACTCGACACAACACAAATAAAGACACGTAATTAATCTCCCCAATTGTTATGTTATCGTTTGGATCTAGAGATTCTATATAATTAAGCGATACTCGACAACTATTAATCCGATTCGTATTTCTTTTATATTGGCTACGGGAGTCATCCCCTAAACTAGATCTAGCTCCGGGTAGGCCATCTAGATCACTATGCTACATTACGTGACTTCGCTTTTTCGGCCTCCATCTCATATAACTTGCACGCTTACAAAACTAGGGATGCCGATATTAACCGTATTCCTCACCTAGGCAACATTCCTGTGATTAGGCGTATTTCTGAGACGATCGCATCGGTCTCCGTCCCATTAACAATCACCCTGCGGTCTCATGTTAATCTACGATTTACGATAACTAGGTGTCGACGATTCCCAAATACGAATGCAGATCTAGATCTCATTGAAAGTCCCGGAAGATCAATTCATGAGCCGACCTAGAGTACTATATTGGTATTTCCTAATCATACGCTAATTAAAACAGACGAGCAACGTAGCCGTAGCCATACCTACTAAGATAAGAAATTCTAGGTGGACAATCACACCATAAAGACGTGGCTAGATTGACGCGGCGAAAACCTAAATCTTAGCGTTTCTACATACGTAACGGATAAAATAGAGACTCATAAAGCAATTATATAGATCTACTAAAAACACAATTGTCGATCATACCAAAGTCATCTATAGGTCACCGGATAATGAGATCAGGGCGTGTGGATCCTTATAGACAAGGAATCCCCACTGCCTCATATCGTATCCTTAGATCTACATCGTCCGGTGAAGAACAAACAACCTCAAAAGATAAATAATAATTGGGGAATTAATTACAAAGAACAAAGAAGAATTTAATACAAGAACTTACATTATAGCAGAACTTGTATAAAAACCACTCTGAGGAAAACCGAGAACTTTATTATAATTCAAGAGAAGTGTCTGAGGTGTATATATGGTGTGTATGGCATGTATAACATGCCTTTATTTATAGGGGTTCAAGCTAATTAAGAGATATACTTCAAAATGTCAAAACAAATAAGAGATAACTCCCGGCCGATCTCAAAATAAAAAACAAGATGCGCCCCCTTTCATGCGTCCCCATTGGCGCCAACTTTTGTCATGCATTACTCCTCTTTTCGTGCTTATCCGGTCTTTATCTTGAATTTCCTTTGATTTATCTTGAGATTTAAAAATTCCATTTGCATTTATCCTCCAAAATTTATCTCAATCTACAAAATAAATATTTATCCCAAAGTAAATCATATTTAAATAATAAAAATGGATAAATACCAAATTATAAATAAAAACAGATAAATACCAAATTATCTCTTTTAAATAATACAAAATGGATAAATACCAAATTATAAATCACATAACATTAAATAATCCATATAAACATGTGATTTAATTATAAAATATCTATTATTAATCTCGATTTAAGGTCAACGATGATGACTTTTACGGGTATAATTTGATGCCTAATCATGCTTATTTTATCACTCAAGGTTCCATATCACTCGAGCCTCATTTCAATCAAATACATGCGCCTGTTGTTGAGTGGGGTCTCTCGTGTATCCGGTTTAGAGAAGATGTTGCATCCAATGAAACCTGCTTTCAAAGTGGACCGCAAGGATCGTGATGCTTGTCCTCAAGTGGCCACCTCGTAAGTATTTCTTTGCAGTTCATGTATTTCGAACAATTTCTTAAATATCTTAATTACAAACACTTGCATATATGTATTGTACAAGCCTGACTGCCTCATTTGTGCGTTGAAGCAAGTTGAGCATCTAATCATCAAGGGAGCCACTCTTGAACCGATTAATAAGGAGAATGTAGACTACTTTCGCGCCAAAATGGCGATAGATATATATGATAGAGTATTACGTGTTTAGCACTTGCATATTTTGGGGGAAAATACTATCTATGTGTATGACATTTTATTGTATCGAATATGTTTTGTATTTGCAAGATCAGATAAGTATTATCTTTTCTTGTGTTGAATATGTTTAGCACTACAAATTTATTACGCATTTTAGTTATAATATTTTGTTATATGCATTAAGGCTTAGTGATTTGTCAACTCACATTAATGATGACATCCGAAAACGACTTCTACCAAGATAACATTAATAGATACCACACACAATCTCGGAATAGATACTTGTTACACTAAACGACTTTATTGATGGAAGATGATACAGTCATCTGAAGTCACTTTAACGATGACTTGTTAAATACACTTGAAAAGAAACTTGTTACATTATCACATTAATGATGACGTCCGAGAAACGACTTTTACCAAGATAATATTAATGATGACATCCGAAAACGACTTCTACCAGGATGGTGGATGATGATGGAAGATGATAAGGTCGAATTGGCAAGCTTTGTCATCCGTGTCGTACTCCGGGACCCCAAATCGACTACACGCAGCCGTGATAAGAAATGGGTAATATATATATCCATCACCGTGCCACATCGTGGATATTTGTTTCATCTTACCAATAATGTATCTTCCCACGTTAACTCGCTTAGTGAGAACTGCGTAAGCAAGAACGTATAAATCAAAACTTGGTTGATCGTGATGTATCGTACCATGAACGCAATTTGCAAGAAACTCAAGCAGAGACACGATCCACTCGGCAGGAAATAAAGCAGGAATATTTTCATATAAACCACCTATCATTGTTTGGTGAGAAGGCCAGTGACGAGCCCCACCAAATGCACTAGCCATATTATAAACCAATTCATCCCTGCCTAAACAACTATTCCATTGTTTGAAAAAGCATTCACCGACTGGGACTTCTTGGATGCCATAGTAACGGTTGATCCAATCCACATCCAAACCGACGGTAACGCCTCGTATTGTTGGGTGTATGAATCCAACCTGCCCAAAAAGGGTCATTCTATTGAAAACCAAATAGAACTCATGAACAAGAGCTTGGGTAAAGTTACTTTCGTCTCCAGGTATTCTGCTACCTTTGAAGCCTGCCTTTTTATTTCTCTGAAATTTCTATTGAAAACAGCTTCTGAGTAAGCGTATGCCACTTGTTTGAAAGTCGCCGGATTCCATTGTTCATCCTTAAACTTGTCATTCAGGTTCATTGTTATATGGTGGTAGCAATAACCATGATGGACATTAGGAAATACATTTGGAATACAAGTTATGATAGACCTATCTCTATCAGAAATTAAAACTAAATCCGGGCGTTCTCATCCAATGGCCGCCTTCAGCTGTTCCAGGAAATACGTCCATGCAGGGATGTTTTCTCCATCAACGGCAGCAACCGCTACTAGAAACAGGTGGTCACATGCATCTACTTCGATATCCACAAGCAATTTACCACCGTAAATGCTATTCAAATGTGTACCGTCCACACATAATATAGGCCTGCAGTGCCTCCAACCTACAAGACTAGCCCCCAAAGCCATAAAAGTATACTTGAACCTACCATACTCATCCTGCTCCACGTGTGTCCGGGTATCGGGATTCGACTTTTCCAACATATAGAAGTACTTAGGTAAGATATTGAATGAATCTTCTGGTGAGTGGCCCAGCTCAAGCGCCCTTTCTGTTTACATCTATATGCGTGTTGATAATTAAGACCAATGCCATATAAATCATTCACCTTGATTTTGACGGTCTTAGCCGTAAGACGCTTGCCACACTTTATGATATTATTCTTGATAAGTCGACCTATAACATTTGGTTTGGCATTACGGCTCCCAGGTATGAGACTCGATAGTCCACAAGTATGCTTTTCAACATAAATGCTTATCCTCCAGACTTTTTCTGGTGTCAAAACACCCATCACTCTCCAATTGCATTCGTTGGAAGTATTACAAACGAGATACGGTGTGGATGGATCAGATCTGCCCACTTTCCATTGTTAATTGTTTTTCAATGCATGAACGTTCATTGCAAATTTCCTTTCTTCCTTTGTGGCGAACTCCTTACTGATGCACAGTCCAAGTAATAAAAATACTCGATACCTAAATAACACACTAGCAAGAGAACTAGGTTCAATCGTAGTATAGTTAGATAGAGTCGAGGTCGATCCCACAGAGACTCGGCTTAAACGAAATATGACTTATTAAACTAAAAAACAAATTAAAGGCGGTCTACGACCAACAAATAACGTAGAAATAAAATTGACACAATAGAAACACAAAATCAACCAAGGACACAACGACACTAGGACACTTATTTTTATAGGTTTTATAAATAATTGACAAACGGTATTGATAAAGCTAGTAGTAATTACTCCCCCATGCTATGTAGATTGACGACGAGACAAAATAAGACATTTAAGATTAATTATTCTGACTACGGGAGTCATCCCCTAAAATAGATCTAGCTTCGGGTAGGCCATCTAAATCATCGTGTCTCCATTACGTGACTTCACATTTTTAGTCTCCATCTCATATAACTTCTGACACAATTACGAAACTAGGGATGCCGGTATAAACCGTAACCTCATCTAAGCAACATTCCTATGATTAGGCATACTTCTTAGACACTGATTCAATCTCTGTCCTAAGTAACAATCACTTTTTGGGTCTCATGTTAAATTACGATGACAAATAATTAAGTTGATCAAGTTTAATTACTCGCTTAAATTACAAAGCGTAGAACCTGGCGTGGTCGAGTCGGCCGTTCACGAGACAAATCAAGAACATCACGGATCTTGTCAACAAAGAAGCTCGGATCTCAACCAGATTTGCTCGTGAAACGCCTTTTACGTCTCAGATCTACATAAACATGGGTTCGTTAATTAACTACATCACGAAATCAATACAAAAAACGACTACTCTATAACGAAATAAATTAGATCTACGAATAAAGATTGCATAATAGAGTAGACATTACCCTCGAAAACGAGCGTGATTCCCACTCCTCGATACGATCTCTAACCGGCGATTCTAACGACTCCGTAATGAAAAGAACATAAATAAAAAGCAAAGAACTGTATAAAAGTATTGGAATAATGTATTTCTAAGGTGTTTCTATCGTCTAAATGGCGTGTAATGCATGCCTCTATTTATAGGGGTTCAAGCTAATTAAGAGATATACTTCAAAATATCAAACAAATAGAGATAACTCCCGGCCGATCTCAAAATAATAAGGTGCGCCCCCCCCCCCCTTTATGCGTCCCCCACAAAGTTGGCGCCATCTTGGATTGGTTTTCCGGCTTTTGTCATGCTTATCCGATCTTTATCTTCAATTCACCCGGATTTTCTTGGATTTATCTTGTAATTTAATTCTTCCACTTTTATTTATCCTCCAAAAATTATCCCAATCTACAAAATAAATATTTATCCCAAAATAAATCATATTTAAATAACGGATAAATACCAAATTATATAATAAAAACGGATAAATATCAAATTATATCTTATTAATCACATAATATTAAA
This sequence comes from Gentiana macrophylla, assembly GCA_026214975.1. NCBI lineage: Eukaryota > Viridiplantae > Streptophyta > Magnoliopsida > Gentianales > Gentianaceae > Gentiana > Gentiana macrophylla. Next base: position 76,361,677 of record CM047817.1, on the reverse strand, counting down.
TAATAAATATAAACAGGTGATTTATCATAAAATAGATATTATTAATCCCGATTTAAGGGCAAAGTTGATGACTTTTACGGGTATAATTTGACCGTCATCACTTACCAATAAACATCTCTTCATAATCTGGTTCATCTAGCGTCCCGGTAGAATGACACGGGGGTATGACAAACTGCAGAATATTATCTTCGTAATTTGTCGCTTCAGAACGTGAGCACATTCCCTGAGTGAATGTCTGTTCCACTGTAGCATAAGGTTGAATATGGGTGTTGAATAAGTTCATTACTGAAGTACCTTGCATATTGGTTCCATGCTCTCCGAAGTTCAGGAGGCCGTGTGATGTTGTTGGATAAGCCCCACCCTGTGGTGTTGGAACATTCATACTACCAAACATCTGACTTGTGAAGTTCGGGAGGCCGTGTGATGTTGGAATATTCATACTACCAAACATATGACTTGTGAAGTCCGGGAGGCCCGGGAGGCCATGTGATGTTGTTGGATATGTCCAACCCTGTGTTGTTGGAACATTCGTACTACCAAGCAGCTGACTTGTGAAGTTTGGGAGGCCGTGTGGTGTTGTTGGATGACCCCTACCCTATGATGTTGGAACATTCATACTACCAAAAATTTGACTTGTGTGTTGAACGTTCGTTTCGGTGCTTGGTATAGGAACTATGTGATTGAATTGTTGCTCAGGTATGGTTGACATACGACCGACACTCTACTCTGGCATGTTAGGTTGGGCACATTCTATCAGATATTCATCGTGGTATGATCCCGACCTAATTTCAGAGTCGTTTAACCCAGCATTTGAATCGAAATCTTCGCTATAATCATCATCCGGTTCAACAACTCCAACATTCAAATCAATTATATTCTTGTTATTTTCGTTTACATCCAAATTATCAACTCTCGTGTATGCCTGATTATCATTAATGGGTATCGGCTGGTTGTTAACGACTAAAGGTTCAGCATTAACGCACATTATAACCTGGGACCGAGACAAAACAGAATCAATGTATACTTCAAGTGAATCGTCGTTTCTAATCGCAATCGGTGGCATCCATGTTCGCCCCTCACCCGTGTACAATGCCTTAACAGTCAATTTATATTCATGTTGTTCAATGTCGTGTTTCATTCAACTTGTCCCGGAATTGCACGAATAAGATATCTTGCGGCACACGTATACAAAAACCGGACCATAGTCGTAAGACCAATTTCTTCCTCTTTTAACAGGTTCAACCCAATCGCCATTGAAGCTAAAAAGAATGTTCATCTTGTTCTTATCTACGAATATTTAAACAAGTCACGTTAGTATACATTTGAATATAAAAATATAAAATGCAACTATATATATAATTTATGGAAAATTATGAAAAAGGACAAATAACTTTTTGAAATTATCAAAAATGACAAAATATCATGTATTAAAACAATTTTGCACCTCTATGTACAAATGCACCTAAAATGAAGTTGAAAAATGAATTCCACGTTCTTGGGGGAAAAAACGTGGTATAATATTATTGAATTATATATATCTTTTCAATCATCATAGAATTGATACTTTAAATATCTTCTACATTGGTTTTTTATTTTTGGTGAAGTACTGTATTTTGTTTGTCATTGTGTGCGTTTTTGGTATGATATATTATTGAAAAGTTCGGTTGTGTCGTAGCGCCGTAATAAAGTAATCATCATGACGTGTTAGATGTATTTACATCATGACGATTGGTGGAAAATATGCTGAGACAGAGCCAACGAACATAACATAACATAATTTTCGATCTAGTGGATGCCTCACTTCCGGCCGAGGCTTTACCAGGCTGCTGAGAATGGGAAAATATGCTTTATTGAGCAGACCTAATGAAATTTTCTACGAGCTAGCTATATAAAGAGCCCTAATACAAAGCCTAGGGATTAGGCCGACACAGCTGATCAGAAAGAATCAAAAACACCCTAATGATGCATGCAATTTCTAAGAACCTCGTCAGGTCGAGGCATTCCATGGAATGTGCCGTATTTTTATTCCTTGTGGTGTTAATCGTTTTATCAAGTCTTTCATTACATCTTATTGTATTGATATGTATGACGTCTATTACAATAACAATCATTAGACTATAAGGTTTAAACAAAGAATATAAACTACAATAAATTTAAACTACGTGGTCTAACATACATAAGAAAAAAAATAGTTAACCATGGATCTACAACTAGGTAATATAAAAAAAAACGATAATCAAGGATAAAATCGTTATGAGCATTGTAAAAATAAGTATGTACACTTACAATTTAAAAACGAATTTACGCCAATCATATTCATCTGTCATTTTAAAAATAATACTCTCAACCAACAACACAATATCTTTGGCAAAAAATCGAAAAAAATAAATTCAACTATCATCAACATTTGCAGGCTTTTTTCTATTACATTATATAATAAAAAAATATAAAACATGCACCATAATAACCATAATTGTATTATATAAACATTCAAAAATAAATATCAAATAATATAGTAAAATGACATACTCATTTTTCCAACGAGCAAAAGGTTGTCGATCCGTTGATACCTTTCTCCTTCCCAAACTATCCAATTTGATGATATTAAATTTGATTTGATGATGTATATGTGAAGAAGGTGTGAAAATGGTAAATAAGGTGTGGTGAAGAAGGTGAAGATCGGATGAAAGTAGTAGTAGTAACTAGTTACATTAATTGGTTATTGGTGAATGTTTTAATTACATTCACCTATAAGACAGAACATCAAGTACGTACTACATCCATAAAACACAATTCCCAGGCGTATACACAATTCACCTATAAATTTGCTCCGTACATAATCAAAATGGCTCGCCCGGTGTGTATACACCCGGGAAATGGCTTTTCTGGGGTATATACACACGGGAAATGTAGCTCGCCCCGTATGTATCAAAATTCACCCCGTATGTACCATTTTTAAACATTACGCACGTGAAAATTGAAAATCCCTCACATAATACACCCTGGAAACACCCATCCCGTGCGTATACGTGAGGATAACCTCTTTTCGGCCCTGTGCGTAAAGTTATACCTCAAAAAAAAGTAACGTGTGATAGGGCCTGAAAAAAAGAATTCCCCACTTCAGACCATGTAATCTAAGGGCTGACTTCTTACAAGGTGATAGGGATATTCCTACCTCCGGCTCGGATTTGTCGCTCCGATCACTGTGGCACCGGCTGAATACTCATAGGACAGGCTGCTCGTCCACGGTAAGAGAAGGGATCGGCCACCATCGGGATAATCTGCTAGCATGAAGCACAAATCCCAAGTTCGGAGTCGCCTTACCTCGCCGGTGGACAGAGCATTTGCTATGTGTCCGCACCATCTATGTCATTTGTCGTAATTATCTGATAATGTATAACAACTTCCCTATAAATAGGGCCATATGTAACCCTTCCAAGGGGATGAGCTTTTCTGATAAATAAAAGAGAAGGCAAAGCCAAATTCTCCCACTCTTTTCTTCAACAGCACGGCACCACCACCTGCATACATAGCTCCTCCATGAGCCATCATAAATAGCACCACTAAAATAGCCAGATATCCATCATAACACCACCGCTGACCACCTGAGATAATTACAACGCTATCAGTTGGCTCCGTTACCGGGAAATCGATTTTTAGCCTACCTCCGGCGCACAACTCGTCTGCGATCTGCAAGGCTCACAACAACCGTGGATGAAGCTCTTCTTTCCCAGATCACCTTCAACACTTCTCAGCAGGAAGCTTCAGGTCTTCAGACAGCTGCATTAACACTTTCAATTCAGCATCAAAATAACATCACTACAAGGTAACCTCCTCGACTCCATGTCCAGAATCACGAGTTTGCGTTTGAATCATCACCTCTCTCGTGGTTTCTGTATAGAGAAGTTCACCGGAGTTGGCATCGTAGGTTTCCTTGCCGGAAGCTGCGTTTCGGAACTTTCATTTTACGTCCTTGATAGTTGCTCAATCTCGGATAAAGTTAAACACGCATGAAACTGTCGATTATGCTCCTAAGAAAATAAGACACGCATCATTTACGCGTTAAAAAAGATGGCGGAAATCATACTCGTTGTTTAGACTATCAATGGAGCGTTGTCCCAAAAGTCACTGCATGTTCGCCTGAGTCCCTGTGTAGCACATCGGAATAAAGATTTATATGCTACATTGTAGGATACCGGAATTTTTGGGACTTCACGCTTGAGAAATTGCATTCGTTCCCTGAATTCTGACGTCCATACACCGGTCCCGACGATAAATCCAGCAGATATTTCGTTATCACAAACAAGATCTGAGTTGGTGAATGTCGAGCAGCTTGGTTAGGAGTCGATATTATTTGACTTTTCATGTAACTACCCAGTCAGAGTTTGATAGATGGCAGGGACCAAAGAGAAAGTCCACGTTCCACCCACCCCAGGAAAAGGATCCGCAAAGGATCCTCATCGCCATAGTGGGGCGGATCCCGCTCTAGAAAACCCCACCGCAGAATGGGATAACACGCAGAAAAAGACGGACGCCAGAAATATAATAAACCGGAGAAGGTCTAATTCTGGGAATGACACGGGGAACTCGACATCAGTTCGCTCTGAGCCAGCATGTGAGAAAAACATGGCGGGAACTTCAAAATAGCGCAAGGGTAAAGAGGCAGCTCATCGAGAAAACCCAGAGGGCAGAGGAGACCTTAGGGGCAGGATCTCCACAGGCAAAGGCGGCTATAGCATATGCATAATACGTAAAACAAATGTATGCAGCTAATCTACGTCTGGCCGCGTGTAACTTACCCTCGCTAGCTATCGAGAAATGTATCCTGCTCCTCCCGAACGCGTAAAACGGCCCCCAAAGAGTGCGACCAACCCAAGCACCCGGGACCGCGAGGGAAGAAATGGAATGGAGCGTGTATTCGTCGGCGGGGCAAAAAAGAAAGCTTTTGCCTGAGAAAAGCGCGGTGTGCGTCGATCCTGAACGGCTAGACGCCGAGAAAAAGCAGGCATCAACGGTTAGGTTCTCCAGCCTCCAAGAAAAATGCTGCATCGCCCCATGAGGGCAGGGATCCCCACGATGCGAGGCTCATCATAGATAAGAAAAGACCGCAGATCAAGACATGGAGTCGGCATATTACGCGGACTCAGACGACGTCATCAAAAGAAAAATGGTACCCGCCAGAAACACCACGCCGGCGGGGGACGACCAAATGGAAAAAATGGAAAGAGAAATTTCCGAACTGAAGAAAGCTAAATCCGGGGGGAAACCTGAACCAACCCAAGGAATTGACGTTCTTGCCAACGATATACTGGAATCATTACCCCTTAAAGGCGTGCAATACTCACAGTACGTCTACTACAAGGGAACCACCTGCCCGCTGGAATGGATAGCCTCTTTCCAGAGCCGAACACTCCTAGCCACATCAAACAATTCGGCATGGTGTGTAGCATTCGTAGGGAGTATGCAGGATCGAGCCGCTGCCTGGCTCAGGAGCTTGCCCCGCGGCTCCATTAAAAGTTGGGAGGATTTGAGGGCAAAATTTCTAAAAGAATTTGAAACAGCAGAACGGTCTAAGAAAACCATCGAGGATTTATACGAAATACGACAAGGAGATGGAGAATCCTGCAAAAGCTACCACGATCGATTCGTCAAAGTGTATGAACAGACAAAAACCTACCGAGAGAACGGTTCGAGAGGGTTTCAAAACGGTATCGCCAAGGGCCCTATGAAAACACACTTCGCCATGAGCCCCCCTCAAATCTACGCGATCTCTTCAATCAAGCCCGGATCTTTGGGCTAACGGAAGCGGTTCCCTCATCTTCCGGAAAAGGAAAAAATCGGAATGAGTCTAGACACTCAGGTGAGGAAAACAGGGAAGAACCTAAGAAAGACCGGAAGGATGATCGAAAGAGAGGAAAAAATCGAGATAGGGAAGTCAGAAAACCATTCAAGTTTGACGAGTCCGATTTTGTCCCCATCAATGCGAGTCTATCTGAAATACTGTTCGAGATCAAGGACAGGGTAGAGCGGCCGAGACCTATAAGGTCCGAACCGAGTTCAAAAGACGACACAAAGTACTGCGATTTTCATGAGGATCACGGCCACCTCACAGACGAATGCTTCACCCTGAGAAGAATCATCGATAAAATGATAAGAAACGGGGAATTAGACAAATACAAGAAAAATAGGAGCGGAGGCAAAGATGATAGGGGGCCTCAAAGATACCGAAATGAGATTAAGGTAATCATAGAGGAATTCCCCAGCAACCATCTCATCAAAATCCAGATTAATGCGATCAATGTCAGTGGTAGAGAAAAACCAATCGTTCTAGCTCCCGACGAACAGGCAATAATGTTCACCAAGAGTGAGTTAGCGGGCCCACCAGGGGCAATGGAGTTGCCAATAGTGATACAAGTCGGAATCAATGATTTTGAGGTCAACCGGGTACTCTTGGATACTGGGGCCGCGCGCGACATCATCTATTTGGAAACATTGAAACAGCTCAAGATCGGCATATCCAAACTAAAGCCTTATTTGGGAATGCTAGAGGGATTATCCAACGACAAAGTATCCGTCTTGGGCGTCATCGACTTGGAGGTGGAGGTCGGCGACCACCCACCATACCGAAAAGAAAAAGTGAACTTTCTAGTGGTCGATCTGCATTCCCACTATACGGCAATTCTAGGAGTACCCTCTCAAAGAAAATTTCAAATGACTGTTTCAATTCCTCATCAGAGGACAAAATTCTACACCGATGAAGGGATCAGGCTGGCCGTTAGTAGGCCTCAAACCCTGCTGAGTCATGTCACCACTAACCAAGATGATTACCCTACTAGGGGAATGGGCAAAAGGCCCCAAGGGGAGGCGTCTGAGTCAACATCGAGATGAATCCGTATCGACACTATAGAGGCGATGAAAGTTCGAAGCGAGCCGCGCCCGGTCAAAGAGGACACCTACATCGAACCCAAAGCGGTCATTTGCGACACCCATCAGGTTAGGGATGAGTCAGACTTCACGGCCGAAGATGAGTTGGTTGAGGTAATCTTTAATGAAAAATACCCTGACCAAAAGATAAAGGTGGGCGCTCAGATGAGTGAAGAAGAAAGAGAAAAGTTGATCCTGATGTTGAAAGAAAACTTGGACGCGTTCACCTGGATAGTGACGGACATGAGGGGCGTGGAGCCTGAAATAGCGCTGCACCAGCTGAATGTGAATCATAACATCAAACCCATCCAGCTTGAAAGCCCGACAGTTCTCCAAAGAAAAGGAGGACGCCATTAAAGTTGAGTTGAATAAGCTAATTGAGGTTGGGATCATCCGGGAGCTTCAATACCCAACTTGGCTGGCCAATGTAGTCATGGTCAAGAAGCATAATGGAAAATGGCGCATGTACGTCGACTTTACTGATCTGAACAAGCCTTGTCCTAAGGATCCTTATGAGCTGCCTAGAATCGACAGAATGGTCGACCGAATAGCCGGTCTCGAAATGTTAAGCTTCTTGGACGCGTACTCAGGGTACCACCATGTAATGATGTCCAACAGGGAAAAAGAGTTGACAGCTTTTCGAGCCGGGGGCGGAATGTACTACTATGAAATGATGCCGTTTGGTCTGAAGAATGCTGGGTCCACGTACCAGAGGATGGTTAACAAAGTGTTTGACTCCCAGATCGGCAAGAACGTGGAAGCTTACATCGACGACATGGTGGTCAAATCTTCCAAAGATCGCCATCCGGCGACTCCAGAAAATTTCGACAATGTCAAGGCACATTCTATGAAGCTCAACCCCACGAAATGCACCTTCGGAGTCCAAGCCGGAAAATTCCTAGGCTTCATGGTGACTCAGAGGGGGATCAAGGCAAATCCTGAGAAAATTCAGGCTCTGGCTAACATGGAAGAGCCGTGATGTGTGAAAGAGGTTCAGAGGTTAAACGGAAGAATCATCGCTTTGGGAAGATTCGTCTCCAGATCCGCAGACAAGTGTCTCCCTTTCTTCAAAATTCTCAAGGGGAACAAGACCTTTGAATGGACAGAAGAATGCTCTCATGCCTTCAAAGCCGTCAAAGAGTACTTGGCAAGCCCTCCGCTGTTAGTCACCAAAGATTAGGGATGAACTCTTTTTGTATCCGGCCTCTTGGACCGGGCCATTGCAATTCTTTTGTCAAGGAGGATGGGACCTCCAAAAGCCCGCTTATTATGTATCAAAGGCCCTCATCCCGTTGAGAGCCGCTATCTTAATGCGAAAAAGTTAGCCTACTTGCTTGTTGTCGCCGCCCAAAACTCGTGGCTTATTTTTCTTCACACACAATCGTGGTCCTAACAAATAGCCCTCTACGGCGTAATATTACACAAGCCGCACCTCTCAGCCGAATGCTACGATAGGCCATAGAGCTGACCGAATTCGACATTCAATACGAGCCCAGAAAGGCAATAAAGGCCCAAGCCCTAGCGGACTTTATAGTTGAAACGAGCTTCGCAGAGGAGGGACCCACCAGGCAGCCTAGTTTGCCAAGCATCGACAAATCAAACACCTCAGTAGAGTTCGAGCCGAATAGACCGACCCTCTACTGGCAGATGTACGTCGACGGGGCCGCGAGCCGAAACGGTTGTGGTGCTGGGATAATACTTTTAGAGCCTGGCTCATCAGAGGAGATTGAAAAAACCTTGCGGTTCAATTTTACCGCATCCAATAATCAGGCCGAGTACGAAGCGGTCATCGCAGGCCTGGAGCTGGCTAAATGTATGAGCGTTGAGAGCTTAGAAGTGTTCTGCGACTCACAAGTGATAGTATGCCAAATTAACGGCAAGTTCGAAGCAAGGGACGAAGTACTCAAGTAGTACCTCAACCTCGTTAGAAAGCTCAGGAGCGGTTTCAAATATTGTGAATTCAAGGGCATACCGCGAGAATAGAATGAACGAGCGGATTACCTATCCAAACTCATATCTAAGGATGAGTTCAGCAACCCCGCGATCATGTTCGAATATCTCGAGGAACCCGCCGTCATTCGGGCCGAAATCATGGACATCCAATCATCAACCTCGTCCTGGATAGACGAAATAAAAGCGTATATAGAAAACGGGTATCACCAGAGGACGCTAAGGAAGCTCAGGCCTTGAGAAAGAGGGAGTCATGGTACACCGTACTAAACGGAATTTTATACCGGCGATCATTCTCGAAACCGCTACAACGGTGTGTGCGGCCAGATGAAGTACAGGGAATTCTCACAGAGCTACACCAAGGAGTATGCGGCGGCCACCCCTCCAGTCGCACCCTCGCCCAAAAGGTGTTGTTAGCAGGATACTACTGGCCGAAGCTTGCGGAAGACACTGAAAGATACGCTAAGAGCTGCGATAAATGCAAACGCTTCGCCGGCTACCTTCAGTAGAACAGAGCATAGTCACCGCTACTTGGCCTTTCGACATATGGGCCATCGACCTCATCGGTCCGCTCAAAAAGGGGAGATCGAAATACGAATACGTGGTCGTCGCCGTAGATTACTTCATAAAGTGGATCGAGGCAAAAGCGCTCGTGAAAATATGCGCCGGTGACATCATATATTTCTTGTTGGACCAAATCTAAATTCGATTCGGAGTGCTGCGAGCCATTGTGCCGCGAGCCATTATGCCGAGCACGGTCCACAGTTTAGGGGCGAGTTCGACGATTTTTGCAAAGAGCACGATGTCAAACATTGGTAGTCCTCGGTGTGCTACCCCCAAGGAAACGGACAGTCGGAAAATGCCAACAAGCAGGTACTAAAAGTGCTAAAAAAGGGCCTAGATGATAAGGTAGGCAAGTGGGTGGATTACCTGCCAGAAGCCCTCTGGGCTTTGCGAACAACTCGAAAGGCAACAATAGGGGAAACCCCGTTCTCGCTAACATATGGCTCTGAGGCAATGGCACCAGTAGAGATGGCACTCCCAAGCATTAAGGTCTCTCACTTTGACGGCCAAAGAATAAGAAAAATCGACAGATCGAATTGGATCGGCCAAGAAAACGCCTAAGAGCCCGAGCCCAACTGGTTAATTACAAACAAGCCGCCAAAAGATACCACGATCGGCGTATCCGAGATCACTCGCTGGCGGTGGGGGATTTTGTCCTCCGAAAGCGGCAGGCCACAGGCCAAAAAACAGACAAAGGAAAGCTGGTCGAAAACTGGGAAGCTCATTGGCGAGTGTCAAAGATTGTCAAAAAGGGAACCTACATTCTCTCAGACAGAGAGGGCCGTGAATTCAACAGGCCCTGGCACGCTGACAATCTGAAGAAATATTACATGTAATACCGGAGGCACGAGCTTTGTATTTTTGTTTTAAAGCAATGTTAATATAAAGGCGCCAAGACTCTTTTAATTTTTGTTTATTATAAACGAATTCTATCTCCGACAAGCAAAGCCCGTCCGACACGTATGGGGAGGGTGAACAACGCGTCAAAAATAGAAATTCATTGAGGAAAAATTTGTACAAGAGGAAATTTTTCCCAAAAACAAAATAATAAAAAAAAATCATGCTTCTGGGGCTGGAGCCTCTATGTACACATCAGTGGTCGGACACACCGGCATGCCAAGGCTTCGGATACACATGTTGGAGATCATCCAAGAAAATGGCATAACCAGACCGCCATCCCTCAACCGGGCAAACTTGATCGCCTCTTGGTGAATCACTCAACCCCAGTTAATTGGCACGTCCGGCAACGAAAGGGCGTGAAGAACAAATGCCTCAAGTACAGTGACCACCTTATAATCGGGCATGCAAAAAACCCGAGTGTTTAAGAAGCGTTTTCATTCCCTCTCCGGGCGACTGAGCATATGGACTCCGACCTCCATATCATTCACCCACTCGTGTCGCAACAGAGACTTAAATGCTTCGGCAAGAGTGCCAAAATAGTTGATCGGATCTTCAAGGTCCCAAAGGACGTCATAATCCTCAGCAGGATTAGAGAGGCCATAAAACTCATTGATAGCGGACGGAGTAAAGTTCACCATCACTCCACGAACAGCAATGGTGGTGGTATCCTCAGCATCATTATCCGCCGACAAGGCGGAATAGAATTCACGCACCAATGTCAGGTTGTACTCCCCAACCGGAGGAGCCATGAATCTTTCCCAACCATTGACAAGAATTCTAGCCCGGTGGCCTGGACCAATACGATCTGATTCAGCCATCTCCCCCGCATAAGAGGGCGATTCTTTGAAAAAATTATGGAAGTAACGTTTGGCCATTGGAGAGCGCAAATGATGAAGCATACCGAAAGCCCCTTATCTAAAGCGAGGTTAGAGAGACAAGCAGACTACGGGTCAAGCTCTCGAGATGAAGAAGACATAACAAAATAATAGAAATACACAGAGTTTGAAGATATACTCTCAAAATAAAGAAAAAGTCGCAGAAAAATAGCAAAGAAAGAGAGAGGAGAAGACCCTCCTTTTATAGGCCAAGAAACCAAAGAGGCGGGAAGATAAGGAGTCATGAACGTTTGAATTCAGACGCCAACCCCAACATTAATGGGGCCGACGTTTCGAAAAAACAACATTCATTAATGCGCCGATTAGGCCAACAGTCGCAGCGATTCATAATCGCAAGGATTAGGTCAAAGGTCGTAAGACTCCAAACGACTTCGACCTCGCCAAAGAATAAGAGGCCGGATAAGCAAAACAAAAACGATGCAGAAAGAAATTTTTATTCAAACAAAGACCTACAAGGCCGATTATTTACAAGACACAGCGAAAAGAAAATCTAAACTCAATTAGCTTCGGAATCCGTCGATGTGTCTGAATCAATACGGGCGAACTCGACGTTGGCACGGGGCGGCACAAGAACATCATCACGAGACGCAGGCATCCTAGGAGCACCAACACACAAGTTCGAGATCATCCTCGGGAAGGGATAGGTCCATGGAGGTCTGTCTGGGCAGCAAATGTAATTATGGAGCGATAGATCAACCGTCCCCAGTCGATGCGCACTTCCTCACCTCCCTCCAGAATCGCATAAAGAAGATGCGATTCGGCCTCAGAAATCTCTTCAGCGTTGAAAGAAGGAAAAACCCTGGAATTAATAAACCTTTTCCACTCCCGATTAGCTTGGGACATCTCTGAAGCATAGCCCTCGGGCAATGGATTCCAATCACCAGGGATCAACCGCTTAAGTGCAGCGGCCCCGTAAACACGCCTCCTCACTTCTTCGCCCAAGCTCCAAGCCATTTCATAATGTGCATAGGCCGGAGGGGAAGGTAAATGGAAGACTTCATTGATGATCTGAGGGGAGAGAACAACATGAACCCCCCCGGAGAGGAACAACAGTGGAGGAGGCGTTAGGCAGAACCACCACCGATAATGCGGAATAGAATTCCCGCACAATGGTGGCGTTACACACCCCCTGGGTGCCCCCAGAAAATCAGACCACCCCATCCGGGCAGTACGCTGGCATTGAGCATAATAAATTTTCCGGCGGTTCAAACCCCTTTCAGGCAGGAAAGGAAGATCACTAAAGACAGACAGAAAATTGGAAATCACAAGAGGCGAGGCTGTCTGAAAGAAAATTGAATCACCAAAGTTTGCCATGACTGCAGAATAATCAGAAAGTGGAGGTTTTTTTTTGAGTCAGAGACAAATTTTGCTGGGGGAAAATTAAAGCAGAGTGATATATGGAAGAAAGGTGAAAGAAAACCCTCCATTTATAGCAAAAAATAAATGATCCAACGGAGGGAAAAATTTTGATCCAACGGCAAGGTCGAGACGCCTGTTCAGATTTTGAAAATCAAAATCTCATTAACGCGGGAACAGTTACCTGAGCAGGTTGGCGTGCTCACGGTTCCCAAGCGTCAGCAACAGGAAAATAATGGCAGCTGGCCAAACGTCGCACCTTTATGACGGGACATGACAGGGTAAGTCGAACCGTCAAATCACAAAGAGAAAGTTGTTTAGAGTCGGACCCAGGCACAAAGCCCGCGATCCCACTCAAAATAAGGGAGCCGCATAATTGGAATTTTTTAACCAGTCATCAAGCCGCCAGAACCGAAGAACCAAGAGGAGGATTTTTTCACAATAGGCATGAGTGCGATGACTCAAAACTTGTTTTGACCAAGTTCGTCCTCAATCTTGTTCGAAACAAAGGGGAACGGGATGAAAATTTTCAAACAACGACGGGTTATTTACAATCTACCTCTGTTTCAACCAAGCCCGCACCGATCTTTCTTGAAACAAGGGGGTCACGCTTTGGAATTTTTAATTTGGACAAAATTTGTTTAAATTATTTTCGTGAGCTCGATGTCAAATTCGACCTCACCAAAAGCAGAGGGCCGCAACTTAGCACTACAGAGCGCAGAAATAGGAAAACTTTTCGTCTCGGCGACTCCAGATACGAGAGCTACCGACCTCACCAAGACGAGGGGCCCGCGTACATACAATACATTAAGAAAGCAAATGGAATCGAAAAAATGCAGGACAAGCAAAAATCAAGCACCGCTCAAAATATAAAGTCATTATAAAAAAGATACAGTCAGAGGGCCGGAGCCGAAAGATAGCAGTCGGATTCAAAAATACAACAAAAACCAAAATATGCCAAATCAATATTGTTTATCTGAAGGAGGAGTTTCAGCATGAGGCTCAGTCAAATTCAAAAACTTATCGCAATCCTCCTCGGGACTCTTATCCTCGCCGGCGCTAATGGCGACGGCTCCAGCAACAGCAGTGGCGGCCCCTGCCTCCTTCGCAGCAACCTCGAGAGCTTCTTTCTCCATTTCAAACATCATGCCACGAATGTTTCGTTCGTTGACCGTAGGGGTATCCCAAACCGGCTTACCATGCTTCAGATTTTCGACTCGGAAATCCTCAATTTGAACGGCAGTATAAGGAAGATCGGGATGAAACGCTCTCAGCTCAGGGTCATCATGATCCATGACTAGCCAACCCTGCAAGTTCCGGGGCATCTTCACAAAATGCCTTCAGACACCTCGAGGCATGGTAGAAACCCTGATCAAATCCGTCTAGCAGGGCATCACTAACTTTTCAGGCGGTGTCGGCGGCGGCGACCTCGACTCATTCAACTCGCTCTTGACCGGTCGACAAGCTCATGGGCCTCACACCCTAGCAAGAACCTTCTCCCTCTCCGACTCTGCAGACCTCTGGAGGTCGGCAGCAGATTGACCTTTTCGAGAGAAGGTCTGGACTTCGGCCGCAAGCTCTTTCTCCCTCTGCTCCGCCGCGTTTGCCCGATCCGCTTCAGCAATCATCTTCATTTTCATTTCAGCCAGCTGACTCGCCATTTGCCTCGCGTCTTCATCACAAGCCCACTCGATCTTCTTAAGCTTAGTGGCAACCTGAAAAGATAAAGGTTCAGAACCAGAAAACTCAAAAAAAGGAAACTCAAAGAGAAAAGGTACATTACCGCGCTAGCCGTAGTCCCGTAAAGGCCAAGTGTCTCGAACAAGAGCTGCCGACTAGAAGAAGGCCCCAAGGAGGCTGTCGACGCCACCACGTCGGCCTGGGCAATCCGATTGACAATGCCGTGACCGACCATCGCTTGAGGGGCATCAGCACTTTAACTTCGTGTTTCGCAGGGAATCACATCGAAAATAAGCGATAATTCCCCAGCTGTCTTTGAAGAAATGGGCTATTTGAGAAAATCATGGTCCAACCAAAGGGCCGGCTTCCCTTTGAATCCCGCGGGGACCCTTATTTTGCTCGAGTCTCCCTGCACCGGCCTAGTAACGCCAGGCTCAGTATCAACAGCGACCCTCTTCGCAGGCCTTTCGGTCATATCAACAGCGGCCACTACCTCACCGAACCCCGATCACCTTCAGCCCTAGGTCCCTTGGACGAGGGGTCGGCACAAACATCAATCGAGGGCTCATTCTCGTCTACCAGGACAAAATCTTTCCTCCCGGCAGGTCTTTTTCTCTTCGCCTTATTGACCGCAACGGTTTTCTTCACCTCTGAAGCCGCGGTAGATCTGGTCGATTTCGCAACAACGGCACCGCTGCCTGCATACACAACGTCATGCGGCGCCGTAGCAGAGGATCCCTCAACAACAGGAAGGTCTTCCATACTCACAGCGGGGGGAGGATCCATGGGCTCACTGGCACCCAGCAGGTCCTGTCTAGCTTTCCTCTCATCCCTAAGACGGGTCATCATAGCATTCCTGTTCGTGTTGGCGAGCACCATGGTACCTACAACACACAAGGGAAAAATGGTTAGAATCCCAAAACAAACGGATAAAGCTATCAAAAAAGACAGTTAGAGAAAGAAAAACAAAATAAAGGGGGCAAATTACTAGCGGGCCGCAGCTCTCCAACCCCCGTACAGATCGGACACTGGGTAGGGAAACACTTCCCATGATGACACTCAGCATACCAATCCTCGTAAACACCCAGGTTAGATGCCTTCACTACAGGCTGAGCGTTGATCGGTCCAGGAATACCTGCTACACAGCAGAAAGTGGCCTTAGGATCGATCAAGCTTCTCCAACTAAAAGTCCTTTTATGAGTCTCACTCTTCTCATCCCAGCCGAGAAGTGCATGAAGCTTATCAAGAAGTTCCTGCTCAGCATGATCGAGAGTTTTGGACACGACAACACTGTTCTATCTCTTGTGAGGGCGCACCTCAAACTTCGGAAAAGGCCACCTAGACTTCGACTCGACCATCATGGCCCTCGTATTCCAGCCGCAAACCTTATTCGAAGTCCAGTAGAACATGCGACACTTCTTCGCCCTGGTCGCCAGAAAATTGCTTAAATCGGCCTTATTTGTGGCCGCTTTGCTGAAGGTGTAAAACTTCAAAAACACCTTCATCGAGGGGTCATAGCCCAAAATCCGGCAGAGAACGATGAACGCCATGACCACCCTGACGGCGCCGGGAGTAAAATCACAAGGGAGGGCCGACAAGCTCCACATGACCTCGACAAAAAAGGGGTCAAAAGGCGGCCTAAGGCCCGCCACAAAGTGATCATAGAACAAAACCAAGCCATCCTTCTTCAACCTCAGACCGGCTCGGTTCTCCGACGTCTCGAAGCCGCTAAAAACGAAAATCGAGAGGAGATATTAAATTGTTGGAATTGAGGGTCCTTAAGGCCAACAAACGGCCGCCCACTCTGCTTCGACTTTGTCAAGGGCGTCGATCTCATTATCCTCCTTGAGGGCCTCGACATTGCGAGGTTTAGGAGTCTTACTGCTCTCTTTCGGCTCATCCACATCATCGCCATTTTTCTATTTCCGTTGGGGTTTCTCAGGCACAACCACACCGGAGGAGGAACCTTTAGCCCTAGCGGATTTTTTATCAAAACTCTTTAACTCCCTGGGGGCCACAACCGAAGAGACGAGCTTTCCTTTCGGTATCTTACGAGCTGCATACCTTAAACGACCAGGTTGCAGGGGAGCCAATTGGGCCAACACCAAATCATCCTCTGTACTCTCACCTTCGTCGCCCTCACCAGAGCTTGTGCTCACCTCGTCGGCATCTTTAGAGGCATAGCCATGAACACCGTCATCATCGCTATTTCCTTATCTGTCGCTATCAGACATCCTACAAAAGAAAAGAACGAGGTGGATAAGTCATCACCCAGACAATAAATATAGCGGGTTGAGACCATCTAACCTGACCCATCTCGACACCCGTCTTTTCATCTTACAAACAAGCCCTACCAATCAAAGGGAACAATCCTGAAAAAACCCATTACAACAACAATCGCGCCAAATCCAATTCAAGGACTCAAGGTATTCAATGCCCCAGACTAGCCGGAGCATTATCAGACAGGAAGTGGAGACAACGAATTTAAATTCAATCACACCAACCCAAATGAAAATGAAGCCAGAATTGGAAGAAATACAAAATGCTAGAAATCGAGAGGAGAAATAAGCTTACTTGATGATTAGCAGGAAGTACGAGCAGGAAGCAGGAAGCAAGAAATGAACCTTCGAAACCCTACCGGAAATCACCTCGCCGGAAAACTTTTGCTCAGAAACAATCGGTAAAGTTGCTAAAACGAGAAATCGGAAAATATCTGTGGTTGGGCTACTCTCCTTTATATAGGCAGAGAAAAACAGATCCAACGGTCCACCGCCCAAAGATCCAATGGACAAGATTACAGGTGGGACTTTTAAATTTCGAAATTTGGGATTACCATCATTAGGCACGAATACTCGAAAGGTCACAACCAATCAGAGCTCACGGCGGGTCACATCAGTCTTTTCCCCAAGACTAGGGCAAGTGGGAATCGGGCAGAACAGAGCCGTAGTGAATACGCTTGCCAGGGGGCCGACCTAAAGTGACTTCACCCCAGGCTAGGCTAAAAGCCCAAGATGCCAAATCGTTTGAAGTCAAGGCTATCCGCCCAAATACGACTTTGCCCAAGATGCCAAATCGTTTGAAGTCAAATCTATCCGCCCAAATACGACTTTGCCCCAGGCTAGGCTAAAAGCCCAAGATGCCAAATCATTTGAAGTCAAGGCTATCCGCCCAAATACGACTTCGCCATAGGCTAAGCTGAAGGACCATGGTATCGGATCGAGCGAAAGTGGAACCATCCTGTAGGTGGCGATTTTCCAAGAAAGTACTCCCTACCCGACATCGAGAAATGCCAAGGGTACGGAGTAGGGGGCCATTGATAGTGATATTCCTACCTCCGTCTCGGATCTGTCGCTCCGATCACTGTGGCACCGGCTGAATACTCATAGGACCGGTTGCTCGTCCACGGTAAGAGAAGGGATCGGCCACCATCGGGATAATCTGCTAGCATGAAGCACAAATCCCAAGTTCGGAGTCGCCTTACCTCGCCGGTGGACAAAGCATTTGCTATGTGTCCGCACCATCTATGTCCATTGTCATAATTATCTCATAATGTATAACAACTTTCCTATAAATAGGGCCATATGTAACCCTTCCAAGGGGATGAGCTTTTCTGATAAATAAAAGAGAAGGCAAAGCCAAATTCTCCCACTCTCTTCTTCAACAGCACAGCACCACCACCTGCATACATAGCTCCTCCATGAGCCATCATAATTAGCACCACTAAAATAGCCAGATATCCACCATAACACCACCGCTGACCACCTGAGATAATTACAACGCTATCACAAGGGTTAATCAAAAATGCCAAAATCAAGAATTCAAGCACAACAGAACATACTCAAAGCAAGTGCGCACAATCAGTATCAAAACCAAAAACTACTGTTAAATGTAGGGGTGCACAGAGAAATTACAAAACTGGACTAACCGACTGGATTGGACCAAACTGGATTGAAAATCATAAACCGCAGTTTTTCAATTGGTTTTTTATTAGACAAAAACCGAACCGTGAATTCAATCCAATTTTTGGTTTTATCTGGAAAAACCGGTAAATAACTGAACCGAACCGGTTACAATCTTATATTTATTAAAAATGATATACATACATTATATATATTTAAATACTTTTTAATCCTCAGTATATAAGCACTACACGTGCCTCTAACCCTAAGATGGGCCTTTAAACATATCTACTTATCTCCATGTTCCTCGATTTTCTTTAGATCCTTCTACTCTTACTTTGAATATGCATCAATGTTGCCGATTTAAAGTCCTCATTACATGGAATGGAAAAAAATCAAATCTTTGCTTAGATAAAACTAAAACATGCTGTAAAAACCGAAACCGGACCAAACCGGACTGGATTGTTGGATCGGTTTCATAGAGGAGTTCAGTCCAATTTGGTTCTTAAAATTTCAGAACCGTCCAAACAGTTCGGTTTGAAAATTTGTGAAAAACTGACCGGACTGGACTATGTACACCCCTAGTTAAATGCACTAAAACACTCAAGAGGCAATCAATACATACACAAAAAACACAGAAGTGACAACTCAGTAATTGTGTACCTTGCAGGAACCACAAGACCCTCAGTAAAGCAAGATTTTTGAATGAGCTATGGATCAGCAGGATGGTATCAATAGCAAGAACAGACTCCAAAAGCTTGACAAATCACAGATTGTCAAGGTAGGGAACTTAACTTATGTACTCAACCAGTTTAAGAGAAAGAAAACTTTTAAAGTGTTTTTGGATGTGGGATTGCTCAAGAAGAGTTGCTTCGAGTTGTTGCAATCCACAATGATATGTTGGTCTATTAATAGCCTAGAGGGTATAACGAACCCTTAGGCATAAGTGACATACAACACTAAAACTCTGTTAAACCGAGGCACAAATAGACTTGGCTTGTGTACTTTGAACCAGAATCATTAAACCAATCCAGAACCGACACTTAGCACTATGTTGTGAGTTTTCAAGGTTGTAAATTAATAGAACCAGGTTAAGCGGACCTAGACTTACCAACAGTTGACCAAAAACAGTAGCAAGCAACACACATAGGTCAAATTGCTGATCAAAACCGACTTAAAGCCTTAGGGAAGGTCAAGAAACCAAAGACCTCCTCTAAGGTTGTTAATTCATGTCTGAGAACCAAACTTTAACCCACGGAGACATGAATTAACCATCAACCAAAATAGTTCTCAGGTTTGACTCACCGAGACTTCACCGGGCATAGACCCTCCGTCTGACTCGATTACAAAGAAAAGACCAGGTTGAGCCATTTTACCATAGCACTCCGGCTTGTGACAAATTTGTTAACCGTTCATAATTTTCTAATTTCATTCATCAACATACCATATATTTATACATCATAGGGAACAACCCTATGCCCATAAAATACCAACTATGTCCCTCTTCTATGTAAATTAAGATAAATATAAATATCAAACATAATAATATAATCCGCAATCCCCCCACCCCTCAAGTTGGAGCGTGAAGATCTCGAACGCCCAACTTACTAAGTAAAACTCGAATTGTTGTTTGCCCAATGCCTTGGTAAAGATATCATCCAGCTGGGCATGCGTGGAAACATAATCAGGAGCAATAAGACCGTCAATAATTGTGTCACGAACAAAGTGACAATCCGCCTCAATATGCTTAGTCCGCTCATGGAAAACCGGATTTTGCGCAATATGTAACGCCGCCTGACTGTCACAATGAAGCAGGATGCCAGGCGGTATGCGAACACCCAAATCACCAAGAAGCTGCCTAAGCCACTTTAATTCACATGTAATAGCAGCCATCGACCGATATTCCGCCTCAGCAGATGACCGCGACACCGTATGTTGTTTCTTGGTCTTCCATGACACCGGTGAAGTACCAAGCACCACGAACCACCCAGTCAATGAACGACGAGTAACAGGACAACTTGCCCAATCCGAATCGCACCATCATTCCAGGGATAAAGGGCTATCAGCTCGCAACAGGACACCTTGGCCGGGGTTCTTCTTCAAATATCGGACCACCCAAAACGCGGCTTCCCAATGCCCAAGCCGTGGCTTCCCAATGCCCAAGATGGGAAAGAACATGAATGGCAACGCCAGATCCTGGCACGTAACTCCAAGATAAATCAAACGCCCACCAATCTACGGTATTGACCAGGATCATCCTAACACGGCATCAAAGCCAGAGGTCACGAGATCGAACCCTTGTTCGAACAATGTTTAAAAAAAATTGTGCAAGTGTTGGGACAGATTGCTCACACTCTCAAATGATAAGGAAATAAAGTTGCGCCTTTACTACAACCAATTGGTTTTAATACAACGGTAAGCGCTTGATCTTTAACAGCTTGGAACTCGGATTGAATTGAACCGGAGTGTGAACATAGGAGATGCCGTGCACAGATGGGACTCGGAGAGGCTTGCATCTTCAATGCAGCACAAGGAGAATGCGTCTGGATAAAAAGCTTGCTTTTTTACTCTTCGAATTGACCATCGGAGAATCTGAGGTGATGAAATTCCCGGATTCTCATTGAAACTTCTCAGCATGTGGCATAGACCAAGGCAGCTTCTGCTCTTATCGTTCAAATCTGCAATTCTAACATGAAAGGTTATGCAGAGAACGATTCTCAATCAAAAAAGAATGAGATTAAAGGATGAGATCACCGAAAATCTGCAATCCATAAAAGCCTTCACGATATCAAACGAATCGTGTTGCTTTAACACTTTGAATCATTGCAATGAATGCACGGATGATATGCAAAGCACCGAGAAATCAGGGATTTTGAGGGATAGATATGGAAGATTTCAGAGAATCGAATGAGATGTGAGTGGCTAAGGTTTCTGTTTGGAGCCAAAGTTTGGGGGAAATGATTTAGGGTTTCTCGGGTGTTAGGTTATTAGGTGGGGAGATCGGGTCAACCGGGTTATGACCAGGGCAGGCCGGGTAAATGGGTAATTAGGACTTGGACCAGGCTAAATATCGGGCTAGACATTAAATCATCGGACTTTTTATAAAAAAAAGATCCTGCACCTTTTTTAATCCAAATAAATAATTAAATAATTAATCAATCAATATAAATTGATAATTATTTAATTTAATTATTAATTAATCCTGCAAAAAATAATTCACACACAAAACATTGTCATATTATGTAAACTTAGGGTACGTTTGGATTGCTTGAATGTAATGAAATTGAATGCTTTTTTCATTCCATTACATCATTTTGGCATGCTTGGTTGCGAGGGAATGGAATGGGTTTTCATTCCATTGGAATGATTTTTTACCATTTTCATTCCGTCAAAAAAATGGATGGAATGGACGGAATAGTTTTGATGGAATGAAATGTAAACATAACCTAGTAATAAAAAATCAACCACCACCGCCCGCCCGCCCACAACCTCCAGTGGCACCTACCCATCCCACGGAAATCCACCACCACCGCACCCCCACCCTCCACCAACGCCGCTTACCTCACCACCACCACCGCCGCCGCAGCAATAACAACCAATGATCACACACCACAACCACCACCATCACCACCACCACATCCACCGCACACCATAACCACCACAATTACCACCACCTAAACCACCACTATTGCACTCCCCAACCACCACCATCACCACCACCACCACAACCACTACTATCGCACACCTCACACACAACCACCGCTTGCTACACTGCGTTATCGACACGCCATCACCCACCGTGTTACTTGTCACATCTAATACAATATTACATATTTCATTCCGTTGCATGCCAAACATAGGAATGGAATCGGTTTCATTCCACTCCATTGCAATCCATTCCATCAGTTTCATTCCATTCCATTACATTCCAGCAATCGAAACGCACCCTTATAATTTCATGGCCATTTTGTGAGCATATTAAAAATATATAACACATACATTTGATATTATAATGAAAATGAATCAAACTTAAATAGCAATCGGGGAATTATTACACAACATTGAAATAGCATTGTATTGGGCGGAGGACCATTTCAGATGTATGGCTAGTTGTATTACCCAAATTGTTTGATGACGGTTAAATTGGTATTATATTTAATATCTCATTTGCCCCGAAAATATGCTTGATCAATAAGAAACTGTCCAAGAATGGTGTAATTTATGAGTCGATTGCCTAGTGAGTTGTTCTTAATTTACAATTTTGCATTTACATGATTTACCCCTCGAATCGGTATTGCTTTGCTTTGTTTTGCATGAATTTTAGGTGATGCCATTTTAGGAGCACAAGGGAATCGGATCAGAGCTATGGATTAAAAGCATGGGTTAGAGTGAGGAGACCAATGGTGCAGAATCTGCTGGAATCGACGAAGCCCGGCCAAGCCGCGGCGAGACCCATTGGGTCGCAGCTTGGACGGGGAATGCTGTGCGCCGACCTTGCACGCTAGTTTCTTAAGTCGGCTAGGGTTTTTATTGCTTGTAGCGTCAGCTACTAAGCTATATAAAGCATGTGGCAGTCACAAACAAAAGAGCATGTATTGAGAATTCATATATAACACAATAATATATATTGAGAAGTTTATGTGAGTTGAGTTCTTGAGCAAGTTCTTTTCTTTTCCTTCCCCCCAAGCAATCAACTAGCTTGAGTTGTTCAAACTAGTCCTCGTCATCAAGGTATGAAGTTTTGAACGTTCTTTCATATTTTCAATTGATAATTACTTAGCTATGACTTAATGCGCTATTAACTAATCTGCATGATTAACGCACCGTAATTTACCAGTAAAACCACAATCGTAATAATCCTAATCGTAATTTACATTGCTTGTCACGATGAATATATGCTAATCATGGAGCTTTTCGGATCAAGCAACTTTTGGACCAATACAAAATTTTATTCTGTACGTTACTTTGGCTTCTTAATCACTCATGTAATCTTGGATTTTATTGTAAGGGGATTATATAGTTTTGAAATCGTAGGGTGATGTACTATTTTCTATGTGGTGGATTTTCCCATGTCGGGTTTCACTTAATGGTTTGAAGGAGGCGGAGCTACACTTCATCTACGTTTTTTTAGTATAATGGGAGGGTCTGGATATGTATTTGTACGAACCTTTTTACTTTTCACTAATAAAAGGAAAAGAAAAAAAAATTATGGTGTATTTTCCAAATAATACCGTGGTTTCCTTTTAATTATATTTTCTTTACTAGCCATTGTGTTCACCTCTTACATTAACATTTCAAATGAGGGTAAGATATAAACCGAGTCAGAATAAGAGCCACTTAAAGACATATCTTATTATGTCTCTTAGAGCACTTGCAGTAGAATCTGTAAATGATACTAAATCAGTATTTTTACATATTTAACTTTATAGATTTGTTAAAAATATGAATGCATTAGAATCTGTACAATCATATGTACAATTCAGAATCTCAAAGGTGTGCTAGACATCTAAGAAAGACTTGCAGTCAAATGTCTCTCGATGTGATTCTCCAATTTACGATCCAAAACACCATTTTTTTCAATTTTACAGAATCAAAAACAAAGAATAATCAGATCGTAATCTCTACTATTATATATATAATATTAACATAAATAAAGTCATAATATAATAAAATAAAAGCACAAACAATGTGAAGTTATGTTAACATATTTACCATCTTTACAATATTAACAAGCTATGCAACATTAATGTGTTAAAAAAATTACTCAATTTCACATCACTATACATGAGACTTTTTTCTGAACATATTAAAAACAGAAATTTATCACTAATACTTGGAACAAAAATCAAAGAAGAGTTGACATATAAAAAAAATAAAGAAAGCATATTAACATAAAACATGAAACAAAAAAAAATCTAACAAACTCCAAGGGAGGGACAAAAGATAAAGTATAGTGGCAAGATAAAGTATAGTTGCGAGAAGGAAAAAAGAAACAAAAAGAAATGGTTAAGATTGTAGTTTTGTGTTGTAGATATAAAGCAAAGCCCACAGATTCTAAAGGTGGAAATATCCGTGTAGAGATTCTACTGCACTCTTTTTTTTGACAAATCTGTAGAGTTAAATCTGTAAATTACAGATTTTATGTCATTTACAGACACTACTGCAAGTGCTCGGATCTGGATGTTATTTTCTTTTCTTTTTTTATCTTGTGGCTCAGCTATTTTCATTTCTTTTTTCTGTCTTTTATTCATATGACAGTGTATTTGTTTTATTTTTTTTATATGTCATCTCTCTATATTATTCCAGATATTAGGGATACATTTTTGTATATGCTCACAAAAAAATGGCTCACGGTAAAAGTGACTGAAGTTGAAATGACTAATGAAACTAAAAATAGTAATAAGTTAATAATGCATAAATTGTTAATATATCAACATAACTTCAGAATATGTGTGTTCAAATTTAAACAAGATTATGTGTGAATGTGTTTTTTATTACGTTTTTTAGTTATTTTAATGTCGTGTATGTATTATATCAGAGATTCAGATGCAGTTGAACATTGATAAAGATTCTATAAAAATAAGAAAAAATGGTGTTTGTGCCAGTAAAATAGAGAATCTGTTGAGAGACACTAATGCAAGTGCTCTTAGTTATCTTGTTTCCTTTTTCCTTGCTCTTGTTTTTCTTTTATTTCTTGGGTAATGCACCCAACGGTGTTGACATACATGTCATTTCAGTTTCTTTCCTTTGAGATAATCGAAAGATTTTTTTTTTTTTTTTTTGTTGTTGTTTTGTCATTTTGGAGTAGCAAATACATACGTAGCAGGAAATAGAACTTTCTGGGTTCTGGATCAACCGACGTTGCAGCCTGGCAACTGCACTTGCGGCAATGTTGGACTCTGGTTTCATATGATTGTGAACAGAACTAATTAAATTGAGAACACAATCATATGCTACTTTCACTAATTTATATGATACAATTGTTATGTAAAACTTATGTGAGCTTCTAATTAAAATGGGTGCACATGCGGAACGACATGTGACCATTTTAACCTTGCCCATGATCGGGTAATCGGGTTGTGACATCATCAGAAAGAAAAAAATCAAAAACTTGGAAGAGCCATTCAATGACACTGCATAAAAAACACCTTACCTATGATAATTCCTTCTTGACATCATCAGAAAGAAAAAATCGAGTCATTCAGATCTAGTGTAGACGATATGGCGTAATTTTCAAACCATTATATACCTCTTTTCACAGGTAAAACAATAGCAAGAATATAATATCAGCACACAACACATACCCACCACCACATAATGCATCTAACAACCTCTACCCTCAAAGCATAAGCTACTGCCATATTAACATTGTGCAAGAAATGAAAGAACTCAACAGAGAACTGCAATACATACCCCATTTAAAAAGTAATAGTCAAATTCAAATACCATACAAATACATATAGACAGAGGAAAAACCTATTATTTGATCACTTTCATAACTTCTATATACAGTCAAACATCATAAAAAATTTCCTCACCTGTAGTTAGGCAACCGAATTATGAATTATGAGCGCGTAAGATAAAGCAATGAAGAATATCCATCTTAACACAAATGTGCAAAAATCAGGTAGAATATTGAATGAAAAAAAAAAAAACAAAAAAAAAAAACAAGAGGGCTACTACCTAGATTAACATTTGCTAGCCATGTACACAAAACAAAAAAAGAAAAGAAAAAAAGCCTTTCATTCAACACATACCAATGTTGAAAAGGATATAGTTTTTTTTTT
This sequence comes from Gentiana macrophylla, assembly GCA_026214975.1. Taxonomy (NCBI): domain Eukaryota; kingdom Viridiplantae; phylum Streptophyta; class Magnoliopsida; order Gentianales; family Gentianaceae; genus Gentiana; species Gentiana macrophylla. The sequence continues at coordinate 76,335,721 of CM047817.1, read as the reverse complement.
TTTTTTTTTTTTTTTTTGACACTTCTCATTAAGGAAGCCTGTCCCACTGGCAAAAATGCAAAAGGGAGCCATAAAACATATAAACCATGAAAGAACCTCCTCTTCTACTCTAACCACATAAATAACCTAAGTTTTTCATCTTTCTCCCATTTACTCCTCTCCCCCCATCATACTCTTTCAGCCATTCCTTGCCATCATAAACACACATATCATGTCTTTTCCACCATCATGATGAACCCTTTTGTACCAGAGATGAGAAATTTCACAGGTTTCTCTTGTTCGCATGCAGCAGCCCACAGCAAAGCCGCAGTCTTTAATTATTCCGCTCAAGAGGGGTTGAAAAAACGAGCTTGTTCAAGACCAAGAAGAGCTCACCCTCCCATCAGGCATTCTGATTCGAGCCAGACTTAAAAATGATCGGGGCTAACCGGCTAAGTCTTTCATTTCTTCTCAGGCTGCCAGGATGCATGTAAATTGTCATTTCCTGTTCATCATGAAAAGCATATACTTCATTAATTATACTTAATATAAATGTGGAGGATAAAAAACACACAATACAGTTGAATGGGAATATAATATATGACAGAACTCACCAGCTGGTTGCTTCTGCTCGGAGGACGACTTAACCTGAACTGCAGCAGGAACATTATGCACATACGTGAAAGAAGCAGGTGATATCGGATGCTGGCTAGCAGCATTGAGAATGCCATGTGAAGGTGGTAAGTTGTTACTCCCTTTCATAGTGCTTGTTGCTGCTGCAATTGCTTTTGCAGGATCGGTTGTGCCGCCGCCTGCAGCAAGTGAAACAGGACATAATGTCAGCATCCCCGAGGAAGAAGATGCTGAAGACGCTGCTCCTAATTGCTGCTGTGATTGTGGTTGATGCTTTCTCTGGGCATAGTTACCACCACCACCACCCCCAGCATTAGAGTTTGTACTCGAAAAACCACCACCACCACCAGCTGCATTAGAGTTTGCACTAGAAAATCCACCACCAGCTGCATTAGAGTTTGTACCAGAAAAATTGTGCATTTGCGATTGCACGTAAGGATGCGAGAAGAAAAGCTGTGCCTGTTGCAAATTCATATTCTTTTGTAATTGTTGCGCCTGCTGTTGGAGTTGGGTTTTATTAGCACTACTCGAACTTGATGAAACATGTGGATTTCCGAGAATCGAAGGAACATTCTTTTGACCAAGAAGTGATGAGTTTTTAGCATGCTGAGCAGACAGGGAAGAAACTTGGGCAGTGGATACAGATGTATTTTTTGCATTATGTGCAGAGCCGGAAGCAGTTCTAGGACTACCACCCGCACCTCTAGACATTGACGAAGATGACGGAGAGCCAACCATCATCGGAGATGATGGGGACTGACTACTACTAGGAAGCGGTTGTCCTTGAGGATTAACAGCCCCGGGTTTCTGATTATTAGATCCAAAAGAGATTTGTGTTTGGGCTTGAGGGGTGGTTCTTCCTTGCTGCTGTTGTTGTTGTTGATGATGGTGGTGATGGTGATTTTTCATGGATGATGTAGACGACACGAACGGTGATGGAGATTGAGCAGTGTTGGAAGAAGGCCTAACAGGGTTCGGGTTTCTCCACTGGGGAGATTGTATCTGGCTACTGTTGCTGCTACCAGTTTGAACAAGACTTTGGGGAAAACCAGAAAGCCCATTTGGAAACTTTGCGGCAGATGACGTCATCGTCGAACTCATATGTTCAGGGAAGACATTAATGTTGCCTTGGGGCTTGCTTCGAGCACTAGAAGCTGCTAACTGCTGTTGCTGCTTATGAATCTGCAACATATGTTGTTGATGATGTTGAGTTTGTGACTGAGCATTATTTGACATGCTTACACCTCCCATATTGCTCGGCATGGTAGATCGAGCAGTCCATGAAGAACCAGAGGCAAGGTTTGACGATCTCGAGGAGCTATCATTTAGATTGTTGGCCATCGAAGCAGAAACAGATGCATCTGAAAGTTCTGATCTTGAAAACGCAATGGATTGCCCAGCACCAGTCACTGGAGACTTTCCCGCAATTACTTTCCTCTCTTCATCGGTAGTGGAAGAATCGGTTCCATCTCGTGTTCTTCCATCTTCTGAGATTCTTAAATTTTTCCGCTGCTGTGACTGCAAAACCTGAGCAGCATTCATAGCCATCATCTGAATATTATGTCTCGTAGCTTCTGGTAGGCTCTGAAGAATTGCATGGTTCTGAGCCATGGAAGATAAGTCGAAACCAGGAGCGGCATTAGCACCATTTACGGAGGCAAACGACATTGCAAAAGCTTGAGGCAATGGTTCTGTTGTCGTTTTTACTACCTGTTGTTGTTGTTGTTGTTGTGGTTGAGGCTGCTGCTGCTGCTGCTGTCTCTTTTCGTTATGATTACTACCACTGGACGTCGCAGATACGCTAGCTAAACCAGCCGGAGCAGCCATCATTGCATAATTTTGAGGATGCATTGGCATAGCAAAATTCTGGGCATAGATATTCTGTGGAGCCCGGCTGCCTCGACTATCACCGGTTGAAGAACTATCTTCCGGTGCCACCTCATTCTCCATCTGACGAGCTGAAGACGTCATCTGTTGTTGTTGTTGAGACTGTTGCAATTGCCTACTACTCTTTGAAGCAGGAAAGTTTTGCAAGTTCCCACCTCCATTTCCACTACCAATGCCAGTTCCACCTTGTCTTTGCTGCTGCTGGCTCTGCATATGCTTCTGGGACGAAGAAGAATTACTTGACATGCTGTTATTCTGTAAAGTATGTTGATGATGTTGCATTTGATGAGATTGAGAAACAGACTGTTGCTGTGATTGCTGCTGAAGTTGTGAAGGATGAATGATCTGAGAAGGATAGAAAGAACCATTGAACAAAGGCAGTGGCTGAGGATGTGTTCCTCTATAGTTTGGAGGGGCAGCTCCCACAGCCGGAATCGGAAAAGGGTAATTATTCTGTAAGATGGCCAAGTACTGAGTTTCATACCCAGCTGGCATATTCGGGTAGCTGAAACTAACTGCCGGTCCTGGTCCTGGTCCTGGTCCTGGTCCTAGTCCTGGTCCTGCACCACCACCACCACCACCTGTTGGTGAAGCACTCGTGGCGGCGGCATTAGGTGTACCGCTTGATGCCAAACTGCCTGAGGTGGTGGCAGCCGCCTGTTTCACCGCCAACCCAGGCCGAGCAGAAGCAGCAGCAGCCGCCGCCTGCTGTTGATTTATGGGAAAGATGAAAGTAGGTCCCTGCAAACAAATTTAAGTAACAATATTACAACAATACAAAACCAAAGGGGAAATAATATGGCATTACACCACTTTAATCAAGCCAGACACTAAAAATACACTTTATCATGGCGATTATCGGTTTAAAAGTCGATTATATATTCGACTATAAAAAAAATTCAACCCCATGGAGTAAATAGTTAAAAGATCAACACATACCAGCATACTATTAGGAGCTACATGGGGCAAAGCTTGCTGTAGCAAAATCTGCTGTTTTCTTTGACCAGAATCAGCAACATTGGGCGGTTGAGAACTTTTTTCTTTCACAACTTGACCAGGGATGATAGCTAGACCGGGAGCCCTGTCCGGAGCATTAATCACCGTCCGTGGGGCCATGCTTCCAGGCAGATCCATTTGAGGCACAGCACTAATATTACAAGGCTTGGAGCCAAACATAGTTGCAGAACCTGCTGCAGCTGCTTGCCAGAAGGGATTCATCTTCATGACTTGCTGTAGGTAATGAATATTTCGAGCAATATAGCAATGTGTTGCACACCTTTTTGGCCGGGGCAGGGAAAACACTGGCTGAGCATATCACAACCACAGACAGTAAGTAAGAAACTGTAGTTTAAAAAAAAAAGGGACATCTTGTGAAAAAATCACTGAAACATAGCCAAGAAAAACTGCAAGAATGAAAGGTGGTGAAATTCACCTGAACCGGTGCAGGAGAAATGGTGCTTCCATCCATGGTTACAACTCCTGGCATTGGTGTCATGTACCTACTGATGAGATCTGAGTTAATTCACTAGCCACAATATTTTGTACGACTTTTCTGTTGCTTAAGTTTCAAAACCACCATTTCTGTATCAATGAGATTTTTTTATAGGAAATCTCATTTGTCTGAAAAGCTGAAATATGCTTTCGTTTTTCACACAGCTCAAACACAATGCTGGTGAAAGGCACTATAGAATTTCACAAGCATAACACAACAGCAAAACCAACCCAAAAGAATACATACCCCATTGGAGGAAGTCCACCAGGCCAACTTGCCACAGACATGGTCAAAGGCAGTGTGTTTGACTGACCTGCCAAACATAATCAAGAATTTAACTTTAATATTCCAAGAAGATGATGATGAAGAAGAAGAAGGGGGTAGATTTAACATTACTCCAGAGCTTAAACATACCAGTTTGGAAATCTTCTTTATTAGCAGATTTTGATGGTGGTAATAAATGCTGTTGTTTGTGACTTTGTTCTGCCAACTTGCTAACAAAGCCATTGTTATCTCTTTCTGGCTTTTCCAAATCAACAACATTTTTCCCTTTATTATTTTCAACTTTCTTCAAGACTTGAGATTCCTCAACTGTCACTTTCACTTTCTTATCCTCACCATCAGCATCTACTTTTCCAAGCTTTAACGATTTCTCATCTTCCTTTCCAATTCTAGATTTCGTTTCCTGCAGAAAATCATCAAAACAAATCAACCCAAAATTGACTAAACAAGTTTTCGATGGGATCGAATAAAATCAAATGACCACCAAAACTCACAGCAACAACATCAGAAACAACTGGTTTGTGCTCACTTGCAGCCACCACCACTTTAATATCTTCTCTTTCTGGCGATGATGTTTTCAATTGAGGAGGAGAAGCCTAAAAAACAAATCACAGAGAATTTAATAAAAATAAAAATAAATAAAAAGTAAGCAATAAAGATGAAAATTTGACTCCACACACACCTCAAGATCTATCAGGAATTTTTCTTCCCTTTGGGTAACAGCATCAGGCAAGGCTGAATTTCTGAAAATGACGAGGTAGAAAAAGAACCAAGAATTAAACTTTAATGTAACCCAAATAATTGAAACCATGAATTATTGGATCTTCAAAGTGGGTTTTTACCCTTTGGACAATGAAGACAAAGCTGTCGCTGTCATACCCACATCCTCACGACTATTCTCATCCACTGCTGGCTCTACAGGGGATTCTCTTTTCGGTGAACTGACCATTTCCTTCTTGGAAATCACATCAGGGCTTTCCCCTAATCCTTCAGCCACTGGTTTTGACTCCGACTCCTTCCTCGTTGCTTCCGGCAAAAACTTTTGCACCGGCAATAAGCCATCTGGGTTGACTATGCAGCCCGTCCCGTGACCATTTTCAACAGCAGATCCTGGGTTCTTCTCCGAAATAGAAGATAAAGTCTCTACCTTTGTTGTCCGATCATTTTCTGTTTTCATCGAAGAAATGGGGCTGCTCCTAACATTAAAGCTTCCTGGAATCTCAGATACTTGCCTTGGTTTTTTCCTCTTTGGAGCTGCCAAAAAGAAAATATTAGTGAAACAGGACTTAGTGAAAAAGACATTCATTTGCTTATAGCAACGAAGCTCACCAACTGCAGTTAAAGAGCAGGCTGAGGAACAAGAATTAGGAGGAAAAACAGCCGGCGAAGACTGAATATTTGCAGTAGGAGAGTTTGACATGGGCGATGAAACTCTTGATTTTGCATCACTGCTTGATCTGTTGATTTCTGCTGAATCATTGGATACCTTCTTCGGAGGAGCTTGTGATTGAGTCTTCAAACCAAACAACACCTCGGCAATCTCAATCTCTAGTTCCTCAGGGTTCACAGATGACGACTTCAAAGATGATTTCGGCGGCTTAAGTTGTTTTGAACCACTAAGCTTCTGAAATAACAAGAACAGTCAAAAACACATCCAAAAAAAAATAAGAATTGAGCGAACACAATGAAATCAAGAAATCTCTAGACTAACAGTCGTCTTTTTTGCAGACACGTTTGAAGAGGACGGTGATAATGGAGCTGTCAGCAAAACTGTTGACGACGAAACTAAACTTGGCCTAGCCGGAGAAATAGAAGTTTGCCGATTTACATGCTCTCCTCCCAACCCAACACCTCCTGTCGTACTACTTGACATCCAATCATGAGACCTCTTTGTAGAAGCTGCAATAACAAAAAAAAATCCATCAAAAAGATTCATTCTTTATCCACTCAAGAAAAAAAATTGAAAACAGTCAAATCACAAGAAACTGAATCCGTACCAGAACGAGCTTTCCTTGGAACAGATACACCAATCATTTCATCACCAAATTTCAACACCGGAGCAGCCGGAACTACTTTTGCTGCAGTCGGTGGAAAGTTTTTCCGGACATGAAGATGCTGTTGCTGATGATGATTAGTATTGCTATTGCTGAAATTACTGTTATGGTTATTATTATTATTGTTGCTATTTCCATTATGATAATGGTTGGAAATAGGACTAATTCCAGCCGCTGAAGCAGCTGAGTTGGGAATAGGCGGCATCAACCTCACCCCACCACCACCACCACCACCACCACCAATAATTGAACCACTTTTATGATGGTGATGGTGGTGGTTGTTGTCGGCCTCATCTTCTTCTTCGTCGTTTACACTTTCTTCTGAAGTATCTTCGCCTCCATCGTCTCTAGTGCTTCCATGAATCATCATCCTTTCAGCCCGTCTCCTCTTGCTACTTCTAATCGATGATCTTTCTCTATCTCTTTCTCTGTCCCTTTCTCGATCTCGATCCCGATCTTTCTTTACTCTTTCTCTTAGTCTTACGGATTCTTGCAATTCTACCGGACCATCTTCATCTGTAAAAACAACAAAACAAGAGTATATCAGAAATTTTTTTATCATCAAAAACAAAAATCCCGGAAATTAAAATAATGGATTAAAAAGAACAGATCTGAGTAAAAACCTGGGGAATCTCTATGACTATTGGTTCGATGTCGTCTCCTTGCAATACCAGTAGAAGACGCCAACAAATTCGCACTTCGTCGACCATCTCTATTCCTATCCATCGGGTGGTGTTATTCCCAGCTCCAGAATGAGAGAATTAACAAGAACCCATCTGCTGATATATAACAATTCAGCGAAATTTAGGCAAAAGATTGAAAGAAAATGAATCTGATTTACGCTAAATCCGGTGAGGTGTGAAAGAAAATCTGAAAAGGTTATTTATTTGGAAATTCCCAAAAATGGTTTTCAATCAAAGATCTCGTCTTTGTGTTTCTGCTTCTTCCAGCTCTTCTTTGCCTTGTTTTTCTCTTTTTCACTATCTCTCTCGATTTTCTCACACGGCGAGTTTTTCTCTTTCTATCTCTTCCACTCCTTTTTTTTCTGCTAGAGTGCTATCTTAATCTCATCATACGAGCTTTTATCTCCTCAATACCCTCGTGGAAGCCTAAGATCCAGAACTTTTTGACACATACTCTCATCTGGACCCTTCATTTTGAGAGGATTCGACGGTCAAAATTGATGTCCTAGGGGAAGAGGTTTATTACGTGTCATAAAAAATTAATTTCTCGAAATCTATTTATTTTATTTCACGTTAAATGCTACTTTCCTTACTTAATTTTTATCAGAGAATATAAAAAATTGAGAGAACCCTATTTATATTGATGGATTTGAGAGCAAAAAATTAGAGGATTTTTTTTTAAAGGGAATTAGAGGATTTTAGGAGATTTAGTTTTATGAGATGATTAGAGGATTATTTGATTTGATTGTAATTTATGGAAGGAAATGAGATGATTCATATGGAGATGGAGCGCGAATGGTCTTTGTAATTGTTTTTTAGATAAAATCTTTGTAATTATGTGGTCTGGTTTTCTTGGAAAAAAAAAAAAAAAAAAGACTAACTTTTATTTAAAATTTAAAAATACTATTCACAGTACTATAACTAATGCAGTTGTCAAAAACATATATATGAGTTAATCTTTAATTGGAATACCAAAATGACTAAAAAAAACCCTACACTATAATTAATAAATGTTGTTTTTATTATCCTACACATTAATAAATAATGGTAGATGAAAAATAAAATAAATAATGCATTGAAAATGTCATTCTCTTACATAAAATTGAATAAATGAATTTTACAATTCCATCAATTATTTTAGAACGGAAGGAATAGTAAAAACCTTCATATAAATTTTCCAAAATAATTTGTATCAAACATTTTACTAGAAATCAATATAAAAATCATCGTTTACTCTTTTTTTTCTTTTGTTTTTCAACAATATAATTTTTACATTTCTTTTTTTCCTTTTCTATTGTAATTGAAAACGGTTTTGATGGACATCATAATTTTTTTTTTTTTTTTGGAGTTTCTTTTCGGTGTGTATTTCTTTTACTTTTGTTTCTCTAACATCAGACAAGGGGTTAATCTTAATTATTAATTTTTATGTTAATAATCTACTCTCTCCGTTTTTTAACTTTCACTTTAAAAAAATTATTCATCTTCATTTGTCATTTTAGAAAATCAATTTAACATTTATTTATTTATTCTATTCTACCCTCATTTTAGGTAAAGTTAATAAATTTCCATTCCAATATACATAAAAGACAAAAAGAAAAAATCATTCCCAATGTCAACTTAACATAAATCAGGAAATTATTCCTAGGAGAGCTCACACGCATCAGTTTTATTTGGATGTCAAGGCATATACGCAAAAAAAAAAAACTAATTTATGTTCACAGATATATATAGACACATCCAACGAACAAAGCATGATATCTGATGAGAGTATGTGATAGAATTTCCCCGTAAATCAGGGAATGGAGAGAGAATTGCATTTTCCAATAGAACTACTGTACTTAGAAAAGAAAAAAAAAAAAAAAAGTGGAGAAATTTAGTTTGAGAAATTAAAAAGTCATATTAATAGTATTCTTATTTTTTTTTAGAAGAAAAGAGTTACTTATTCAATTATATATAAAAAAATAAAAAATAAAAACAAGCCTTGATGATATTATAAGGCGGCTTAATGGCCCATTATTTAAGCTCAACCATATAAATAGTAATAATAATTTTCTTAATTTAGGTAACTATGCATTAAGCCACTATAAAAACGAAGATAGCAATATTTATAGCTAATTAGAAAATATGACATTTTTAAAAAATATAAATAAAATGACTGTTTTTTTCCTTTTTTTTGTTGAGGAAAGCAGTTTTTTTTTTTAGGAGCAGTTTTATCATTAGTTTTATGGTGGTCCTGGATCATCATGTCATAGTTGTTCAGTCAATAAAAATTTTTAAATGAAGGGCAAAATTGTAAATACATGTTACTTATATTTTACACGGTAGGACCCCATGTATTGTGCTGAATTTCTATTGATCATAGATTATCATGTCATACTTGATCACTTTTATCGAGAGAAATGTACAGATTAAAAGCATCCACTTAATAAAAAAAAATGCTTTTTTATTCTCATTTCACTCTAAACAATTAACATTTCACCTCTCCCTAATTTTAAATATTTATGTCTTTTGATTTAGATTTTCAAAAGTGATTAAAAAAGTCACCAATTTTGGTTTTTCTTCATTCTGATCGTTTGATATAATTGCTTCGTTCTTAATATGACTTACGTTAATATTCACTTAATATTGAATTTTGACAGTGAATTTTGAAAAATGGTGTTTTTCGACAGTTAATTTTCAAAAATTATGTCGAAATATAGTCATTGTGATCTCCAAATAAATAGCACGAAAAAATGGTAAAATAATCATCAATTTTGAACTTATAAATTAAGAGATATAAGTGTTTAAAATAATATATTTGAGAAGATTTATATTGTATCTCCTTTTTTTTAAGCGCATAGCAGCGGGTTTTTTTTGTAAGAGCACTTTCAGCAGATACTGTAAATCATTTAAAAACTCTACTGTAGAGATTTCAAAAAGAAAAATAGAGAGTTTGATGCATTTCATCTCGAATAAAGATTCTGTAAACTTGAAAAACATGTATTTAATACTGTATATAGAATATTCGTTAAGATATCTGATGTGAATGCTCTAATAATTTTTTTTTTGCAAATATTTTTATTTTTTTTTGGGCACTGACGGGAGTTCGAATGATAGAATCTCATATCATGTTATAGTCTGAATCACCACTAGGCCGTCGCGTTATCAAGGCTTCAAAATATTTTTAAAAAGATGTATTATTCACTAATTTAGTTTTTTTTTTTTGTCGCTCCATAAATCCCTTTGTAATGACAATTATCGGGCAAGACCCATACCCTAGTGGTCTTCACTAGGGTCTATCCGGGCTTCCGAATAGGAAGAATCGGGTTCGATCCCCCTCCCCGTAGTTTAAAAAGCTTTCGTATCTGTGGAAAAAAAAAATGACAATTATCTGACTCAAATTCAGCATTTTAGAATGCTACAAGAAAAATTATCAAACAAATATATTATTAGAACGCACCAAGCATTTCAATAATTGTACTCTACAACTTGTAAAAAAAATGTGCTTAAACAATTCTACCTACCACCATGCGTTAAGAGAACCTTACTAGCGGTTAAACAAAAATTTGCCTTTAAATTATAATCAAAATAACTTCAGAAAAATTATATAAGAGGCATACGCTATTGTTAAAAGGCAAAGACATCAAAGTATAAATTCTATATACATGTTCTAAAATACACCTATGTAAATTTTTATTTTATTTTATTTTTATTTTAACGGAAACAAAAGATTTTACACACGCACCATTTCTTTTTTGGAGGCGAAGTATCTATCACCTTATGAGCTACCACTTGGAAACTTAAAATATTGTTTATCTGGTTATCATAAGAAAATATGTATGTAGAAAAATAAAAAGATAAAATATATCATCAACTCTTAAATATTTTATTGGTACATGTAAGTAATTATTATTTGAATGTTCATGCATTTATTGATAGTATTAGATTAGAAAACCTAAATGTATTATTTATTGTAAAGCATGACTTGAATTATTTAGCGAAACGTCAAGTAAAATGTTGCAAGAAATTTATAAGTTTTTTAAGTTAAAAATATGATTTGCATCATCTCGGAGAGATTTGAGTATTTTTGCGTCATAAAACGGGTTCGATATCTATTTCATACTATTTTTCATTAAATTTATTTGACCCACCGGTTCAACCAGTGCCTACCTGGTCACCAGTTGAACCGACGGGTTTATCGGGTTTGAACGGGCCACTTGCTTAAACGGGTTGATACTTGAACCGGCCCGGTTCCATGACCGGGTCACCTGGTCTAGTAGTTGAACCGCCAGGCCGGACCGGGTTTGATAAGTATGGACTTGAATATGAATTATCAAAAAAAAATCATGATATTATATATAATTTTTTCCGATTGAACAGGTGACGCAACGGTTGAACCAATGACCCAGTAAACCAATGGTTTTTCCGGGTCAAAGACCGGGCCGAGTCGGATAACTATGGTGACCCTTATTCTGTTTGCTTGATTAGCAATCCTAGAAAGAAATTTTGCCCTCCTGTTAAAGCCATTTCAAATTTGTTTGCATGGACTTTTCAAATTCTTTACATAAAGATACATTGTTAAGCCAAAAAAAAATGTCATCCACATATATTTAAACAACCATAAGATCATTTGAAGTCCATTTAATGTATAGAGTATTATCTATAGTACCACTAACAAAATCATATGTAGGTAAGAATATACTTAGCATTTCATACTAAGCTCTGGGAGCTTGTTTTGAAAACATAATTTGGATTGTCAGTATCTATAAAATGAGAAGGTTGCTCAACAATTACCTCATTATCAATAACACCATTTAAAATACACATTTGTCATCCATTTGAAATAGTTTGAAATCTATAATGCATGCAATAGACATATGCAATATAATGGCCTTTAGCCTAACAACTTTTGCATAAGTCTCATCATAATCTACATTTTCTTGCAGATTATATCCATATGTTATTAGCCTTGTGTTGTTCCTGACCACATCACCACCCTCCTTCAATTTGTCTTTTTATACTCATGATGGTCTTATTAGGTGGTCTAGGGACTAAATCCCACACACCATTTGCCTTGAATAGGTTAAGTTCATCACGCATAGAATTTATGCAATCATTATCAGTTAAGTATCATGCACATCAGAAGGCTCACAAGTGCATGTAAATTAGTTGATATATAAAGTGACTCTTTTTTGTCTAAACACCACCAAAAGGATCACCAATGATTAAGTCACTTGTATGGCTTCTGTTCCATTTGGTTTAGTGTTGACCTTGTGTCATTGTTTCCTATTCAATTTCATCTTGTGTGTTGATACTATGTTCAACTTAAATCTCATCGTTATCTTCTTTACAGATAGATCATTCAGCCTATTTTCAATGATTCCTTTCTCTTTTTGGAAGACGACTTTATCAACTCTGGTCTAGATATCTTATCTGACCTATTAACTTTCATCATTCCCATAAGGATTGTTAAGAAAGCATGCAAACTCAATGAACTCTACATGTATGGACTCAATGACCCTTCTACTTAAAGGGTTGTGACACCAATAATCTCTAGATGATTCAGAGTAACCTACAAAGATTCATTCAGGAGACTTGAATGCAAACCTATCGAGATTATATTTGTCATTGAGCACAAAACATTTACAGCCAAAAACAGGAATGCATGAAATAGTTGCCTTTAGGAGTTTTGTTTAAAATACACATCTACTGACTAGATAGCATGAAATAAACACAGCGTTAACCCAAAAATATCTAGGCAACTTGAATTAATTCAGTATTGCCCTTGTAGGTCCTTGAATTGTTGTGTCCTTTCTTTCAACACCTCCCGTTTGCTTAAAAGATATTGGAGGTGGGAATTCACGTTTGATTCCAAGTGATTCACAAAAGTGAACAAACTCAGAATCAATGAACACTCCTCCTCTTTCACTCCCGACTGTTGCCACTTGGGTCTTAAGCTCATTTTGGAATTGAAGAACAAGCTTTTCTCAAATAACTTGGGGGTATCATTCTTGTGTGTCATAAAGAATGTCCAAGTACACCTTGAAAAATCATCTACTGTGAGTCTATGACAAACACATAAAACTTACCCTTTAAACTTCTAACTCCCATAGTTTCAAACAAATCCACATGCAATAATTGTAAAACATGAGTTGAAGTTATGCAAGGCTTTGTCTTGAAAGAGATTATACATCTATTTCCAAGAATACAAGATTCACGAGACTCAAAATTATTAAAATCTAACTTAAGAATCCCATGGATAATTTCTTGGTTAATCAATTTTTGTATGGTAGAAATACCAACATTACTAAGTCTCATGCCATAATTTGATATCAGCTTGTTGTGTCATGAGGCACTTAACCTTACTGTTGATCAAGTTATCGAGCTCAATTTTGTATATATTTTCTTCCATTGGGCCTGTCATAACAATGTCATTAATGACATTCTTAATGACAAACCTCTTTAAATCAAAACACACATACAATCATAAGTGACCCAACTGTGAGAAACTTAGAAGATTATAAGACATGTTATCAACAAGCAACACATTTATATATAGATAAATCATTGTTACCAAATGTGCATTTTTCCAATCATCCTTCCTTCAGTGTTGTCCTCAAAGGTCACATTTCCTTGTTTTGATATAGCTTTGAAACTGGGAACAAACTCATATTCCCTGTCATGTGCCTTAAGCAACCACCATATATATACCATCTTCTCAAAACGTACCGCCATGAATACCTACAAAAACAAACACGAACCGAGACCTCATCGATGTTCTTGGGTTTTCCACATTAGTATTTGAACCTCACATAGTAGGTGAGAATCTTACAACCCAAACCTTCATATACCTTGATCCTTTGTCACTAAACCTTCTAGCAAAAGCATTAATATAAACAGATCCATCATGCATTTTGTGAATATCAGGTTCAAGTTCATAATTGTATTTGGAATGCATAAAGTTATTTCCATTCTATTTATGGTCTAGCATGCCAAGTAGATGCATTGTGCTTGTGTTTTTTTTGAAAGGTTTTGTGTTCATGTTCAACATAAGTAGAGCTGTTAATAAATATAGCCGTTTCTGAATAAATTCGGATTTGGATCGTATAAGCTCGTGTTTGTTTGTTTGGTTAACTTAACGAACCAAACTCAACCATTTTTTTTCCACAAATGAAAGTTTATTGGAAAAACCGGACTAACGCCGGAAATACAACCGGAACGAGCCGGACAAAGCCACCACCAGGTGGACTATAGGTAGAACTAAAACAATATAGATCGACCGAGCCTAAAATACAATGAACAACAAAGTCAAATAATGGATTATAAAAAGGCGTGTTGAGCAGAAGTGAATAAAATATTCATCAACGATCAAATGTTTCTCAGACAGAGGGCCCCATAACAATCCATTATTCAACAAAAAAAAAAAACAAAACATAAAACATAAAAGCTAAATTAAAATAAAATACATATAAAGATTCCTACAAAACCTCTCCCAAAGGAACCACCGCCGGAAAATTGCTGCCCAACCATCGTGCCACCGAGAGCCACCTCCGGAACAGAGATAACCCGTAAGATAAGCATTCATCTCCACTTGGATAGCAACAGACGGATGGAACCGAATGCTAAACGAAAGACAACAACCAAGCCGCCGGAGATACCAAGCTAAACCCGATAACCACGCCCTAGATCTATACAGGACAACATAAATCTAGCCACCACACCACATACAAGAACTAAAGCTTGCAGAGAAAAGGTAAGGAAGTGGCTAAGTCTCTTGATGAGGTGGAGCCGAAGTCTTCAAGCAGCCCCAAAAATGGAAGAGAACGGAGTAAATCGACCGTCATTTAACCACCATGCTACAATAAGAACTTTCCTTCCCGCCTCCTCCTTCATAGAACAAACGGTCTGAGATCCGGCGAAGCTAGGAACGGTAGCTCCGGTAGCCAAAAACCTAAAATTATCACTGTAATCCACCTTCCTCGCCAAAAGCTGTCCAATAGATCTATCATTCATCACTGGGAAAAAGGAGGTGGCAAGATCCGGCAACAATCACCACCACCCAAAACGGAAAGGTAGAAGAACAAACAATAGATCCAAAAGCTTTAGGGGGTGGAAATGACAAAAAGGCGGTCGATCTGTAAAGGAGAAACACAAACAACTAAAACATAAAAGAAAACATAGAAAAACTTAAAGGAAACTGCCGGCACCGGTGCCTTTCAGCGGCCGCCGCCGGAGAGGCCAATATTTAGTCGAGGAAGCTGTAGAACCAAACTCAACCACATTGTTGTGCTCGTTTATTAAACAAACAAACACAAGCTAGGTCGCAAGCGTTTGAAACATAGTTCGGCTTTGGTTTCAATATTTTATTAACTGTAAATTTTGGTTCGGTTTCATTTACGGCCATTAACCGTATGTCGAGCCGAACCGTATACACCCCTAGTTCAAGCATAACTAGTAAACTAAAATATTTCATAGGCGAAATTTGGCATTTCCTTGATTTTCGGCCAGGGGCGGCGGCAAAGCCAAGCATTTGGGTCACTTGACCCAAATCTAAAATAATTAAAAAAAAATTCAGTGTATTTTTTATATTATTTAAAATTTTGATGTACTAATATCTACTAACCGATCCGCTAAAATTTTCAAATATCGACTCTTGACCCATAATATACATATATTTTTTATATAATGCATTAGAAACTTGTAATACAATGTGTCGTTATCGATTCCTGACCCGTGTCACACAATTCCTGCAGCCGCCCCTGTTTTCGGCATGCATAAGTATGAATGGTTGGGTATTCGATGGAAATATTTGGATCGGTTACTTCACACTGAAGTGTTTTAAAGAAGTCAAGCATGTGAAAATGGGTGATTGTATGATTGGTAGTACTGTTAACGAGTCGAGCTGAATTGAGTCGAGTATCAATGGTTTAAACTCAAGTTCGTTTAGCTTACGAGTTTGTTTATTTTTTAAACAAACAAAGAAATTTATGTTCGAGCTCAGCTCGTTCGAAAAATGAATTGTTCGAGCTTGTGTACGATTTCGACTCGTTAAACATATTTTTACCTTCCAAGTCGAGTTCGGCTCGTTAAGGTATAAAATATGGGGATGTGAAAATAAAAAATTATAGATCAATATTACATACCATGCAACAAAAAATATTAGAAGAATTTCTAAATTTCATATAAAATCAACTCATAATCTCTATTACATAAATGAACGACTTAGGGTCTTTTGAAACCAAGTTTGTATTCGTTTGTTTAGCAAACATGACCACAATCATATTCAAACTCGGTTCGTTAAACTAAACGAACAAACGAACACGAACAGTAACAAACCGAATATAAACTTTTTCATAATCGGTGACGCATAAATAAAATTTTTTTTTCTTTCGGAAACGAAAGAATAACACCACACACACGTTCCAAGCGGAAATCGAGAACCCTGAACTCTCCACTGAAAACCAAGTTTAGACCTTAGTGGATTACTACTAGGGCATGTGCTAAGTACGCATAAACAATTTAACTATCGAAGATTAATGAAGTAAAATAAAGATTTATATTAAAATAAAAGGTAAATAACTTAAAGAGAAATACGTTAAAAAAAAAAAAGAAAAAAAAAAAGATTGCCTTCGGCGCAAAATTTGGCACACACGACTTAAAGGCAGCGGTGGGCGTGGTCTTTGGTGTGGACTCTGTACCATAACAAACAAGCAACACTACTTCTACCGTAAGAAAAAGGAAGAAAAAAACACTTTTTCTTTACAAAAAAAAAAAAAAAAAAAATAAACAAAGTAACACTAATTGGTGGGACCCTATACACGTCATGTTGGACCCACATCCCGAGAACGTGACAATTGGGCCCCAAATTCTCTCTACTCCTCGATGGGATTCAGCACTCGGTAGTAGCGCTCCACAAATAAAATAAGTATAAGTATAAATATTATAAAACAAGTGGGCCCGCTCTATCTCGGAAGTTCCGTAACCGTGACTCTTTTCCCACACCCCTTTCCCGTCAAAATAATCTCAACCATCCGTTTATTCTCACCAACGGTGCAGATTATAATGAGCCCCACGTGCCCCACCGAAACCCTGTCTATTTAATTTGCCAGCTCGGTGCACCTATTACTATAACATAAAGAAATGAAAAAGATAACTAGAAATTTTCTAACAATCCATATAAAGAAAAAGCCACTCAAAAAAAAAAAAAAATATAAAAGAAAAAGAAAAAAAACAAAAAACGTACAATTTTTATTATTATTAAATTTATTTTTTGAAGGGTACAACTTTTCTCTAGAAAAACATTATAATAGACATTGATCACACCAGATTCGATTCCTGATTTTAAAATGACAACTAAATAATTTAAATATCTTTTAGAATTAAAAATAAGAAATTAGATGTGTTTGAACATGATTTATTTTTAATTCTTTTCGATAGAAGAAAATTAACTACTACTATTTCTTTTTTTTACATTTGATTAAATACGTCTCTATATATTTTGTAAGAAGTAAACTTAATTAATATTCCTTCTGTCCCATAATATAAGACACTAATAAATGAGTTAGTTTTTAATATTTTAATATAAAATATTATATTATTTTGTGATATTTTAAGATAACTAAAAAACCAAAAGACACAATATTACGGGACGGAAAGAGTATATATATATTAAATAAAACTTAAAAGGAATTAATTTATTATAAAATTTTACATTATTTTTCTACAGAATGGTGACAAGCTAGTTCATTACTTTCCCACAATATGCTGCCACGTCAGCATTAGATCAAACGGTGCATAGAACCTTTATTTCTGAAGAGTTGGATCTGGACCGTTGGACACACTTTATCTGTCCCCATCATGTGGTCCCACCGTTTTCAATTTGTTTAGAAAAAAGAAACAGGTGCACTAAATGGTCCTAATCACTTATCTTGAATATAGCCGTAAACTTAATTTAAGATTTAAATAAGGAAAAAAAAAATGAAGAATTAATATTTAAATCTTTTAATTTATTAGTGGAAATTTTGAAACCTAAAAATAATGCATTTGACCCGGAGAGCGATATTTTCTCTGGGTACACCTACGATTCCATGAGAACGCCACATAAGCCAATTACTTTAAAGAAAGTCCACTTGCGACCGGCTACAGTCCGCGACCAAATTATTGCTTTACAATTTCAAGTAATACATTAGAAAGGAAAGAAAAAAAAAATACAATAATTATAACATATAATATTTTACACAATAAAAATAGTATATACTGGTGTCGACATGATGTATGTAAAAATAATAAATATTAATTACGGGTAGATTATTTATTATGAATTTTAAAATAATTTATTCACCTTGAGTAACGGTTTTTTTTTTAAAACATCATTAATAGAAAAATACAAAAATATTATGGAAAATTAGGGATAAGGACACAATCTGAAATATTTTTAAGAATATGACAAATACATATTTTATAAAGGACAATCATAATTTTATAATAGAAAAATAAATAATCCTCCAAAATCAAATGATCAAATCAATAATTTTGATAGTGAATTTATTAAATAATCTCGAAAATTATCGATTAATTTTGAAAATTATCCTTTCGGCGATAATTTAAATAAATTTTTAACACAAGTGAATTTCGACGATGATAATAGTTTTGTCGCAAACCGATCGCCTCTTCTAATTGATGAAATATTTATGTCCAATATTACGATCGTTTATCATCCTAACTTATTACATTAGATAATCAAACCGATAATTAATCAATCTAGGGTAAATATTTGTGTGAAAGGGGATTTTGGGTGAAGTGACGGATAAGACAATCAGAACCACACACTTTAAATACAGAATAAAATTGTGTGGTTTATATTAAACCACACAGAGTCTTCATACGTGTGGAGACACAATACAAGTATTTCCCTCAATCTAATTAAAATTGACTCCACATGAACGCGCAAAATATGTCACAGATTAACTAGCTGCATTAGCCATTCTACTAATATGCATAACATCAAAGACCTAAAAACATTTACTGTGACTGATTTGTGTTATATTAATGGGTCCATGGACCACAACAAAATAATATCTAAAAAGTATCTAAGTTTAATTTAAAATAAAATTTAAAAATCATTTTTATTTACTTTGAAAATATTTTTTTATAAACTCTGATGATACCGAATTTCACTACTTCACGTGCCAGACACATGACACCCTAAATAATGGCAAAGAGAATGCCTAGCGCCCCAGCCATAAAGGCCAGGAGTTCCATCATGGGCTTAAGAGCCGAACTTAGTCTTAATAAAGGAAGGTTGTTCGGGTCGTCCCCCGCTCCACCACAGGTCGGCGATGGGCAGATATACGCAGCTTGGTCCACCCGACCTTAGAATCTCGCCGTATGTCAGCTAAAGAGTATAAATAATTATACGATAATTACAGAAAGAATCATAAGTCTTTAAGGCTCTGATCTTTGTCATTTAATTTTCTAATATTTTAATTATCTCCTAAAATCAAGGGATAATCCATAATTATCTCTAACTTAAACAGCACGAAACGAGAGTCCACATTGGACACGGCCCACGCTCGCCTTGGGCACAATCGCCCCTATATAAACAACCATAACGAACTACGGCAAGTTTGATTCCAACATACACATTGGATACGTAGGCATCCTGGAAAAAATTCTCAGACCCAGTCTAAATCACCCTAAAAAAACTCCTCTCTCCCATAATTTTCTCTTTTTCTCTTGACTATTCGTCCTCACCAGTTATCCCTAGATAAAAGAAAGGCCTAGATTTTATACCGGACGAATTTTGTTTCGTCAACTGGAGCTAGAAGGAGGGCCTTCTGCTGATAATTGTTGTTGAGGTTTAAATAAAGTAGATAATAATATCAAATTCCACGGAGAATCAAGTGATCGTTAGTAACGAAACGGACGAATGGAAAACCTTGAAGAACACCCATGCCTTCAGGATTGATACTATCTATGAAGGTCCAGAAGAGGATGGTAGCAGGGCTGCCGAGAAGTGGAATAAAAGGCAATGACTCTCCGGTGAAGTGGCCTACGGTCCGCGAGACCCCCTCCCCTTGGTGATAAATAACGAAGGGTTGATAATTGAAACAATAGTTAACCAAAATCTAGTAAAAAGAGTTTGTGTGGATACCGGGAGCATTGTGAATATATTACATTACCTCGCCTTTCAAGCAATGAGGCTAGATAATAGGGATTTAGCCCCCTATGTCCACACCGTTATTTGGTTTTGCTGGGACATCCGTTTTACCCATGGGAAGGATAGAGCTGATTACCACATTTGCCAAGGAGCCAAAGAGTCGAACCCTGGATATTAGTTACGTTGTTGTTCGATCTCCTTCTCCCTATAATATCATTATGGGTCGACCAGCGTTGATTGACCTCTGAGCTGCCATCTCCTTAGCTCATAAAAGTGTTAAGTTTCCCACCCTGTATGGGTCGGCGGCGGTAAAAGGAGATGCATAAACGGCCCGGAACTGCTATACTACCATTACCGACGGAGAGCCTGCGGCACGACAGGTCCTTATGGAGGAAATCCTCCTATAAGATGAGGAAACATGGTCCTCGGAAGACAAAGTCGAAAATGTATGTCTGTGGGACGGTCACCCCGAACTGACAATAGCAGTTGGAGTTTGGATCCCTGACTCGCACAAAGAACAACTCATTGGGATACTCAAAGAATTCCGAGATGTGTTTGCATGGAAAGCTGAAGATATGCCATGTTTATCCCCAGACCTCGCAATTCATAGACTAAACGTAGACCCAAACAGAAAGCCAATTCGGCAAAAGAGCAGGCACTTTGCGCATGAGCATATGGACGCAATTCAGAAAGAAGTGACCCGGTTGTTTTAGGCGAAAATTATTAAGGAAGTATTATACTCAGAGTGGCTAGCGAATCCCGTGCTAGTCAAGAAACCTGACGGCAGCTGGAGGATGTGTGTGGACTTCACTGACCTCAATAAGGCTTTCCCCAAATATTGTTATGCCCTACCTAAAATAGACCGCCTCGTAGATTCTACCATCGAATTCGAGGTGTTTGCATTCTTAGATGCCTATAGAGGTTATCATCAGATCCTTAAGATCCCAAAGATGCGAAAAAACCTCGTTTATAACCGAGTTCGGAACTTATTGTTATATAACCACGGCCTTCGGTTTAAAGAATGCGGGAGCAACCTACGAGAGGGCAGTGAATAAGATCTTCAGTGGCCAAATTGGTAGATGTATGGAGGTGTATGTTGATGACTTGCTGATTAAGAGCAGGACCTTTGACCAATACTTGAAGGATGTCAAAGAAGTTTGCGAGGTGCTTCGGCGGACTCAGATGAAGCTCAATCCTAAGAAGTGCACATTTGGGGTAAGATCGGGCAAGTTTTTAGGGTACATGATTTCAAAAGAAGGAATCAAAGCAAACCCAGATAAGCTAGACACGTTACGAACTATGCCCCCACCGAAAAATATTAAGGAGGTTCAGAGGTTGACTGGGCGAATGGCCGACCTAAGTAGATTCTTGTCTAGATCGGCTCAGGGCGCCATTCCTTTCTTTAAAATCCTGAAGAAAACGACCCTGTTCCAGTGGAATGAGGAGAGTCAGTAGGCCTTCGAAGAAGTGTAGTCTTACCTAGAAGATTTGCCGACCTTGACGTCCCTGAAAGAAGAAGATGTGTTGTCCCTCTATCTATCAGTCTGTAATGAAGCTATAAGCGTTGTACTGGTAAAGGATCAATATCGAATGCAGCGTCCAATCTTCTACGTAAGCAAGGCCTTGCATGGACTGGAAGTTCGATATACTAACGCTGAAAAATTGGCACTGGTGTTGGTGCATGCTTCTAGGAAATTGAGACCATATTTCCAAGCTCAGACCGTCAAGGTAGTAACCGACCAGCCCTTGAAACAGGTTTTAGCTAGGTCAGAAACATCAGGAAGACTAGCAAAGTGGGTCGTGGAACTAGCCGAATATGACTTGGAGTTTTGCCCATGAACTGTACTAAAGGCCCAAGCTTTGGCTAATTTCCTAGAAGAAGGAACAACTATCACTGTCAACTAAGTACGGCCGGGCGGCAATAATGAACAATGGATGCTCTACGTAGACGGAGCGTCCATCAAGGAAGGATCTGGGGCAGGTCTCCTATTGTTTAGTCCCAGAGGAGAGGAATTTCCTTATGCTTTACGCTTCAGCTTTCAAGCAATGAACAACGAATACGAGTATGAAACTTTGATCACCGGACTACGGTTGGAAATATGGCTTGGAGTGAAAAGCTTACAGGTTTATAGCGACTCTCAGCTGGTTGTAAACCACGTCAAAGGGAAATACGAGGCAAAAAAAGAACCCATGAAAAGATATTTAGCTGTAGTTCAAATGTTATGGAAAGATTTCGAAAAAATACAGATAGACCAGATTCCTCGATCCCAAAATAAGCAGGCAGACGCGCTATCAAAACTGGCGTCCAATTTTAAGACCAACAAGAAGGTATTGGTTGAACATTTGCAAGAAAGAAGCTACGAGCAACAGACAGTGCAACCGATAACTCAGAAAGAGATGTGGGTGGATCCTATTGTATCCTATCTGTAGATAGGAGCCCTTCCCACTGACCGATCTCAGGCAAGGAAAATAAAGCTCTTAGCATCTAGGTACTCCCTGTTTAATGATATACTGTACCAAAAGTCGTATATTGCCCCATGGCTCAGATGCGCAACTCAGGAAGAAGAAGACTATCTCCTCCGAGAAATACATTTGGGGATATGTAGAAACCATCCGGGAGCTCAAACTTCGGCGCGAAAATGTTAGGAAATCTATGCGGGAACGCAACGGAATTCAAAAATTTATTTCCTTTAACCAGGATCGACTTCGTTTAAGCAACAAACATAACAAGTTAGTAGACGGTGGTTACCTTGCTTGATCTAAAAGATCAACGCTTTGACCGTTTAAGGAGAGTAGTGGTGCACGGAGCCGCCCAAGCGTTCGGCCTCTACCGCCAGTCCACACGAACAACCTGCAGGAATCCACCATTGGATTGCTACCAGAAAAATCCGGTTGCTAGACCGGCCTTCTCTCTCTAAACCTCTCACTAAAAAAATCTCTATTTTCACAAGAAACTATTAGTCTATTGGCATTGTGATTTTCAAAAGAGCTAGTCAAGCCCTCCTATTTATAGGAGTAACCTGCGCCCTATCTTAGTCCCCAATTGATTGGGATTAGCTTCTAGTAGATTGATGAGAAAGAAAAACATTTTCCTAATAAAAAAAGGAAAATACCTTTGATTGATTTATCTCATTTAATTTAATATCCTATATTAAATATTTTCAAGATATTGTCAATATCTTATATTGACTATATTTATCTTGTTACCAAAAATCTACTTTTCCAAAATCAATTAATATGCAATATTAATATATGGTAATCATATTAATCAAATTGCACAATCCAAGTGTAGCTTAATACACTAAAGAGTAAAAGTGGCGCCCCATATGCCAGCAAGTTGGCATCCGGAATATTCTTTAATTAATATAATGTTATGATTAACTAATTTGTAAAATACATGTGTATCAAACACATCATGTCATGCGCCCCACTTGTATAAAAATACATACATTTAATTAATCAACATAATTAATATTTTGTATTATATTTATTCATAATAAATAAATACCACCATATTAATTTACCACTATAACCTTTATAGTATGAGATAAATTCTTTCCTTATTTGGTTATCACTATAACCACATTTTAATCCGGCTAGATGTTCTTATGTGTGTGACCCGATAGGCTTTCGAATATATTGGCCGTAGACACAAAGTGAAAATTACGAAAATGCCCTTCATACCTAACGATCACGGGATAGCGTCTAGCAACACACCCTGAACCTCAATCATCAGAAGATTCAAATGCAATGACTACTACATTTCATGTGAAACGGTTACCGTGTAAATAGAATCCTATCGCTGTAATAATATCCATACGGTCGTACGTCGAGTGTCAAACATCAACGACCGTATCTTATAATCTGGATATCATGCTCTCTCGAAGTAACAAATTTACTTCCACTTTGCAAAGATTCACGAGAGTAAGACATTCCTTATAAAACGGCCCTTTCGGATATTCATCCCTACAATTAGGGTACGTGATTTCTGGACGAACAACATGTATACTCCGCATGCTTCAGTATCACACCCAATCACTACCGCATGATAGCCCCATGGCTAGGGCAAACCTCAATAGTGTCAATGCATGACAATCCACACCGTGATTCCATGTTGACTCCGGTCCTGAGGATAATTACACAACCGCCACATAGTGCGACACTTAACAGTGTAAGTGGGTCAGTCAAACGTACGCATTCTCTAATACACGTCCACGTACAGCCCAAGTTTCTCTACACTTCGATAGACGAGATCTATCCCTGCCCTTAAAGGCATAAGATATCCAATACGTGCTAGCCTGTTTGTACTATCAATGCCCTGTTTAATAGTACATAAGCCTAGAGACATTTAAGTATCAAACTTATTAAAGTAATTAGAGATCTCATCAACCGTAATCGCCTATCATGGTTTCTCTATCACAGTTTAATACTAAGGACCTTATCATATAACAATTCATAATTGGTTCTCTAAAAGAACAAATATATGACAACAGAAAACCATTTAATATATATGTATAAACATAAAAAAAATAGTAGAAATGATCCGACCCGGTCGGATCCGGTCCAACCCGATTGGGTTTAGGACACTATTTCAACAATTTCCCACTTGGCCTAGAGCCAATCACTCGTACACACAAGACCAAGTTGAAACACAAGAATCTCGTGCAATACTCGCAACCAGCCCTAGCCGTGAACGGATCAAGCAATGAATCTCCGACGAGACCCTGGTCTTTGCTTCAAGCAATGAATCCACTTACTATATCAGCTATATAGAAAAGGTGGAAGAACCCTATAAGTTTCAGGAATGAACCTCATAGACTCATATACTGCTCTCGCTGCGCCTCCAAGGGCACTACTGTGCTTTGGCTAAGTTGTAGAATTCACAATGATCTCTTGCTAAGAACTTTTCCAGCACACTGTATCACTTAATCAATGTGAATGCAAACCCAGACTGTAGCTCCTACTCGCCTTCATAAGACTCAGGATATACGTCTGTATAACTATATTTATCTGATTCCAAGTTTCGATAAACTAGGAAACCATCCTTAACTTGTTTAAGGATATTCTCGACATTCACCAGATTTACTTTCATACCTACTCATGACTCTTCATGAAGTATGAACATGTGGCATAACTCTTATGATGGATCCTATTGCAGCAGCAAAGGGAACCTTCCATAAGCATCACCTTTCACCTTATCTTTAGGACTAACGTATTAACATAGATAGATATTGAGAACTCCGGCTAGCAGTATCTCTTGTCGCGATCTATGCTAAACTCTTTTAGCATCACATCTATATAGGTAAACTATAAACTAACAGTAGTTAAATCTATCACCATAGATTCTTATTTAAAAAATAAGAACTGCTAATCCAAGTGCTTTCGTAAAGACCTTGAACTACCAAACATTAATTGACTATGACATGGGGTGATAATTCCCGAGAGAGATACCCAATACCTTACTCAAAAATCATAACACATTCCCACTATCCCTCTTGCACATTGGGGATATCCATTTTTTGACTAAATCAAACTCCTTTGATTATCAAACAAAGAAATTATATAGTTAAACTTGTTTGAGTCCATAAATGGATTTCATGGGCTCACATATCATGTTATCGTCTATGAACATCAAGCTGTCTTCCCAACTTCTTCAACACTATCATATAGCCATGATATGTACCTAGGTCGGACATGCGGAGTTCTACAGGTCGGACTCAGTGCGATGTTTATATAAGTCTACAGGACGGACACACGGAGTTCTCAGGGCAGACTCACTGTGATTCAAACCAAAGGATGAATATGAATGATAACCCTATGAGTGTGCCATTCGAAAGCTGATTATTGTCAAAAGGCATACTGGGGGGACCTGTATGGTTGGAAGATAAATAATAAAATAAATATTATATATGCAGGAAAGCTGACAAGGAGAAAAGGAAAGCAACAATAAATTTTCTACTATGAGCTGGCGTTTACAAAAAAAAAGTGAAAAAAATTGACAAGGCCTAGCCTATCAAGCGTCAGGAGCTGAATCCTTAGCAGTTGCTGGAGTCGGAACAGAGGAAGAAGCCTGGACGCCAGAGATTGGCCTAGCATGGTTAGGACGGTGCTTCACAACGACATCTTCCCCTAACCGAAATTCCTTCAGGCGATTAGCATACATCTCTTTGGCCCCCCCGATTGTAGTACTTGTTGAAAAGTGTCATAAACCCAATCGGGTTGGACCGGATCCGACTGGGTCGGATTATTTCTTCTATTTCTTTATGTTTATATATATATTAAGTGGCTTTTCTGTTGTCATATATTTGCTCTTTTAATGAACCGATTATGAATTGTTATATGATAACGTCCTTAGTATTAAACTGTGGTGGAGAAACCATGATAGGCGATTATGGTTGATGAGATCTCTAATCACTTTACTAAGTTTGATACTTAAATGTCTCTAGGCTGATGTACTATTAAACTGGGCATTGATAGTATGAACATGCTAGCATGTATTAGATGTCTTTTGTCTTTAAGGACAGGGATAGATCTCGTCTATCGAAGTGTAGAGACACTTGGACTGTACGTGGACGTGTATTAGAGAATGCGTACGTTAGACTGACCCACATTCACTGTTAAGTGTCACACTATGTGACGGTTGTGTAATTATCCTTAGGACCGTAGTCTACATGGCATCATGGTGTGGATTGTCATGGTTTGACACTATTGAGGTTTCCTCTAGCCATGGGGCGATCATGCGGTAGTGATTGGGTGTGATACTGAAACAAGCGGAGTATAAATGTTTGGTCGTATGGGAATCGCGTACCCTATTAGTAGGGGTGAATATCCGAAAGAGCTTTCTTATAAGGAATGTCTTACTCTCGTGAATCTTTGCAAAGTGGAACTAAATGAGTTATTTTGAGAGAGCTTGATATCCAGATTATAAGATATGGTCGTTGATGTTTTGACACTCGACTAACGACCGTATGGATATTATTACAACGATAGGATTGTAAGTTACACGGTAACTGTTTCACATGAAAGGTAGTAATCATTGCATTTGACTCTTCCGATGATTGAGGGTCACGGCGTGTTTCTAGACGCTATCCCGTGATCGTTAGGCATGAAGGGCATTTTCGTAATTTGAACTTTGGGTGTATGGACAACATATTCGGAAGCCTATAGGGTCACACACATATGAACATCTAGTCGGATTAAAATGTGGTTATAGTTGATAACCAAATAAGGAAAGAATTTATCTCGTACTATAAAGGTTATAGTGGTAAATTAATATCGTGGTATTTTTTTTATTATGAATAAATTAAATACAAGATATTAATTATGTTGATTAATTAAATATGTATATTGATACATATATATTTCGAAATATGTATATATATGATATACATGTATTTTGCAAATTAATTAATCATAGTATTATATTAATTAAAGAATATTCCGGATGCCAAAAAATTGGTAAAATGGGCGCCACTTTCTAATGTATTGGATAAATTTGAGTTGTGCAATTTAATTAATAAGATTACCATAATATAAATATTAGATATTAATTGATTTTGAAAAAATAGATTTATGGTAACAACTAACAAGATAAATATAGTCAATATAAGATATTGACAATATTTATTGAAAATTTTAATATAGGATATTAAATTAAATGAGATAATTCAATAAAAGATATTTTCCTTATTTTATTGGGAAAAATGTTTTCTTTCTCTTCAATCTACTAGGAAGCTAATCCCAATTAGATTGGGAATGACTAGGGGCGCATATCACCTTATAAATAAGGAGGCTTGGCTAGCTCTTTGGTATATCACAATTCCAAGAGCTAGTAGTTCTTGTGAAAAATAGAGAGCTTCCTAGAGAGAGATTTATGAGAGAGAAAAAGTCGGTCTAGCCGTCGAGTTTTTCTGGTAGCAATCCATGATGGGATTCCGGTGAGGTGTTCGTGTGGATCACCGATAGAGGCCGAACGCTTGGGCGGTTTCGTGCAGAAACTACACCGTGGACAAAGCGTCGATCCAATTGGATCAACCAAGGTATTATTTTTGTCTACTTCTTTTATGCTTGTTGCTTAAACGAAGTCGATCTTGGGAAAAAGGAAATCAAAATTTTGAATTCCGCTGCTTTCCAGCGTAGATTTCCTAACAGTGGTATCAGAGAGAGCTTCGAGTTTAAGCAATAAACATGTTAATTTGCGTAGTTAATTTTATCGTTTAAATCACGTAATTAAAAGATGAAATATTTTTTATTCACAAAATGATACACGAAAAAAAAGGTGATCGGGTGGTGCTCGGCCGACTGGTGGCGGCGGCAGGGCAGCCTGCTGCCGACGTCGGTTGACCGGTCGATGCTAGCGGATCTCCAAATTTTGTTTTGTGTATTTTGTGTTTCAATTTTAATAGTTGTGATTGATAATTCCTCCTTTGTTTAGTTATGTCATGTGGCTAACCAATGGTTCAAATAGTTCGGGCCATTGGGATGCCACATGAAATTAAAATAATAATGGTTTTTTCAAACTTTGTCTGGAAAAGGCCTAGGTCCTTTTCAAATATTTGGTTTGGAAAAGGCCTAAGCCACTTTCAAAATTATGATTTTGGAAAGTGGCCACATATTTCCGTTCTATCCACTGAGCAAGCTAGCTAGTCAGTGAGCCAGAGAGGCCATTCTGCAACCTGAAAAGCCTTATTTTCTTCTTTCTACCTATTCTATGCGTGCGTCTCGATAATCTTTTAGAAGAGCTTCCATGCCCATCTTTTAACCAAAATATTGGCCTTTCCAAATTTTGTTTGGAATAGGCCTAGGCCCTTTTTAAAATATTTGATTTTGGAATTGGCCTAGGCCTAGGCCCTTTTCAAAATTTTGATTTTGAAAAGGGTCAAGGGAGATGTCTTTTGGTTTAGGAAACAAAAGGCATCCCTTTTGATTAGGAATCAAAAGGAAAGAAACAAGAGAGACTTAATTTTAATTTTGATTTATTTTTGGAATAGTTCTAATTAATTAAAATTAAAATTGAAATTGGTTTAAAATTAATCGTTAATTTTATTTCGATTAAAATCATTAATTAATTAAATGTTAATTAGTTAATTGATTGAGTAAAATTATTTAATTGATTAAACGTTAATCAATTAATAAAGACGCAAGTAGTTAAATTTTAATTTTATCTTTTTCATAAGATGTTATTGTATGGATTAGATATAGTAGATATAATATGATTATATGGACTCGATTGATCATGGATTCGACCGATAGCATAGATGTGAATGATTTAATTTTTCTGTTGGTTTAAAAATTGTTCTAGGCCGTTATGAAGAATTTGACCTAGTTTATTTTCTGCATCTATTCCATTCACGTGACCTTGTTCATGTGATAATTCATCGTGAACTGCGAGAATGAATCAGGTAGAGACTGTAGAATTAAGTCAATACTTAACTCTCGTTTCAACTTGTGGCCCAGCTTCCCAAGCCTCTCTATGTACCCAATCATCTTAAGCACGTGTGACCCCACAGGAGTCCCAGATGCCATCTTACAACTAAACAGGGCCTTCGAGACCTCGTACCTCTCAGTACGAGACTGAGAAGCATAGAGTTCCTTTAGGTGGACCATGATTGTGTAGGCGTCCATAGACTCATGCTGTTTTTGCAATTCAGGTGTCATCGAAGTAAGCATGATACATGTAACATCAGTATTGTCTGAACAGTGCTTGTTATACTTCTTGACAGCATCTGCAGCCGAACCCTCAACGGGCTTCTCCGGCAGGGCCTTATCCAAGACATAGCCAATCTTCTCGTGCCTCAAAACGATTTTGAGGTTTCTTTCCCAATCGAGAAAATTAGTTTCGTCAAGCTTATTGTCGATGATAAAATGAAGGTTCAATTTGTTTGACATTTTCTACAACAATAAATAAAGATAGAATAAGTAAAAGCTCATTTATTTAAAAACCCTAAATTTGCACTTAAAATTTTATAAGGTTTTACTCCCAATAGCCAACTATTCCCAATTGGATTTCAAGAATTTAATTAATTCTTTAGTGGCTAGGATCCCATCTAGTTATCTCGATTCCTGTCGAGGGCCGATCAACCAAGATAATTTCGAAAGGTAGGTACTCCTACCAGTCGCATCGTATGCGGCTCCCAGTGGCTGACTAGTCAACTCTTTGACGTTTCACATCTCTATGTGATAGTCAACCCCTTGTCTCTAAAATCAGACGGTCCTGACGAGGGCCAATCACCGCAAGATTTTAGTCGAGTCGTAACCCAAATATTCATGAGATCTCGTAACGATTATATCTCGATAATAACGATATACCCGTGGTAGGTCACTCCCGACGAGGGCCTATCAGTTGGATCCGAACAAGGGCTCTTCACTGTCATTATAATATAGGGAGACAATTTTGGCTCGATTTTTTGGCGTGGGAATAATTTTAAATTAATTTACGTAATTAATTTTGTTTGATTATGGTCTCATCTACTATGTGCATATTACTACGATATCATATAAAGTAAAACATACACAACATTCCGCGCATAAAATAACCGGTATGATCATGGACTTTTCCTAGGTGTGGTTTCGAATACAAACTGACGAAACCGCGGGTCACAAACTAAGGGTGTCTGCAACCGCCAATAGGATCTTTATTGCTGTACGCCAATGGGTTCTTTATCTCTCTTTGGTCTACATCTTCTTGCTCCATTCTTGTTACATAATAATCTATCTAATAAATAATTACACCCGCCGCATACGGGGGGAGCTAATGAGATAAATGCAAAAAGTAAACTAGGTCACGTTCTTCATAACGGCCTAGGATAATTTTTGAAAAACCAACATAAATAAAACATTCCCATCTATCCTATTGGTTGAGTCCATGATCAATCGGGGTCCGTATAATCATATTATATCTACACATATACTTCATACAATTACATCTTATGAATAGATCAAATTTTAATTTTTAACTACTTATGCATCTTATTTTATCACATCAAATAATTAAATAACATTTAATTAATTATATGACTTAATCGAAAATAAAATTAACATTTAATTTTAAATCGATTTTAATTTCAATTTTATTAAGTTTGAACTATTCAAAACAAAATTAAATTATAAGGTCTCCAATTTTGTTTCCTTTTTATTTGGTTCTTAACCAAAAGGGATGCCTTTGGTTTCCTAAACCAAAAGGCACCTTCCAAAACCAAATTTGGTTTAGGCCTGGCCACTTTCCAAAATCAAAATTTTGGAAATGGCCTAGGCCTTAGCCTTTTACAAATCAAATATTTGAAAAGGGCCTAGGCCTATTCCAAATCAAATATTTTGGTCATCAAGTTTTCTGGCGCCATTTGCGGGGAATTCAATCAATATCTCTCAAGTCATTGGAAGACTTGGGTTTAGGTTGTTTTATTTTTATTGTTTTCTTGTTGTTTGTTTCTTGTAGTTGTTGGAATAGTGTCCTAAACCCAATCGGGTTGGACCGGATCCGACCGGGTCGGATCATTTCTACTGTTTCTCTATGTTTATACATATATTAAATGGCTTTTCTGTTGTCGTATATATGTTCTTTTAAAGAACCAATTATGAATTGTTATATGATAACGTCCTTAGTATTAAACTGTGATAGAGAAACCATGATAGGCGATTATGGTTGATGAGATCTATAATAACTTTAATAAGTTTGATACTTAAATGTCTCTAGGCTGATGTACTATTAAACAGGGCATTGCTAGTATGAACATGCTAGCACGTATTAGATGTCTTCTGTCTTTAAGGGCAGGGATAGATCTTGTCTATCGAAGTGTAGAGACACTTGACCATGCGTGGGCGTGTATTAGAGAGTGCGCGACGTTAGATTGACCCACTTACACGGTTAAGTGTCACACTATGTGGCAGTTGTGTAATTATCCTTTGGACCGGAGTCTTCATGGCATCACGGTGTGGATTGTCATGCTTTGACACTATTGAGGTTTCCCCTAACCACGGGGCGATCATGCGGTAGTGATTGGGTATGATACTGAAGCATGCGGAGTATACATGATTGGTCGTCAAGGAATCGCGTATCCTATGATTGTGATCGAATATCCGAAATGGCCTTCTTATAAAGAATGTCTTACTCTCGCGAATCTTTGCAAAGTGGGAGTAAATGAGTTACTTCGAGAGAGCATGATATCCAGATTATAAGATACGGTCGTTAATGTTTGACACCGACGCGACGTCGACCGTATGGATATTATTACAAATGATAGGATTGTAAGTTACACGGTAACTGTTTCACATGAAAGGTAGTAGTCATTGCATTTGACTCTTCCGATGATTGGGGGTCACGGTGTGTTGCTAGACGCTATCCCGTGATCGTTAGGCATGAAGGGCATTTTCGTAATTTGCACTTTGTGTCTACGATCAACATATTCGGAAGCCTATCGGGTCACACAAATATGAACATCTAGCCGGATTAAAATGTGGTTATAGTTGATAACCAAATAAGGAAAGTTTATCTCGTACTATAAAGGTTATAGTGGTAAATTAATATGGTGGTATTTATTTATTATGAATAAATTAAATACAAGATATTAATAATATTATATTAATTAAAAGAATATTCCGGATGCCAATTTTATTGGCTGAGGTGGCGCAATTTGTGTGTGTATAAGATACACTTGGATTGTGCAATTTAATTAATGGTATTACCATATATTAATATTTGATATTAATATTTATATATTTTTTGGCTTCCAGCGTGTGATGCATCTAATATGCATGTGCATGATTGTGTCCAAAATATTTATATATAGATTTATATGTGTAATATATATTTGTGATATATACACATGTGTAAATTGATTTATGGTAATAAGATAAATATAGTCAATATAAGATATTGACAATATCTTGGAAATATTCAATATAAGATATTGACAATATCCTAGATTTATTTAATATAAGATGTTATAATAAATGAGATAAATCAATCTATTATATTTTCCTTATTTTATTGGGAAAATATTTTCTTCTTCTCCACAACTATTTGGGGCGCCACTTCTACTATAAATAAGAGGTGGGTGTCAAACTCTTTTGATCATCACAATTCCAAGAACTAATAGTTCTTGTGTAAAATAGAGAGCATCCTATAGAGAGTTGGAGAGAGGGGAAAAAGGCCGGTCTAGCAACCGGAGTTTTCCAATAGCAATCCATGATGAGATTCTGGCAGGCTGTTCGTGTGGACTAGCGGTAGAGGCCGAACACTTGGGCGGCTCTATGCAGAACTACTCTCCTTAGACTGTCAAAGCGTCGATCTTTTAGATCAACCAAGGTAACCACCGTCTTTAGCTTATTTGTTTATTGCTTAAACGAAGTCGATCCTGGTTAAAAGGAAATAAAATTTTAAATTCCGCTGCGTTCCCGCGTAGATTTCCTAACAGTAGTGCATGACCCGAAGCTCAAAGGAACCGTTATTTCCATACATTCCTGAGATTGAAGCTTTGGCTAGACACCGAAACGCTTTGCGCAACAAGGGGATTCTAGTTGAAGAAGTAAGTCGAGAATTGGAAAGTGGTAGTTCTAGTTCCGAGAGTTTTAGTATGGCTAAAGGAAACGAAGTCATTGAATTTGACCGGAGTTTGGATCAAAGAAAGAGTGTAGATCCGTCTGAGGAATGGGATGCAAGTCAATTCCAAGGCCAAGGTCAACAATCAAATCCTCCTTCCCTAAGGATGGAACCTCAACCGAGAGAAGGGAATATTGTGCATAATACCCCATTGAGCAATACATTTCAACAACGAACCAATATCCCTCGCCAAACTCCATAAGTCAATCAACCACAACAACCTCCATAAATGGACCCTCAATTTCTCCAACAATATCAATAAATGATGATGCAAATGGCCCAATTCAATCCTATGATGAATCCCATGATGAACCAGTTCCCTCAAATGGCCAATCCTTTTGCTCAACAATTTATCCCTCAAGCTAATCCTCAACCGGCCCCTATGGTGAACCCTCAACAGTACATGCCACAAACTCAGGTGAACCAAGCGGGTAATCGACAGGTGAGACTTTGTAGAGACTATGTGACACCGATGGCTACTACGGGACATAGCCCTATTCGAGTACCCAATGTTGCGGCTAATAACTTGGACATAAGGCAACACACGTGGCACCTACTTACGAATAATGCTGAGTTCGAAGGAAGAGCTATGGATGATCCGAATACTTTTATCAATATCTTCCTAAAGGTATGCAAGACGGTGAAGATCAACGGGGTTAGTGAGGAGGCGATTCAGCTTCTTTTGTTTCCTTTTGCTATAAAAGGGAAGGCAAGGGAGTGGTATTCATCTTTGGCTCATGATCCCTCCATACTTGGGACCAATTTGCAAGTGCATTTTTACTCAAGTACCTTCCACCATCAAAGGCCCTTGACCTAAAATCCGACATCTCCAACTTTGAGCAATTGGATGGTGAAAACCTATTTGAGGCATGGGATCGATTGAAAACTATGTTACGAAAATGCCCTCAACATGGATTTGAAGCATGGGACCAAGTGCATCTATTTTATAGAAATTTGGATGGTAATTCAATTCAACAACTAAATTCGGCATGTGGAGGATCTATAATGGATGTGGCACTAACTACCATTGAAAGGATTTGTGAAAATAATAGGCAATGGAGTTCGGGAAGAAGGCAAGTGAGAGAAAAGAAGCCACTTGTGACCGATATAGTAGATGAACCCGAGAGGAACTCCAACTTAGAAAACAAAGCATTGGCCATGGAACAAAATATGGATAAGATGGCTCAAGAAAACAAGAAAGCTCGGTTATGTCAAATTTGTGGTGGTGGACACTCGGCGAATGAGTGCAACATGCCTGCACCGCCTACTTCCTACATTATATCACAAGCAAACTCATTGTTATCCAATCCAAGCACACTTCAACAATCCATGATGAATGTTTATGCTATGGGACAGTTGAATATGGGGCAAATGGTAGTGAACCCTAATGTGAACAACCCCATCATTACTCCTATGGACATTAGCTTGATGTTGGACACACAACCCTATGATGCCAACTATGTGGGACAAGGCCGTGTCCAAAATTATGATTTTCAAGGGGTTTCACAAAATTGGCGTGACAATCCGAATCTGACTTGGGGTCGTAGTCCGAATCAAGGGCAATCTTCTAGGCCTCAACAAGACCCTTCTTATCAAGGAAATCAAGCTCCACGAAAACAACAATCCGGAACTTACCAACATCCGAATGCTCATCAAAATTAATCTAAAGGGAGCTATTATCAACCTCCACCTTTAGCCCCCATTCCACAAAAGAGCTCTACCGATATTCTCTTGGAGCAAATTAATAAGACGTTGCAATAGAATGGAAGAATGCACTAAGATCAAGGAAGGACTCTTCAAGACCAAGGTCGAACACTCCAAGATCAAGGTCGGGAGTTGAGGGATATGAAAACCAATGCCACCACATTTCAATCGGCATTGAGGAACGTTGAGACTCAAGTAGGTCAATTAACCGAGAATTCTAATACCGCACCGATTGGAGGCTTGCCGAGTAACACCGTGAGGAATCCTAAGGATGTGAATGCTATCTCTACAAGAAGTGGCAAGTTGGTAGGTAGTGACTCGGGTTGAAGGAGAGGGTTGAAGATCATGGTAAGAGCAAAGAGGATGATGTGGTAGAGAATGAGAGTGAAGATCAAGTTGTTGGGGAACAAGATAATGAAGCTCACAAGCAAGATGAGGAGGCATCCAAAGCGACTAGCAAAGGGAACACAACCTCTTCCAATCCACAAAATAAAGGTACAAGTAGCAATGGTATGAATACTTCTTCTACACCTTTTGATGTAAGCACTTTACCTTTTCCCCTAGAGGTCCTAAGAAGGATGTATTAACCAAGAGTCAAAATAAGTTCCATGACATTTTGACAAGGTTGAGATCAATATCCCTTTGGTTGATGCCATTGCCAACATGCCCTCGTATGTTAACTTCTTGAAAGGGATATTGTCCAACAAGGCCAAAATAGATGAGGTTGTTTGCCTAAATGAAGAATGGTCCACGGTCTTTCAAAACAAGCTTCCGCCTAAAAAGAAAGACCCCGTATGTTTTTCTATTCCTTGCACCATCGGCTCTATTAGGTTCCCGAAAGCTTTATGTGACCTAGGTGCTAGTGTGAATCTCATGCCTAGGAGTATTTACGAGAGGTTGGGCCTAGGTAGGTTGACTGAGATCAATATGACTTTACAAATGGCCGACCGGACTCTTAGGAGACCTATGGGAATTTTGGACGATGTGTTAGTTCAGGTTGATAAGTTTGTGTTTCAGGCCGACTTTGTCGTGCTAGATATTGTGGAGGACCCTAGAAATTCACTGTTACTAGGAAGACCATTTCTTGCTACCGGGGGTGCCAATGTAGATGTGGCTAAAGGTGACATCACTATGAGAGTAGGAGATGAGAGTGTGACCATGAATGTGTTTGATGCCATTAAGTACCCTCATGATGATATTGAGGAATGTGATGAAGTTGAGTTCATATATTCTTGTGTTTCCGAAGTTGCTAATACGCAGGGATATAAAGAGCCGATGGAGGAGTGCTTAATGAAATCTAGCACAATTCATGATGATAACGAAGAATTGCAAGAAGCGGCTTGTGAGTTGGAGGCAACACCTTTTCTAGAAGCATCGTGGCACAAATATTTGAAGCTTGGCTTAAATAGTGAGAAAGTCAAGCCGTCTATTGAGGAGCCACCAAAATACTTGGAACTAAAGCCACTCCCGGAGCACCTTAAGTACGCTTTTCTTGAGTCCGATAATTTGTTGCCTTTGATTATTTCTGCGGCACTAACATCTTTGCAGGAAGAAAAGCTCATGAAAGTGCTAAGGAGACATAAGAAAGACTTTGGGTGGAAGATGGTTGATATCCGGGGTATTAGCCCCGAGATTTGCAAGCATAAGATCATATTGGAAGAATATGTGAAACCGGTAAGGCAATGTCAAAGAAGGCTTAATCCACACCTTCAAGAGGTGGTGCGTAAGGATGTGGTGAAGATGCTTGAGCTTGGAATCATCTACGCCATCTCGGATAGTGAGTGGGTAAGCCTTACTCAAGTGGTGCCTAAAAAGGGAGGTATGACCGTTCAACCTAGTGAAAACAATGAAATGATCCCTACCCGTTTAGTTACCGGTTATTGTGTTTGCATTGACTATCGAAAGTTGAATGATGCCACTAGGAAAGATAACTTCCTTCGCCTTTTATTGATCAAATGCTAGAGAGGTTAAGTGGTCATGATTTCTATTGTTTTCTTGATGGTTTTAGTGGCTACTACCAAATTTGCATTGGTCCTAAAGACCAAGAGAAAACTATCTTTACATGTCCTTATGGTACCTTTGCATTTAGACGAATGCCTTTCGGGTTGTGTAATGCACCCGCGACATTCCAAAGATGCATGACGGCTATCTTTGCGGACATGATTGAGAAATTCTTGGAAGTCTTTATGGATGATTTTAGTGTGTTTGAAGACTCTTTTGATGATTGCTTTCATAATCTTGATAAAGTTTTGCAAAGGTGTGAAGACACCAATCTTGTGCTTAATTGGGAAAAATGTCATTTCATGGTAGAAGAGGGCATATTGTTAGTCCATAAAATTTCACGTAGGGGGATTGAAGTTGATAAAGCCAAGGTTGTGGCAATTGAAAAATTGCCCATCCCCGCAAACTTGAAGACCCCTCGGGTTTTTCTTGGTCATGCGGGCTTTTACCGGCACTTTATCAAGGATTTCTCCAAGATTGCTAGGCCACTTACACTCTTGATCACTGATTGAGCTTAAATTCACCCCGACAAGAACAATTTATAAAGACTCGAAACCGTGGGCAAACTAACTCTCTAACCGGAAGTGTACCGGGTCGATTGCTAGAATAGCTACAGGACTACGAGGTCGAACCCAAGGGAAAAGTGTTTGTGAATACCAAAGCGAACGTGTTACTTAGTCTAGGTGAACAATCTTTTTAAAGTGTTTGTTTACTACAACGACACTAAAGTGATTTATACTAACGAGTCTAAAGTTAGAGAAGAAAGAAAGAAGATTAAACTACTAAGTTTTGAAGATATATTAAGGGACATAGCCGAACCATGATCAAAATAGCTAATTTCAACCCCAAGGGTAGACAAAACCGGGAGTGTGCATTATAACAAACGAACTCTCGCATTCAATTTCACGGGTGTGTACTCCTAATCCCGGTGCTAAGGTCTGAACAACTCTCTCCTAACACCTTATGCCATGCTAATTACCCTTCCCTAAAGAAGATTCACTAACAAAACATGCTATGCACTAGAGCCGCTTAAACATAAAACGAGTGACCTCACTTTGGGCTCGGGCATAACAACTACGCCGAGTCTACGCCGTGATCTTAGAACCCCTTTTCTCACATCTCACTATCTGAACAACTCTCTATATTGATGTGTGTGATTTTGACCTAGGTGATCAATCTAGCCCAAATCTGTTATAACAAGTTCTAAGACGTGAAACATGCAAGATACAACAATAAAAAGCACTACCCACTCCCAATTTCATCACCCAAAGGGTGATTTCACCAAATTTCACATGATTCGACTATGAAAGGGGATTAGCTACTCATTATACTAGTTAAAACATAGAAGAAACAGTAAATTAAAGACATAACAAGTGAAAGGAAGAAGAAATATACCATTAATTTGCAGAAACTCGAAATTTAGATCCAAAAATACAAAATATAAAACTAATTAAAAGTTGGTCTCTTAGTGTTTGAAATAGAAATCTAAGCTGAGAAATGGAAAGATTAATCTAAAATAGTGTTGATTTAAGCTAAAAGAGTGTATTCTAAGCTATTACGAAATTCGAGCTAAGAAATGGGTAGGGTTTTGCTAAGAGAATGGTTATTCTTCAAGAAATAGTCTAAAGGAAAATCTACAGGAAATTGGCCTCAAAAGCACGTTTGGGAGGCTGAGACTGGCGTTTCAAATCTTCAAACGCGTTTAGCATATAGTTGAAACAGCTTTGCCGATCTTTCTCAGGCGTGTTCTTGGCTGATCTTCATCTGGAACACACGTTTGGAAGTTTCAAACATGCGTTTGGAGAACTTGGAACACGCGTTTAGGGCAAGTTGAAACGTGCGTTTGGAGAGGTTGAACTCTGATCAAGTTTGTAGCAGCTGAAACGCGCGTTTGGGGGGTTCAAACGTGCGTTTGAACCCCTGTTGCCCAAAAACTTCTACTTTTCTTCCTTTTATCTCTTTTCTTGCCTCGGTTATGCTTTTTACCGTAAATCATCGCCTTCCGGGTCCTCGAGACACTAATACCCTACTACATCATAAATGACCAAAAACATCCAAACAATTCCGGAGGGTAAAAGTGCTCGGGAATGGGGTTAATATCAACAAAAAGGGGTAGTAATCCATCAAAGTAACGGATTCACTCCCCGTGCCATAAGCTCACGATAATATCCCGAAAGCGGTCTAATTCACCCAAAAATATGCTGAAAGTGTGGTAAACGGGGATAAACAATGCACCGGAGTCACGTAAAGTTGACTCCTATCAACCACTAAAGACACTCCCTTTGTTTTCACTCAAGAGTGCGTTGATGCCTTTCACATGCTTAAGAAGTCGCTAGTGACCGCACCTATTCTAGTTGCACCTGATTGGTCGCAAGGGTTCGAGGTTATGTGTGATGCTAGTGACACTGCTGTAGGGGCTATTTTTTAGGACAGAAAATAGATAAGATATTTAAGCTTATCTACTACTCTAGTCACCCACTTAATCCCGCACAATCTAAGTATGCCACGACCGAAAAATAATTGCTTGCTGTTGTTTTTGCTTTTGATAAGTTTTGGTTGTATTTAGTTGGATCTAAAGTTATTGTGCATACTGATCACGCTGCATTGAAATACTTGTTTGCAAATCAAGAGGCAAAGCCCCGCTTATTGCGGTGGATTTTGCTTCTTCAAGAATTTGATGTGCAGATTAAGGATCGAAAGGGCTGTGAAAATGTAATGGCAGATCACATGAGTCGTATGACGTTTGATGTGGAGGTGCAAAGGTTTGAGCGGGAAATCAATGAGTCATTCTCGGATGAGCAGTTGATGGTGGTTGATACAATGCTACCGGTTAAAAGGAGTGCTCATAAGCAACGAAGTAATTATGGTGACCCTTGGTATGCCCCCTTTGTAAACACTCTTGCATGTGGATATGTGGACCCTAGTTTAAAGGATTACCAATGCAAAAAGTTTTACAGTGATATTCGATACAATTTGTGGGATGAACCATATTTATTTAGACGTTGCTCAGATGGTATAATTAGGAGGTGTGTGCATGATGGCGAGATTATGAATATCCTTTCGTTGTGTCATGACCGGGAAGCCGGTGGTCATCTTGCGGGTGATAAAACCGCCCTTAAAGTGCTTCAAAGTGGTTTTTATTGGCCAACTATCTTTCGTGACTCGTATGCCTATGTGAGAGCTTGTGACGCGTGTCAACGGGTGGGTAGAATCTCTAGGATAAATGAGATGCCCCAAAAGCCCATCTTAGAGTGTGAGATATTTGATGTGTGGGGGCTGGATTTTATGGGACCTTATCATTCATCGCACAATAACAAGTATATCCTAGTTGCATGTGATTACGTGTCGAAATGGGTAGAAGGCATTGCATCCCCTACAAATGATAGGAATTTGGTCATCTGTGAAGGATGCAGGTTCTTAGATCTAAACGAGTTAGATCTACACGCAGCGGATGGATCATGACTTATACATCACAATACATAATTAAAGGACTTAAACTACTACAAGGGGGTTAAGATCAAGTTACCAATAGTAAGAAGAGAAGCCAAGATCTTCCGATGTGTTCTCCAAACGATGGTTGGTGGACACCCTTCTTGATACACGAACCTCCTTGATATGCAACACCAAGAAAAACTCCAAGTTTTTCTTCCTCTGAAACCCTAGACAAGAAAAACAATTTTTTTCTCTCTTTTTCTAAGGTGGTGGTCGAATTATGCCCCTTGCAATTTCCCTCGGAATAACTCTCATTTTATAGGAGAGTAAATCCTTGGCCTCCAAGTTTCTAATTAATTAAATAAATAATTAAAAAGAAATCACAATAAAGGATAATTCCATTTATAAAGATTGTGATTAATCAATCAATCAATTACAAATCAATTAT
Organism: Gentiana macrophylla; assembly: GCA_026214975.1. Taxonomy (NCBI): domain Eukaryota; kingdom Viridiplantae; phylum Streptophyta; class Magnoliopsida; order Gentianales; family Gentianaceae; genus Gentiana; species Gentiana macrophylla. The sequence continues at coordinate 76,294,391 of CM047817.1, read as the reverse complement.
CTTTTATTAATTAATCACTTACCAAGTAAATAATTAATCATACAAGAAAATCAATTCTTGCATTTTAAGAGGTAGGAGGCGCCACCTAGCAGGGTTTCATGTCCACATAAAATGTCTTTTATGTGTATTATATTATTTAGCCCAACTAAATAATATCCATGCATATCAATTAATTAGCCCAGCCAATTAATTATCACCGAGTCCCAAATAACAAGAATATCATTCCGAATTACGAAGCCACATCGGGGACCATGGACTATAACCCAGAGAGCTCCAATAATTAATTATTCATCGAACAGAATAAGTACATTAATTATTAATTCCGGGATTACACCACCATAAACCCGAAACTGAACTCTACCGATTATAGATGTATACTTATACTCAACCCATAGAGTAAATAAGCGTCCACTGATATAATCACTACATACGGATTAACCCTCCATAGACTGTCCATTCTGAGTGGGAAGTCTCCGTGAAACCGACTCAGAATATCTTATCCTTATTTACCATTAACCCCCTGATGATCAATTAGTGCACATATCTGACTAGTAGCTAATTAGTCAAATGTGAACTCCCGGGATCGATCACTTTCTTAGGGCTAACAAATAAGGGGACTGTCTCTCTACTTACCGCAGGAAGGAATGGATTCCATGTCTGTGAAAATCAGAACTATTCACTCATCAGGAGATAGTGCCAATGAGAAGTGGCTTGGAACACATATTTAAGTGAACCGTAACTAACACATCAAACACTACCCCGAGACAAGCAGTACCCTGTGATCACCTCAGGATTAAGGTTGATCCATATATGATCATCTAATGATTTAATAAGATTCCTCGATTACGGAATTATACCGAGAAATTCATATTAAATCGGTCCAGTCCTATATGAATGCCATCATATATAAATGCCCTACGTAGGTACCTCTACGGACATCCGGATAAGACTATCACACTCTAAGGTGTTACAGGCGCATTATTGGTGTTTTAATCAAGAGACCCTAAACTCTGATTAAGTTCACCCCGGACTAACAGTTTAAGTATATCACCACTAACTCAATCCTCACGTGTAATCCATACACTGAGTTAAGTGGTTACATACATATATACTTAGGGTTTGCAAAGCGATGTATTACTTTACAAGCACAAAGCAAGTAATAAGGTGAGATAAATTCTGTCATTCATTATTAAAAACAATTACACAAATTGCCTTTCGGGCACTACACCTAACAATCTCCCACTTGCACGAAATGACAAGCAACGATTGTTTTTAGAGCACACCCTTTCTCATCTTATTCACAACACTCTCCCACTTGCTCTAAAAGTAGATGAGACATATCCATCAATGCCGTACCCTCCAAGCACTCGACTTGGTACACTGATTAGTTAGGTTGTCGACTCGAGACGATCCTAAGGATTGAAACGTCGCCGGTCCTTCCAATCAGGCGGTACTCTCTCTCAATATGCTTATGACTTCTTATGACTGAGAAGATCCTTCTAAGCTATCTCTTCACTATTTTCACGATAAAGTGATATCAGCTTATCAGACCTGGAATTACTCCCAGACCAAAAAGGAAATTCTAAGCACTATGAGTAAACACTGAGCCCGAGATCAACTTATTGATCATCCTTAATCTGACTACAAGTCGAATCGATTGTAATCGACCATATTCAAGTTTGCACCTGAATATACAAGCATATGATTCCTCGTTTTCTAAAGATACTTGAGGACGTACTAAACTGCTACTTATTGCTCAAATCCAAGATTCGATTGCAATTGACTCGTGTTAAGCTGACTTGCCCTTATCCCAGAGAGACTCTATCCCATTTTATCTTTATCCGAAGATTTGGAGAATCATTCCTGAGAGGTAGGGTAGGACAACTCTCGATGAATGCTGCAACCATATATGCACAATCATCTTATTCAATAAGATCGGTGGGATAGCCTATGACTCATTCTCGTGAATTTGACCGAATCAGATTCTTAGAACATAGTCCAATTCTCTCATCCAGAGAATCTTGGCGTGTCAGTTTCCGACTTCAGATAACACTCATGCTTGTTTCAAATCAAGTTTTGATGTTACCTTTCATGAACACTAATACTACTATTTTACCAATACTGATACCCAGTCTACAAAAGACTTATCAATATTCTAGTCAAGTCCACATATTTCAGAACATGCGACTTTTAATGACCTAGAGGTTCTCTTACATTCACAAAGGACATAAGTCCCGGCAGTCAACCTGCCATTTGTTCTAACCAAGACCTTTCTGTTCCGAATGAATCCAGACTCCGTTTTATGGCAAGAAAGTCTCAGGGAATCACCCCTATTTTCTGCTTTCTAACGAAATCAAGACTGAGTGGTGAGAGAGTTCAAGGTCTGGTTAACTCTCTACTTTTTAGGGAATCACCCCTAGACCACTCAGCTTTGTGCTGAAAGTTAAACTTTCCTATTCATTCGACTCTTTTCGGCGTAGAACCAATTACTCTCATCTGGGCTGAGACACTCAGGTGGTTCTACAAGACGACGAATGCAAGCTCGAGTACCAAAACTCCATTCACAGGGGATAAGGTTTTCGAACCAACCTCTCTCGATCGTAATCTATATACAAACACAAAGAGCCACAGGTTATCAATCACCCCAAAGAGACTATAAAGTCCACACAACCATAATGGGTCAATACTCCCACCGCGTTACGGGTGGATTGACATTCTGATCTAGTAGTATTTATCAGTGTAATCACCAACAACCGATGTTGGACGTGGTCTGATTAAATCAGATAGTAACTTCCTTTGGGTAACCGTACTCCAAGGTCTAAGGCTGTTACTTATAGATTCTATCAGAAGCCTTGTGACAGTCCAACTGTCACTTTCTGATCTCAAGAATCTTACAACCAACCTTCACTCGTCTCATTAAGGCATTTCACGAACAGTCAAAATCTGAACGTATGCGCAAAATCTCCAGTCCTACCTTCAAGCATTAAATGCTAAATGCCTACATTTACGGAAGTGGTGTGAACCGAATTCACTCCTTATCCATAAATTCACTAGCATCTTCTAGAGACTTATCGGTTTACATAATAATGTTAATGCGTTATTTTGCAACCAATTATCTTAATCGAGTTTAGGTGTATTGTAGTACATCAATAACTATATAGGGCAATCTATGGTTTCTTTCTCGGTGAGAAACATTCCACTAGGAGGCGGTGAGCATCACCCCGAGACTATGCTATAGCCTATTTATGAGCATGGAATACTCTATTCTCTGCTAAAATCATAGACTCCTCCTCGTATTCTTTTTTGATAAACTAAATCGCGTTTGAGTAGTTATCGGACAAAATGTCACCACTCAAAAACTCCCACTAGCTTGTGTCTCTCTCACTGAACCCGAAGGTCATGATGAACAAGCTATGTTACCCCTTCAAATCTATTACCCTCTCCCAATTGAAAGGAAACTTAGTCATTGTTCCTTTGAGATAGTGTTCTTAGACTGGGAGATAGGAATCACCCTTAGCCAGTCGTCAGGTCTTATCTCTAGGATATATGCACTAATTAATAGATATTGAAGGGTCGTTTATCTTAATACGGAAACCATTTGCCTATAATAGCTTAAGATGTGTTACATATACCTTTTCAGCATTTTTAGTGGTTCTGACTTTATCAAACAAAAGTCCGAGTCTCGGATTCGTACTACAAATGTCATTTTCACTTTCTATGAGGCAACAATATATCGAGTTGAAAGTGAATCCATTTGCTTCAATGAATATGAAAAACAGAAAAAATAAATTTTCCTATGATATTCAAGGATAGAATCCGAAATTCATTTCCTTATATTACTCCCACTATAGTAGCTGAAATTACTGCCCGTTGTTACTCTATTAATCGTTAATGCACAACTTCCTTGTTCTTCCAAAGAACTAAGCTACCGAGTTAAGTTACTCGGTTAAGAAAGTCGCTAAGGATTCATTGGTTAGTGATCCGAAATCACTTTCCTTATCCTATACTTTCTTTAATTAATGTTTCGGTTTAGCCTCAAAACTTCAGTTAAGATGATTAACACTTATAGACATTCTTTCCCATTCTTAACTTTCCTTAAAAAGAAATAGTCTTGAACTAGCAGTTCGTATGAGAAGACACTACTCGTGAACTGTGGGATGTCTAATGAAAGCGTTACCCAGTGGGACTAATTTTCTAAATTAGAAAAACATAAGACAAAAGCTCCCACTAGTTTATCGGTTTCATATACCGTCTAACTAGCGACACTTTAATTTATGATTCTCCAATTTTTCTATTAGAAAATTTCTTGTGTAGACACTACACCATTAAAATTCACTAGAAGAATTTTATCGTCCCAATCATCTTTCGAACTGACTACAGTCGTCTCTCGTTCAACACGATTGACAACAGTGACATACTTATTTACGTCATTTAAGTCTTGAAGGCTCCAGAGAAATATCTCTTCCAAAAAATTAATCGCATGTAAGATCAATAAGTACAACGTTCTAGTTACTTACCACTTTTTAACGAAGTCATTACTAGTCAATTTTACACTAGCAGTCTAGCACCCTAGAGAGATACATAAATAGTTGTAAATAAAATTGACAGAAGATAAATCCAAATCATACACTACTAATAAATTTTAGGAACATAAACTAAGTACTTATAGTCTATCCTACCGTTCCAAGGATTTAATCTAACGCCCAGTGCCGCCTTAGGGTAGGTCAAAGAGGTTTCGATTAATATTGAAGATCAGATTGAGAACCGAACATCTCATTTGTGATCGTCAATCACCTTTCCTTTTTCAGCCAAGGTACTACCAAAAATACCCTTTATGAGTGTGACCCATCGTCTCGATTTTTAGGTAGACCCGAGTGTGCCGCGCCTTAGGGTCGGTCGGTGACCGGCGAGTACCCAAAATCCTATCCTTTCGTAGACCAAGCCTTGAATTTTGATAGCGGTGAAGGCCTTCCTTAGGGGGCCGAAATCAAAGCCGGCACGAGGCGTCACCATTCTCTCACGTTGCTTGTGTCAACAGTAGAGGCCGTGGGGTCGGCTGTCGCCTCTCCCGCTCCCACTCAATATTTTAAAAAAAAAGTGGTGGGTTTACTGATCACGTTTTTGGACTTGATGTTACATTAAGGAACAATAAATCATAGTCCCGAATATTGTTGGTTATGTGGGCTAGCCCACCCGACCTATTCGTTAGAACATATGTGGCCGTCGGACGGGTCAAGGCTAGGAGAGCTCCGTTGAGCCGTAGTGGCTCTTCGGATGGCTCGATGTTGCCGCACCCGTGCAAAACGCCACACGTGGAGGGTGAAGTCGATTGAGCCGTAGCTACTATTGACCACCCAACCGTGGTTAAACCACTTTCGAACCTGTTTGCCCGTGATTATCCAATCCTTAAACATCAAACATTCACGTAGACACTACGGAACAAAAACGTAATCTAGTCTTAGGTAAGGTGGAATTCACCGAGAATCCAACACCTTAACCACGAGGTTTCGGGATTTTACTCCTTATGCTTTCGCAGAGTGGGATTCACCGAGAATCGATCACCCAACCTCGACGATTGAAAAAACCCGTGTTCCTCGGTTTTTACCCTAATTAGTTTCTAATTAATATCAAACAATTAATTAAAACTAATCGTGTGTTTTATACATGCCTAACTAATTCATCGAATTAATTTCTACATGTATGCATATGGAGTGGAATTCATGATATGATGTATGTCATGGCAATTTTCCGGTTTCACTCATACAATCTACACATGTATACTAGTGCGGAAAATAAACATCGAGATGGACCGTTGGCACCCCCGTATCTAATCTATTAAAATAAAATAAAATTAAAACCCTAATCTGCAGCTCTTTAGAATCTTCGACGATCGGCAAATCAAACGAACTCGGATCGGGACGACACTTTCCAGATCTGATCTTCATTCTTCGGACTTCAAGATGGACGGTCGGATCGGATCTTTGACTTGTCAATCTTCCTCGATGAGCCGCCCAACTTGTCTGCTTTGAAATAGACTCTTACAACGAAATAAGCATCATTTACTTCCCGAGGCCGATCGGGGATCAAGATGAATCCCGATCGTCCTTAAAATTTTATCTCACGTCCAAAACTCCATGATTATCGATCTGATATTCATTTCAACGGTCCAATACTTTCCAGAAAATCGAGGAAGTTACAGTGAATCCTGCGTTTTTTTTACAGCTGCCTCTTCTCATCAATGAACGGACATCCAAACGGACTCTGATCGACGCCAAATTTTGTGGGATTGTTCATCAACTTCCAATCTTGATTCTGACCGGAGGGATCTTCGTTTTAACGGCTCAAACAACGGAAAAAACAAAAAGACTAAACAGCTAGTGTACAGATCTATTTTCTGGAAATTAAACTTGCAATAAAAATAAATTACATAATTTCCTATACTCATGTAAACGAAAATTTCATCGTTTATATGAGTTTACAATAGATCTAACGGTTAAACAGTGCCAACCCCCAATCCATCTCTTCAACCATAGCAATTAATCATTATCAATGCATAAAACAATAAATAAAATTTACCTACATGCAATTCCACTTCTTTAAATCGTTTAATTATGATTATGACTATATAAATCATGGAACCTTGCTCCGATACCATATGAAGGATGCAGGTTTTTAGATCTAAACGAGTTAGATCTACGCGCAGCGGATGGATCACGACTTATACATCACAATACATAATTAAAGGACTTAAACTAGTACAAGGGGGTTAAGATCAAGTTACCAATAGTAGGAAAAGAAGCCAAGATCTTTCGATGTGTTCTCCAAACGGTGGTTGGTGAACACCCTTCTTGATACACGAACCTCCTTGATATGCAACACCAAGAAAAACTCCAAGTTTTTCTTCCTCCGAAACTCCTGCACAAGAAAAAAAAAAATTTTCTCTCTTTTTTAAGGTGGTGGTCGAATTATGCCCTTGCAATTTCCTTGGAATAACTCTCCTTTTATAGGAGAGTAAATCCTTAACCTCCAAGTTTCTAATTAATTAAATAAATAATTAAAAGAAATCACAATAAAGGATAATTCCATTTATAAAAGATTGTGATTAATCAATCAATCAATTACAAATCAATTATCTTTTATTAATTAATCACTTACCAAGTAAATAATTAATCACACAAGAAAATCAATTCTTGCATTTTAAGAGGTAGGAGGCGCCACCTAGCAGGGTTTCAAGCCCACATAAAATGTCTTTTATGTGTATTATATTATTTAGCCCAACTAAATAATATCCATGCATATCAATTAATTAGCCCAGCTAATTAATTATCACTGATGCCCAAATAACAAGAATATCATTCCGAATTACAGAAGCCACATCGGGGACCATGGACTATAACCGATGTAGCTCCAATAATTAATTATTCATCGAACATAATAAGTACATTAATTATTAATTCGGGATTACTCCACCATAAACCCAAATCGAACTCTACCGATTATAGATGTATACTTATACTCAACCCATAGAGTAAATAAGCGTCCATTGATATAATCACTACATACGGATTAACCCTCCATAGACTGTCCATTCTGAGTGGGAAGTCTCCGTGAACCCGACTCAGAATATCTTATCCTTATTTACCATTAACCCCCTGATGATCAATTAGTGCACATATCTGACTAGTAGCTAATTAGTCAAATGTGAACTCCCGGGATCGATCACTTTCTTAGGGCTAACAAATAAGGGGACTGTCTCTCTACTTACCGCAGGAAGGAATGGATTCCCTGTCTGTGAAAATCAGAACTACTCACTCATCAGGAGATAGTGCCAATGAGAAGTGGCTTGGAACACATATTTAAGTGAACCGTAACTAACACATCAAACACTACCCCGAGACAAGCGGTACCCCCCTGTGATCACCTCAAGATTAAGGTTGATCCATATATGATCATCTAATGATTTAATAAGATTCCTCGATTACGGAATTATACCGAGAAATTCAGATTAAATCGGTCCATCCTATATGAATGCCATCATATATAAATGCCCCACGTAGTACCCTCTACCGACAATCCGGATAAGACTATCACACCCTAAGGTGTTCAGGTGCATTATTGGTGTTTTAATCAAGAGACCCTAAACTCTGATTAAGTTCACCCCGGACTAACAGTTTAAGTATATCACCACTAACTCAATCCTCACGTGTAATCCATACACTGAGTTAAGTGATTACATACATATATACTTAGGGTTTGCAGCAGTGTATTACTTTACAAGCACAAAGCAAGTAATAAGGTGAGATAAATTCTGTCATTCATTATTAAAAACAATTACACAAATTGTCTTTCGGGCACTACACCTAACAATCTGGTTCATTAAAAAGCATATATTTGCTCGTTTTGGAGTGCCACGTGCTATTATTAGTGATAACGGTAGTCATTTCCACAACCGTCCTTTCAACATTCTTCTAGCCAAGTATGGGGTTAAGTATAAGTTAGGGACATCCTACCATCCCCAAACTAGTGGCCAAGTGGAAGTGAGCAACCTGGGGATTAAGCGTATCCTTGAGAAGACTATTAATTCACACCCTTAGGATTGGGCAAATAAGTTAGATGATGCGTTATGGGCCCTTAGAACCGCCTTTAAGACCCCTATATGTATGTCCCCTTACATGTTGGTGTATAGGATCTTGTCACTTACCCGTAGAGCTTGAGCATAAGGCATATTGGGCCACCCGGTTCCTAAACTTGGGGATGGTTTAGTTGGTGAAAGGCGGTTAGCACAATTGAACGAGTTAGGTGAGTTTCGCCATAGAGCTTACGAGAGTGCGAGAGACTATAAGGAAAAGACTAAGTTACTTCAAGATAGAGCCATTAAGCCCCAAGAGTTTAAGGAAGGTGACGAGGTCCTCCTTTATAACACTCGCCTTCACCTTTTTCAAGGAAAACTCAAATCTCGTTGGTCGGGTCCTTATATAGTTTCTAAAGTCTACCCCTCCGGTGCCATCGAAATTACTCACCCTAAGGGGACAATTGTTACAAATGGCCTTCGGTTAAAGAAGTATGAGAGACTCCATTTCGATGAGGCACTTGAGGTTATTCTCCTTAAGGATCCCATCCCTTGTGTTGGTTTTTGTGAGTCTTGTCAAGGACTTTAAACTTGATGAAAATCATAATCGTATAATTCCATCAAAACTTCTTTCTATCCACCTTTTCCACCTTTGTGTCAACGGTATAACTTTAAAGCTGACACCGTATAAGTCATTCCGTCGAGCCAACGATGTAAAAAAAAGGCGCTCGGGGGAGGCAACCCACCGTTTCTTTTTTTTTTTTTGCTTTAGTTTTTGTGCTAGGAGTGGTCTAGGGTGATACTTTGGGGGTATGGGTACCGTTTTTGAGTGGTTCTTCTTCGATCCGTTGTTGGCTCGTATCTTTTTGCATGGATATTGTTTTACTTGTTTGATTGTTTTTGCATCGCATGCGCCCCTAGTCGGTTCCCCTTTTTGGTTTCATATGATCGTGCATGTGACTTTGCGCCCTTTTATTATATCTCGATATTTGTTGCTTTTTTTTGGCATGGTGGCTGTTCCCCATGCATGCATTTTCTTGGTGTTTGTGTCTCATGGCTTTAGGTATTCGAGTGGAGCTTTCGTGGATAAGTGATGTACATGGTTTGCGCCTCTCTCCCGGGTTAAGCTAAGACTTCTTTTTCCTTTATCATTCACACATTGAGGACAGTGTTGCATTTAAAGTGGGGGGGGTGGTAGGCTTAGCTTTGATATTTGCTTCATTGTTTTTCTAGCCATTGTGTTGTATGCTTAGTGTTTGGTCATTTCTTTTGCAAAATTTGAGCACTTTTTAAATTTTTCCATGGTATTGATGTTGCATTCATATGTTGAGCCTTCACATTGATATGAGTAATGGTTTAGTGAATGTTTAAATGCATGTTTCTAGGCTTACTACCTTATCTTGTGGACGGGATTTTCATGCACGAATAGTTTTCTTTTCATGAACCATGGTAACTAATGACCGATTATGGTACACTTAGGCACCATTCGGCTACCAAGAACTCATATCATTAACTTCGAGATGAAATAGAAGGGCCGACCTTGGTAGAGTTAGGGATGACAATTATGGCGTTTCTTTGACCTGACTAGAGCCAAATAGCCATCCCGTGACATATTCCACAGTAACCCCTCTAAGCCTTGATAGGATGGTTAGACCCCTCATCGGACACTTAGCCGTTTGTATTTAGCCTGTAATTTCTTGACCCCCAAGCCTTATTTGTGGTCTACATTCCCTTGAACACCCTACTAGTTGAGATTAATCTTTTCTTTTTATCAGGCAAGTGTGGGGTGGTAGAGTGGTGTATTTTGTATAGAGGAGTTGGTTTTACGAGCTAAATCATGATATTGGAGGGTAGGAGCTCGATTCATTTTATGTGTATGTGATGGCCTTTGACTCAAACCTAATAAAAATTCAAGTTCAAAATCAAAAGAAAAGAAAAGAAAAGAAAAAAAAAGTCATGAAAAGAAAATAAAAGGTTGAGTCAAAGAAAGCCAAGTGTTTTAGGACTCGTCTATTGATTTGTATATGATGTTGGTGTTGGGGTGAGTTTTAGTGAAGAAACATGATTTGTTATACATTTTTGCCTCGTTACACTTGAGACATAGTGCGATATGGCATTTTATTTCTTGGATCATGTTTCTAGTTTCATTTTGAGCTAGAGAAGCGTAGAGCTAGCTATGTTTTGTATTGTTACACCCCATGATAGAGCTTGCTCGTTTTGTCGCTTTCTTGTTTATTCCCCAGAAATTCCCTTCGGTTAGCCCCGTCCCGAGCCTAACGTTACAACCTTTCAATTCCTACTTGACCTTGCTTAGCCTCGGTTTGGCCTCGATTAGTGGAGATGCTTATGAAGTATGAGCCTATGGTGTAGTCACAATAACCTAGCATCCATAATCCAAACCGGTAAACCATGGTAAATGTAGGAGAAGCTATTCACACACACACACACATCCCATTTGCTTGATAAAGTATGGTTAAGTTGCATGCATTTACTCTTTTACTTGTCGGTTATCATTGATATATGATTGACTTGAACTACGCGTATAACGTTCACTCTTTGGTTTCTTTTAAAACGCTCATTTTGCTCGAGGGCGAGCAAACTCTAAGTGGGGGGTGGTTGATGAGAGTCAACTTTACAATGCTTCGGTGCATGTTTTAGCCCCCATTTACAACATTTTTGGCTTGTATTGGGTAGTTTTAGAGTATTTATAGGGTAAAAACACATTGAACACTCACTTTGAGGTGAACCGTCACATTGATGGAAAACCTCACCATTTTACGATGTTTATGGCCCTTTTCGAGCCCTATTTATCTTGCGGGATTATGCTTGGTATATTTTTCTATGTAAATGCAGGAAATAGGTGACTCATCATCCCGGAAGATGAGGCACGAGGCTTAGAAAGACGAAACCGAAGCCCGGGAATGGAAATTGATCAAAAATAGTTGTTGCTTTCACCATACGTTCACTTCATCAGTAATTTTATCCTAGATACAAGCATTTTCTAGACTTGTGGTCTTCATGAGAGTTGTAGACAATTGAATGAGCTTTCCAACGCAACTAGAATCACATCAATCGGATGTCTACAACTCAAGTTATGGCGATTTTGCTGAGCTGCTGTGAAATCGGCGCACGCCAACTTATTGTGGCGCGCGCCGAACGTCACTGTAGCTATTCAGAGAATTTCGGAGTTTTAGTGGCGCACGCCGGACCTTTTAGTGGCGCACGCCGAGTGCTGCAGATAGCAGTTTTCAGTCATATAAACCCAATTTGGATCGAATTTTGAACCTAACTATTCATTCACATCTTCTCCCCTTTCCCTTTTCTTCCCTTTTACTCCTCTAAATCCTTCCTAGCCCTCATTTCCCTTAGATTAGACTTAAATTAGTTTTGTTTCTAGCTTAAATCTCTTCTCTACTCTTGGTTTGTATCAATTTGGGTCATCTTCTTCATATTTGGACATGAATGTTGAATCAACTTTATGCAACCCGACTTTTATCACGATTTTGGTAACTAATTTAGTTTCTTTCCTTGTTTTATGGCTTTAATCTTCTCTTTGATTGTTGTTTCATGCTTTGTAATGAGTAGCTAATTTCTATCATAGTCAAACCATGTGAAAGTTGAAGAAATCACCCTCTAATTGATGTGTTTGGGAATGGGTAGTGTTTAATTGTTGTTATATCGATGAATTCATGTCTTAAAACTTGTTCTTAGAGCATGAATTAGACTGTATACCTAGTTAATGAAAACACACACCACTTTTATAAATGTATGTTGCGAAGGGGTGTGGGAAAAGGGGTTTTAAGATCGTTATTTACAATTGACTGAGTTGTTTAGATCGATTGGGTAACGAGGTTTGTCGGTGTAAATCGAGCGGCTCTGGAGCGTTTATCTTGTTTCGGTCAGTTAAATCCTTAAAGGCGGACTGTTGAACCGGGCAAAGGGTACTAAGTTGTTGCATGGCGTCTAGTACTATCTTAGAAGTTTGCACCCATGAACGAGTCGATATAAGCATTAGGATGGTTGGTTGGTAGTCTCCATTCCCAAATAATCGATTAGAGGGGCGAAAGTATTCGATTGGATCGTGATTTGGCTATGCCTATTTCTCTCTTTATCTCTTGTTTAAATATCATTTTAGCATAATCAGAACTTGAATGAACTTGATTAACCTAAACTAAGTATGAGAATGACTTTGGTACTCGATTGATTCCTTGTGGGATACGACCTTGCTCACCTCTATAGTACTTCCGACCCGGTACTCTGCCGGTTAAGGTTGGTCGCTACTATTTTGGTCATCGAGTTTTCTGGCGTGCGCCGAACGTCACTGTAGCTATTCAGAGAATTTCAGAGTTTTAGTGGCGCACGCCGGACCTTTAAGTGGCGCACGCCGAGTGCTGCAGATAGCAGTTTTCAGTTATATAAACCCAATTTGGATCGAATTTTGAACCTAACTATTCATTCCCATCTTCTCCCCTTTCCATTTTCTTCCATTTTCATCTCTTTACTCCTCTAAATCCTTCCTAACCCTCATTTCCCTTAGATTAGACTTAAATTAGTTTAGTTTCTAGCTTAAATCTCTTATCTACTCTTGGTTTGTATCAATTTGGGTCATCTTCTTCATCTTTGAACATGGATGTTGAATCAACTTTATGCAACCCAACTTTTATCACGATTTTGGTAACTAATTTAGTTTCTTTCCTTGTTTTATGGCTTTAATCTTCTCTTTGATTGTTGTTTCATGCTTTGTAATGAGTAGCTAATTTCTATCATAGTCAAACCATGTGAAAATTGATGAAATCACCCTCTAATTGATGAAATTGAGAATGGGTAGTGCTTAATTGTTGTTATATCGATGAATTCGTGTCTTAAAACTTGTTCTTAATGCTTGAATTGACTTGATCACTTGATTCATGAGCTCACACACCACTTTTATAAATGTATGTTGCGAAGGGGTGTGGGAAAATGGGTTTTAAGATCGTTATTTACACTTGACTGAGTTGTTTAGATCGATTGGATAACGAGGTTTGTCGGTGTAAATCGAGCGGCTCTAGAGCAATTATCTTGTTCCGGTCAGTTAAAACCTTAAAGGCGGACTGTTGAACCGGGCAAAGGGTACTAGGTTGTTGCATGACGTCTAGTACTATCTTAGGAGTTTGCACCCATGAACGAGTCGATATAAGCATTAGGATGGTTGGTTGGTAGTTTCCATTCCCAAATAGTCGATTAGAGGGGCAAAAGTATTCAACTAGATCGTGGTTTGGCTATGCCTCTTTCTCTCTTTATCTCTAGTTTAAATATCGTTTTAGCATATTCAAAACTTGAACACATTTGATTAACCTAAACTAAGTATGAGAATGAATTTGGTACTCGATTGATTCCTCCTGGGATACGACCTTGCTCACATCTATAGTACTTCCGATCCGGTACTCTGCCGGTTCAGGTTGGTCGTTACTATTTTGGTCATCAGTATGTTTTAATTTTTCTTATTTATTTTAATTATGTAGTAGTTAGTTTATTTTACCCCATGTGTTATAGATCTGATTCGTTGGTGAAGAAATCATGAAATAGTAGTTGCGTTCTTCAGATCTGCGACGGTCTATATCGCTAGATCTGAATACCTAGTAAATTACTAATTCATGATAATCGGCGCCAGCTACGTTGATCGAGAGATTTAATTTACATGTTTTTGGCCTGATCAACTATTTACATGATATCATAAATTAACATGAAGGACTGTTAGTGAAGTGTTAAATTAGGACATTATCTTGATGGACCCTAGGAACATGCTGGTCAATGTCGACAGCTGTCTAGGCGGGTTTGTTGAATGAGTTAGCACTCAATATCGATAGCTCTTGTTCTTTATGCGTATGGGCTGTTACGGACCAATTAAGGAGGGTAGCTTGCGTATAGATTATCTACTGCCATTGTCGGAGTAGATAGGGTTAGGAGTTGTACCCGTAGCTGAACAATGAATAAATTCACCAATGGGGAGGACTGTTGCATGTGTGTGTGTGGGGGGGAATAACTAATTAGTCATAATTGAACTAATACATTAGAAACTCTAGTTTGCTTCGTGTGAACTTGCATAATCTTGCTAGTTGATTGTTACCAAATTTACTACTATCTATATTATAGTTGGTCGTAGACCGTTATCGTGACAAGCTCAATCTTGAAAATTACACATTCTTACAAATCTCTGTGGGATCGACCTTGATTTTCCAGTACTCTACTACGATAGACCTAGTCCTATTGGTAGTAAGTGCCTTGCACGCGATCAGTACCTTTGGGTTCATTTGATGAAACAAGAATATGAAACCAGACCTTTATTACAAAAGTTTTGCAACACTGTTTTTAATCAATTCAATACAAACATAAAAGTGAAAAGGTCAGAGACAATGGCCTTGAATATAAAATGGATAATTACTATGCTCAAAAGGGCATCATTCATGAAACTTCTTGTGTGCACACACCACAACAAAATGGTGTTGTAGAAATGAAACATCAACACCTTTTGAATGTTTCTAGAGCACTAAGGTGTCACTCTGGCCTTCCTATGAAATATTGGGGTTTCTGTGCCAAACATGTTGCCATGCTCATAAACATTACACCTACACCCTTACTTAAAGAGCAAACACCTCATTTTCTTTTTTATGGCAAAGCACCTGTTTATATTGACCTTAAAGTGTTTGGTTGTTTAGTATATGCTAGCACTATTTCACAGGGCAGAGGAAAGTTTGATAGAAGGAGCAGGCAGTGTGTCTATCTTGGTAATCCTCCACACACAAAGGGTTACACATTACTGGACCTCAATACCAGGGAGTTTCTAGTTTCTAGAGATGTTATTTTTCATGAACATCCTTTCCATTTCTTAATATTACATCTTGGAGTCCTAATCACACTGTTTTACCGATTCCCAGCTTTCAAAATATCAACTCTGATATTCTAGGGCAAAGTATTACACCATCCACTTCAGTCACTTCAGGATATCATGCTGAGGATTCTACTGATTCACAAACAACAGATTTGAGGCACCATGATTAGGATTCTAATAATTCAGAAATAGAGGTGCCTGCACCTCCTCCTACAAATTAAAATGTAAGAAGATCAACTAGAAAAATGAGACTACCTACACATCTTCAAGACTATCACACAAAGCTAGGTGCTGCTGTCACTTGCACACCACATACTTTGGACAAAGTCCTCAACTATGATCATTTTTCCAACACCTACAAAGCATTCTCATGCAACATCTCAAATGAACAAGAACCTACATCATATCTTCAAGCATCCCATAATCCAAATTGGAAACAGGCAATGGAAGAAGAATTAGAAGCTTTGCATAAAACAAAGACTTGGTCTCTAGTGTCTTTACCCCCAGGAAAGAAACCTATAGGCTGCAAGTGGGTGTATAGGATCAAGAGAAAGGCTGATGGTGATGCATGGTCCAAGTAATAAAATACTCGATACCTAAATAACCAACTAGCAAGAGAACTAGGTTCAATCGTAGTATAGCTAGATAGAGTCGAGGTCGATCCCACAGAGACTCGGCTTAAACAAGTACAACGTTATTAAACTAAAAATAGATTAAAGGGCGGTCTACGACCAACTATAACGTAGAGATAAAGGGTGGCACGATAGAAACACAGAAACTAACAATACGACACAAATACTAAAACACTTATTTTTAAGGTTTTATAAGACTCTAACAAACGGTATTGATTACACTAGTAGTAATTACTCCCCCATATATGTATATCTAAGCCGAGACAGAAAATACATTAAGGTTGATTATAACTGGATCTAATTCGTGAACGGATAAAAGATCCTTATGCTTAATTATGAATCCTTCCTTGGACATGATAGAACATCATATAACAAGCATGCTATACCAAACTAGGGATGCCGATCTAAAATCGTCACCTCATCTAGGCAACCACCATGGACGGGTTGGCACACCTCCTAAACGATCGGCTAACTAATGTCCTAGTAACATGATAATTTTCACAATATATCATATTAATTTACGAGAACGATGTAACAAATTGGCCGGATCTATTACATGTTTATATGAAAAAGAGAAAGCATGACGTAGCCGAAGTCGTTCATAGAAAATTACTAGAATCTTGATGGCTAGATCTAACCATATAGACCGTGGTAGATCTAGACCGGTGACTCCAGAATTTGCTCGTAAAACGCTTTCGTACGGCTTAGATCTACATGAATATGGGATTGTTAATTAACTACATCACGAAATCAATACACAAACGACTACTTGAAGAGAGTTTGAGAAAGTAATAATACTTGAGTAAACTCAACTTGTTTATTCATGATAAAATGAAAGAGTATAAATAGATACAAGCTTGAAGGTGAGAGGCCCTAGTAGGGTATTTAATGCTATGGGCGGCTAGATACTCCTATCACATAATAGGACAAACTAGAGTTACTTTATGTCATATACTTTATGTCATATTAATTGTTTATACAATACAATTAATATGTCATGTTACAAGTAATGTCGTATACAAGTAAAATGTATTACACGGTAAAAAGGTAATAATTCCACACCTCCCTCAAACTGGGTTGTATATGTCTATACAGCCAAGTTTGCGACTCAGTCTGCTGAACATAAGTGGTGGAATGGCCTTTGTGAGAATATCAGCATTCTAGGCTGCTGAGGAACATATTGAAGTTGAATGATCTGGGCATCAAGCTTCTCTTTAAGGAAATGTCTGTCAATGTCCACATGTTTTGTCTTATCATGATGAATAGGATCTTCTGCCATGCATATTATTGTCACAGCCGAGTATGATAGGTTGCCGAGGGGATTCTTGAGAAGTTCGATGGGACTTTTTCAGCCATAGTGCTTCACGGATGCCCAAAATAAGTGCCACTGAGTTCGACTTCAACCTTGCTTTAACTTCTAGAGGCAGTGAGGCTGTTTCTTGCTTCTCTAAGTGACAAGATTACTCCATACATATGAACAATAGCTTTGTGGTAGACCTTACATCTATGTGGCGGCCCGGCCAGTCGACATCAAGTATAGACCTTAACGATATCTCGGTGGACTTAGTGAAATTTAAGCCTTGGCCAGGAGTTGACTTTTAGTACTTGATGTGCGGACACGACATCCCAATGTTGCTTAGTAGGGTAGTGCATAAACTGACTGACAAGGCTGACTCTATAAGCAATATCTGGTCTTGTATTGGAGAGGTAAATGAGTTTTCCTACAAGCCTATGATATTGTTCCTTTCGTACAACAATATCACAATGCACTAGTGGATTCTGGGGTCTACTGGAGAGATAGTTTGGTTTGCACCCTAGCATGCAAGTTTCCTTCAAAGAGTCCAGACATACTTTCTCTGTGAGGCGAGATACCACAGGCTGTTTCTTGCTATTTCCATGCCAAGGAAGTACTTGAGGTAGCCCAAATCTTTGACTTGGAAGACTGTGCGGTAGGGTCTTCAATTTTGGATCTCAGCGGGTCATCACGATGGGATGATATCATCCACATAGACAATAAGGATGGATCTTCTCTTATTGATTGTTTTGATAAACATGGTGTGATCGAGTTGCACCGATGATATCCAGCACCCCTAACCACGTTAGTAAGTTTGCCAAACCATGCTCTTGGGGATTGCCGGGGCTATCTGAGAGATTTCTCGGGTTGCAAAATTTCCCTTTGGTGTAAGCGTTAGTGAAACCAGGAGGTACAGTCATATAGACTTCCTCAGTGAGGTCACCATTTAGGAATACATTCTTGATATCCAATTGGTGAAGTGGCCAGTCAAGTTGGACAGCAAGGGAGATCAGCACCCTGACTGTGTTTAGTTTTGCCACAGGTGCAAAGTCTCTTTGTAGTCAAGTCCATATGTTTGAGTGAAGCCCCTTGCAACTTGATCCTAGCTTTGTACTTGTCAATAGTACCATCGACATTGTACTTGATGGTGAATACCATTCTGGTGGCTTGTCTTCTTTCCTTGTGGGAGAGTGGTGAGATCCCAAGTATGGTTTCCAAGAAGAGCATCATTTCGATTTGACAAAGACCTTCCACCTGTCTTGTTGAAGATCTTCCTGTATATTCTCAGGAATGGAGTGAGTATCCAAGTCCTGTGTAAACATAGAATAACCAGGTGACAAGTGATCATACGACACATAATCATGAATAGAGTGATCAGTGCATGATCTCTTTCCTTTCCTGACAACAATGGGTCCGTCATCAATATCAGTAAATGTGTTCATAAGTTTAGGAGTGTGAGGAGAATCAGCAGGCTGCTGAGGTTCAGTAGGTTCAGTGTCAGGAGGCTGATGAGTATTATTAGGCTGCTGAAGATCAGGAATCTGCTGAGGAGTTGTTTGAGGGATTGGAATGGGCTCAATTTCCTCAACTGAGGATGTAGTGGGAGTTAGCGGGCCATGAGAAGAGGGAAGTGCTTCAATTTCAATCAGGTTTCCATCTTTGACCTGTCTCATTGAGTCTTGTTTGTAGTAAGGGGTTTTTTCAAAGAATTTTACATCCATAAAGTTGTAGAACCTTTTGTCAGTGGGAGAATAACACTTGTAGCACTTATGAGCTTTAGGGTCAAGTTTGCTTCTGTGTTGGGCATGAATATAGACAAACACAGTACATCCAAAGATTTTTGGAGGCAAGTCAGCAATGAGATGAGGACAGGGATGAGTTGTCAGTAGGGTTTGGATGGGAGTCTTGAAACCTAACACTCTGCTGGGTAACTAGTTGATCAGATATGTGACAGTTAATATAGCTTCACCCCACATGTATTTTGGCACATGAGTGGTGAACATGACCGATCTAGCCATCTCCAGTAAGTGCATGTTCTTCCTCTCAACAACCCCATTCTGCTGAGGTGTCTCTACACAACTACTGATGTGAACTATTCCCTTATCATTCAGGAAGGTGGTGAGGTTGGACTCATAGTATTCCAGTGCATTATCTGTTTTTAAGATTTTAATCTTTGTGTCAAATTGAGTGGCTACCATGTTATAGAACTCTTGGAAGATGGTTTCAACTTCAGATTTATTTTTCATAAAAAACAGCCATGTGATCCTGGTGTGGTCATCTATGAAGGTGACAAACCACCTCTTTCCTGTTATACTTTTAACTCTTGAGGGTCCCCATACATCACTATGAATCAAAGTGAAAGGTGTGGAAGGCAAGTAAGATATTTTAGTATACACAGATTTAGTAAGTTTGGCAAATTGACAAATATCACATTGAAGGTCACTGAGGTTACATCCTTTAAACAATTCAGGAATTAAAGACTTTAAATAACCAAAACTTGGATGACCTAGTCTATAATGCCATAGCATGATATTGTCTAAGGTTTGGTTGCGGTGTCACTTGAGCGATTTTAGATCTTTAATCTTACATCTTCGATAGGGTTGACCACAAACAATCTGAAAGCGAGATTTAGCTCTCCCAATCACTTCATGTGAAGAAAGATCTTGGAATATACTGATTGTTATTAAACATGACTTTGTCCAATTTAAGTCTTTAGTGAGTCTCTTGTGAGATATAAGGTTCTGATCTAATTTTGGTACAAGCAGGACATCCTGTAAGTAGATCTTATCAGTAAGTTTAACATTTCCAAAACCTTGTGCACAAGAAATAGATCCATCAGCAATCTTAATATTGTGGGTCTGATGACAGGGCTTAAGGTGAGATATGAGCCTCTTGTTACCAGTCATATGGGAGGATGCCCCAGAATCAACAATCCAAGTATCACTACTGAGAGGTGAGTGGAATATACCTGTCTTAGCATGAGTAGTTGTGTCAGTGATAGACTTACCTTCCTTTTGTTGAGCAAGGAAGGCTTTGAAGGCAGCAAACTGAGCATCCAAGGTAGTGTCTTTGTTACCTTCTTCACTGGCATGTCTGCCCTGACTCTCCCTGGTTGGTTTGGAGGGTTTAAGAGAGTTAGGCTTACCATGTAGTTTCCAGCAAGTGTCCTTGGTGTGGTTTGTACGTTTGCAGTGGTCACAGAACAACTTTCCTGTCTTTTCAGTAAGTCTACTGTAGGTCTCAGTAGCCTTAGCAGGCTTCCTGACCACCATCAGTACTGAGCTCTCAGTAGAGGATCAGCAGGGTTGCTTTGCAGCATCACTTTTCTCCTGCTTTCTTCATATTTGACTTCAGCAAACACAGATTTGAGGTTGGGAAGAGGTTTAGTAGCAAGGACTCTACCTCTGACATCATCAAGAGATGGGTTTAGTCCAGTATGGAACTTGAATACCCTCTTCTTCTCAATGATATCCTTGTATAAAACGGCATCCCCTACATCCTTCCATGGGTGAGTTTCCAACATTTCTAGGTGTTGCCATGCCTTAGATAGCTGGTTGAAGAACCGAGTTACAGACAGATCACCTTGCTTGTAATTTTGGATTTGGGCTTCAAGATCATAGACCTCAGATGTATTGTCTTTTTTTGAGTAAAGGTCTCTGGCAATATCCCAGATTTCCTTAGCAGTGTCATACATCATGAAGTTCTCACTGATCTCTTTTGTCATTGACCTCGTGAGGATGGTCATGACTTGGTTATTTTCTGTATCCCATGCTTCAAACTTGGAGTCAGTTTCAGCAGGGGCAGGTTTGGAGCCAAACAAGTATCCCATCTTGCTCTGGCCTGAGATGTACATTTTCATAGATCTTGACCACAACAGGTAGTTGTTGCCATCAAGTCTGTGATTTGTAAATGAAGAGTTTTCAGTGACCCCAGCCTACTGAGGCTGCTGGGGCTCTACTGAGGGTGAAGAGACTTCGGATAATGAAGACATTCTTGAAATGAAAGGAGAATTTGCAGCGGATTAAAGGAGAAATGGCTCTGATACCATGAAGAGAGTTTGATAAAGTAATAATACTTGAGTAAACTCAACTTGTTTATTCATGATAAAATGAAAGAGTATAAATAGATACAAGCTTGAAGGTGAGAGGTCCTAGTAGGGTATTTAATGCTATGGGCGGCTAGATACTCCTATTACATAATAGGACAAACTAGAGTTACTTTATGTCATATTAATTGTTTATACAATACAATTAATATGTCATGTTACAAGTAATGTCGTATACAAGTAAAATGTATTACACGGTAAAAAGGTAATAATTCCACACTACTCCACAACGAAATAAAATAGATCTACGAATAAAAACGACATATTTGGATAGACATTACCCTCGTAGACGGAGGGTCCTCCGATCCTTCAATGGAATCTCTAATCGATGAATCCATCGCCTCCGTGAAGAAGAAACATAATATAAAATAAGAAGAACTATATTGATAAACTAAAAGTATTGTAATATTGTGTTTCTAGAGTGGTCGTAATGAAATTCGTGGCTGCTCCTTTATATAGAGGCTTAGGCCGACCTAAAGATAGATTTGAAAACCCAAAAACTTGTAGAGATAACCCTAAAAAAATCCTCATTCTGCCCCTGACTCGCCCCCTACGAACTCATAGCTCGCTACCAGCGAACCTACTTGCTTCTGATTGGCTTGCTGGCAGTTCTTGCTCCTTACTCCACGTTTCATGCTACGTCAATCTCGATCTTTTAATGAATCCGATTCTGCTCCGATTTATCTTGAGATTTACTTCCTTTGTCGGTAGATATCCTCCGATTCACTGTAATCTATAAAATCAATAATTATCACACAGTAAATCATATTTAAATAATAAAAATAGATAAATACCAAATTATATCTTATAAATCACATAACATTAAATAAACACTATAAACATGTGATTTAATATAAAGTATATATAATTAAGCTCGATTTAAGGATAGTATTGATGACTTTACTAGGTATAATTCGACCGTCATCAACTACCCCCCACTTAGACTTTGATCGTCCTGAACAAAGCATCAATAAGTCATTCCCCAAGACAACATTTTCCATGGTCAAATCATACTTACGCAAGAAACTTGAGTCAACTCATACCATTCATGCTCATAAGGTATTCATTATTCACTACTCGCTATGAATTGAAGTGATGTGTGCATGTGCATTCAGTTTTATATATTCGTGGAAAGATTAAAGTTTATGCTAACTTCGCAGTCTTAACCTACCAACATCAGCATTCCCACTTCTTAAGCCCCGCAATGGGTAAAGACATGGTGCAATAAGCAAGAGCGTTATCAAAAGGTTTTTGGACTCGGAGACTGAGAAAATACTCAAAGCCTCTTAAAAAGTTGAATTTCTTCGCATTTCCATATTTTTAAGCATTAACACCTCTCAAGAAAGAAACTTTCTTTAAAAGTAAAGTATGCATTGCAAGAATCCCCCTCTCACGGATTAGCCAATAGCATTGAAAATTACCACAAGCTCGGGGCTACTTTGGTAATGTTACTACAAGCCCAGTGTTTAACGCATTGTTAAAACACAGATAATTCTCAAGCTTATTACTCCGCTTTAATGGCCAGAAGATAAGAATACATCAGCAGATAAATATCGACACTTAGTTTGCATAACCAATCATCTACGCAATGTACACATAATTCTTCCAGTTATTATAATTAAATGCGGTATTAAATCGATTCAAATTGAGTAATCGAATAATAAACAACGACTTGCAACGATCGGCATGAATATCCTTAAATTTACATTCACATAAGTATAAAATGATCACGTACTCATGCAACTTGGTTCCTTCCTACTAATTCCATGTATAAGAACTCACAATTCTAAGGTGCGAGATAATTAATTCGGCTTTGTTCAATTTTTTTCATTTTTTTCCGTTTCATTCAATTGTTCAATTATAATACATCATAGCTAAGTCTCCTACCCCTTACTTAAACTTGGCATTGTCCCCAATGACAAAGAAAAAGGAGAATTTAAGAAAAGACTTAGCTCTGAAAGCGGCTCTCAAGTAAATGCAGAATGTAGTAGTAGTCCAAGCACGTCGTGGAGAAGCAAGCGAAAACTGTTTAAGCAAACCAAACAGAAACTCCACGAAACCGTTAATAACATGTCAATGGAAGTTATAAAATAACGTGGTAGTAATTAGATATAGAATATCCAAAAACAAATTAATCCACTTTACTTCATACAACCAACGACAAGGAAAACCAAAGAGTTAAAACCACAAAACTCACATGGCGGCTATCAAGGAAAAACCTCGTTTATTCCGAACTGAGACTCGGAACATGGCGAGATGAAAAAAACCTTAACAGTCTCATGCTACTTTATTAAAAGCAAAAACAAAAACAAATCAAAAATATAGTTTTAAGAAATAGTTCTATGGTTATAGTCGTTAGCTCGACTGTACTCACGTGATGGTCTAGTTGTAACTAGGATTTCCTAGAGTAGGTACTTCTTCCTCACTATCAAAATGATTCCCGAGGTAATGCTTCAATCGGTGACCGTTGACCATAAAAGTTTTTCGATCATCTAGGTGACTTACCTCTGCAGCTCCGGAAGGAAATACTTTACTCACTTTATAAGGAACAAACCATCTTGATTTTAACTTGCCCGGGAAGAGTTTCAAGCGTGAATTGTAAACAAGAACCAAATCACCCACTTTAAAGGTGCGGTCAAGGATATTTTTATCATGAAATCTCTTAGTGAGCTCTTTGTAGATTCGAGCATTCTTGTAAGCTTCAATGTGAAACTCTTCTAGGCAAGTTAATTCCAACAATCTCTTTTATGTGGCTAAACTTTCATCTAAATTCAACATACGTGTAGCCCATAAGGCACGGTGTTCAAGTTCAACCGGTAGATGACACGCTTTCCCAAAAAAAATCTGGTACATGGACATACCTATGGAAGTCTTATATGCAGTCCGATAAGCCCATAATGCGTCTTCTAACTTCAATGACCAATCCTTCCTTGTTGGGTTCTGCGCTTTTTCCAGGATGCGCTTAATCTCTCGGTTCGTGACCTCAACTTGACCACTTGTTTAAGGATGATAAGCGGTAGCTAACTTATGTCTCACCCCGTACTTGGCCATTAACTTCTCAAACGGCTTAGTACAGAAATGGCTCCCATTATCACTAATGATGGCACGAGGGATTCCAAACCGCGTGAAGATATTTTTCTTTAAAAACCGTAGTACAACCTTTGCATCATTGGTAGGTGAAGCAATAGCCTCAACCCATTTAGACACATAGTCGACAGCCACCAAAATATAGCGGTTTGAAACAGACGAAGTGAAAGGTCCCACAAAATCAATTCCCCATACATCAAAGAGTTCTGGTATTAGGATACTCCTTAGTGGCATTTCATGTCTCTTCGAGATATTGCCCGTCATTTGGCATGAATGACAAGATTTAGCATATTCGTGCGTGAGTTTTGTAAAGATTGGGCGATAAAAACCACATTGGAGAACTTTAGCGGCAGATCTTGTCCCCTCCATAGTGTCCTCTCCCGCTTCATAAGTATGGCAATGTTTAAGTATATCGAGGAATTCACTCACGAAAAAACATCTTCTAAAGATGTTGTCTGAGCAACGCTTAAAAAGATAGGGTTCATCCCAGTAGTAGTGTTTGAGGTCCGCAAAGAACTTCTTTTGCTGCTGGTTAAGTTCTGGTGGCAAATATCTCCCGGATAAATAATTCACATAATCTTTAAACCGTGGTTGCTGCTTCTCAGCCTTAACAACATCACTTTGCGAAGATATTTTGGCATAATCACTATTCCCTAAAATGGTAGAGATGGAGGATAATTGCTCATCGGGGGGCTTTTCTAAGCAGGTTTGTTCAGTTCTAGAGGGTGTAAATGCCTCATCGGGCTCTTTCTCCTCATCACTAACATCCTCTACATTTTCCTTGTTCTTTGGGATTGGTGGAGTAAGCTCATTTTCACTTCTAATCATTATCGCATTCACATCCCTAGGGTTCCTATCAGTTTCGCTGGGGAATCCCCCAGGAGGTCTAATTGACAGTTTGTTCAGCTAAATGTTCTATTTGATGAGAGAGATTCTAGATTAAGGCTTCTTGGTTGGTGACTTTGGAATCATTCTTTTGACAGTATTGGTGAAAGTTTATTGCCAAGTCAGTCATGGAATTTGCTAATTGATTCACAGTGTCAGACATTGTGTTACTCATTTTTTCAAGTGCAACTTCCCAACCGTAAGTTTGAGCTTGCTGAGGTACATAAGTGTTGTGTGGTTTTACCCCTTCATTTGGATCATTCCATCGAAATTCAGGGTGTTCATGATTTGGTTTGTAACCTCCATATTGATTCCCCTGTCTCCCAATATAATTGGCTTCTTTAGTACCCGCATTCTCTTGTTGATTAATCGTTTCCGTACCTTTTCCAGTCTCTACTCGTTGAATCCTCTCATGCATACCATCCACCTTTTCATTTATAAGCAATAGTGTACACGAGATTTTATACGATACATCCTCCTCAAATAAATTATCGGCCATCTTCACGTTGCTATTTCACCACCTCCTATTGGCTATTCATTGCTATTTGCTCCATCTTTCCTTGTGCCTCCTTAGGAGATAAAAGAACAGACACTCCGTTGTTGGAGGCATCTACTCTTATCTTCTCCGTATCTCTCAATCCATGGTAAAAGGTTTGCATTAAAATCCATAGAGGGATATCATGATGAGGGCACTTCCGCATGGACTCCTTAAAACGTTCCCAAGATTGATCAAAATTCTCCCCAAGTTGCTGCTTGAACCCCAAGATATCTTGGCGTAACTTAAAGGTATTTCCTATAGGGAAGTACTTATTCATGAACTTTTGTAGCAGTTCCTCCCAGGTCGTGAGTGATCTAGCCTCTAAAGAGAAAAGCCATTGCTTAGCTTTATCTTTCAAAGTGAAAGGAAAAGTTTGACTTAATGTTATCCTCGGGGAACCGATTACGCTTCACGGTACTAACGGTCTCTAAGAAATTCATCACGTGAATGCCAGGATCTTCATTCAGGATACCATGAAAAGTGGAATAGTTTGCCACCATTTGAATGACATTAGGTTTGGTTGATAAACTTCAAGCAGCATTTTCAGGAACTACGATAGCAGGGATGAATTGTTCAATGGTAGGCATTGCATAGCTTTTATATTACGCCTTTCCCATGCGAGACCACGACTTGGTTAACAAAATTTGCATTATTAAAATTATTTCCATTTACAGGTGGCGTTATTCAATAATCCTTCCATGTCTGAGTCAGATTTATGTGCTCCTTCAGATTTTTCCTCGCCTTGCTCTTCGTTTGGATCCTTAGAATTCCGGGTAGCCTATTTGTTTTTTTATTTTTATTTATTTTCAAGACAAAAACAACAATAAACAATTAAAATACGCCAAGGCTACTGCCTTTGGCGAGACTCTAAAATAAAAAAAAATAAAACTGACTCTATATGAAACAGAATATTTAAACAATTAAAAAAGGCTAATCCTTTAACTAGACTCAATAAATAAAATCTAAACTAAAACAGACTCTAAAAATACGAAAAATACAAAAACACAAAGCGGAAATCGTAAAAACAAAACAGTAAGCGAGCGCCCGCCTAAAAACTGGCCGGCTCCTGGCTGACGCTCTGCTCATTGCCGGTGAGCTTGCTTGATTCTGAGAATCTGTCCAGATTTGTTTTACGACTCTTACAGGTTAATTCTATGTTATAAAAACTAATTAAACAGACAATATTTATACTGTTTACGAATCTACTTTTAATAAAATAAGCTATACTTAATTTAATGACACGAGTCCCCGGCAACGGCGCCAAAAACTTGATGCACGGTCCAAGTAATAAAATACTCGATACCTAAATAACCAACTAGCAAGAGAACTAGGTTCAATCATAGTATAGCTAGATAGAGTCGAGGTCGATCCCACAGAGACTCGGTTTAAACACGTACAACGTTATTAAACTAAAAATAGATTAAAGGGCGGTATACGACCAACTATAACGTAGAGATAAAGGTTGTCACGATAGAAAACACAGAAACTAACAATACGACACAAATACTAAAACACTTATTTTTAAGGTTTTATAAGACTCTAACAAACGGTATTGATTACGCTAGTAGTAATTACTCCCCCATAAATGTATATCTAAGCCGAGTCAGAAAAGACATTAAGGTTGATTATATTACAGCTCACGGAGCCATCCCCTAAACTTGATCTAATTCATGAGCGGATAAAAGATCCTTATGCTTAATTACGAATCCTTCCTTGGACAGGATAGAACATCATATAACAAGCATGCTATACCAAACTAGGGATGCCAATCTAAAATCGTCACCTCGTCTAGGCAACCACCGTGGACGGGTTGGCACACCTCCTAAACAATCGGCTAACTAATGTCCTAGTAACATGATAATTTTCACAATATATCATACTCCCTCCGTCTCAAAATGTTTGGGACATTTCCTTTTTTAGCCGCTTACGAAAAGTCTAATTAATCCTTGGAATTTCGTTAATTGATGTAATATTATTAGGGTTATGATAAAGTGAAACTTAAAGTATATAAATGTAAAAAGTATTAGATCATTTGATGAAATTCGAAGGAATAATTAGACTTTTCGTAAATGTGATTGAAAAGTCAAACGTCCCAAACATTTTGAGACGGAGGAGTATTAATTTATGAGAACTATGTAACAAATTGGCGGATCTATTACATGTTTATATGAAAAGCGAAAGCCGCAGACGTGGCGAAGTCGTTCGAGAGAAAATTACTAGAATCTTGATGGCTAGATCTAACCATATAGACCGTGGTAGATCTAGACCGGTGACTCTAGAATTTGCTCATAAAACGCCTTCATACGGCTTAGATCTACATGAATATAGGTTTGTTAATTAACTACATCAGGAAATCAATACACAAACGACTACTCCATAACAAAATAAAATAGATCTACGAATAAAAACGACATATTTGGATAGACATTACCCTCGTAGACGGAGGGTCCTCCGATCCTTCAATGCAATCTCTAATCGATGAATCCATCGCCTCCGTGATGAAGAAACATAATATAAAATAAGAAGAACTATATTGATAAACTAAAAGTATTGTAATATTGTGTTTCTAGAGTGGTCGTAATGAAATTCGTGGCTGCTCCTTTATATAGAGGCTTAGTCGGACCTAAAGATAGATTTGAAAACCCTAAAACTTGTAGGGATTACCCTCGAAAAAATCATCGATCGCATACTCGACTAGCCCTGTGAACTCATAGCTCATTTGCCGCCGAGAGCTTTGCTTGCTTCGATTGGCTGTTGGCGATTCTTGCTCCTTACTCCACGTTTAGTACTCGTCAATCTCGATCTTTTAATGAATCCGATTACTGCTCCGATTTATCTTGAGATTTACTTCTTTTGTCGGTAGATATCCTCCGATTCACCGTAATCTATAAAATCAATAATTATCACACAGTAAATCATATTTAAATAATAAAAATAGATAAATACCAAATTATATCTTATAAATCACATAACATTAAATAAACACTATAAACATGTGATTTAATATAAAGTATATATAATTAAGCTCGATTTACGGATAATATTGATGACTTTACTAGGTATAATTCGACAGTCATCAGATGCCATAGTTGACAAATACAAAGCAAGACTTGTTGCTAAAGGCTATACTCAAATAGAGGGCCTATACTTACTGGAAACCTTTTCCCCTGGAGCAAAACTGTCTACCATCAGGTTATTCCTGAGTTTGGCTTCTATGAATCAATGGCATTTGCACCAAATGGATGACAACACAGCTTTCCTACATGGCGATCTAGATGAAAAAGTCTTTATAAAACCACCACCTGGTCTTCCTATTTCACAACCTAACCTAGTATGCAAATTGGAAAAATCTGTATATGGTTTGAGACAAGCTAGTAGACAATGGAATGCTAAACTCACAGATGCACTTGTCAATCTTTGGTTATATTCAATCTAAACATGATCAACGCTTGTTTACCAGGAGGATAGAGATCCACTTTCATTGCTTTTTTGGTCTATGTTGATGATATAGTGGTTGGCAGCACTAATATGTCAGAGATTCAGAAACTTAAAGATTTACTACAACAGGACTTTACAATCAAAGACTTGGGGAAACTGAAATACTTCTTAGGGTATGAGATTTCAAGATGCAAAGATGGAATCATAATGAACCAGAGAAAATATTGTCTAGATCTATTAAATGGGTTTGGATACCTAGGTGCAAAACCCTCCAGTACACTTATGGACTCTAAAGTTAAACTGGAACCCAAAGACTCTCCATTCCTTGCAGATAATAAGTATTACAGGAGTTTGGTAGGCAAATTACTCTATTTGAGCAACAGTAGACCTGAAATTGCCTATACAATTCAACAACTAAGTCAGTATTTGGATGCTCCTACTGAAAACCATCTTGCTGCTGCTCACAAATTGCTCAAGTATCGAAAATCAGCACCTAGACAAGGCTTATTTTTCCCATCTACTAGTACTCCCATCCTAAAGGCCTTCAGTGATTCTGATTGGGTAGGATGCACAATCACCAGAAGATCCATAACTGGTTATAGTGTTTTTTTGGTTATTCCATCATATCTTGGAAAAGCAAAAAAGCAGACCACAGTTAGTAGAAGCAGTTCATAAGCATAATATAGGGCTCTGGCCTTAACTGCTTGTGAAATTCATTGGTTGATCTATCTCTCATCAGATTTCCAGGTCAAACATACACAGGTAGTTCCTCTCTTTTGTGAAAACAAAAGTGATACCTACATTGTTGAAAATCCTGTGTTTCATGAAAGAACCAAGAATATAGAGATAGATTGTCATTTTGTGAGGGAGAAGTATCAACAAAAGGTCCTAGTTCCACCAGTAAGATCTGAAGACAATCTAGTAGATATCCTCACAAAGCCGGTTGATAAAGCCACACTAACCAGACTGCTAGGCAGACACCCATTAAAGAACATATTTGCAGATAGCTCACAATGAGCACAACACAAGGCATATTCCAAGCTGTGCTTTGAACCAAATCACAGATTGAGGGGGCATGTTGCAGATAGCTCACAATGACACAATACAAGGCAGATTCCGGATTAGCACAAGTGTATCAAATGATGATTCTGTTGGAAGTAGCGCCCGTAAGACAATTTATGTAATTGTTTTTATAATTAATAAATGACAGATTTATTCTCATATTATTATTTGCTTTGTGCTCATAAGAAATACACTACTGAAAACCCCAAGTCGTATCATATGTAGCCATATAACTTAGTGTGTGTCACACATGAGGATTAAGTTTATGGTGTCACACTTGAAATGTTAGTCCATGGTGAAGTTAATCAAAGTATGGGGTCTTTTGATTAAACCACCATTAATGCGCCCATAAACCTTTATGGTGTGACCGTCTTATCCGGACCGTCGACATTGGTTGTCTAAGTGGGGCATTTATATATGATGAGAGTCATATATGACTGGACCGATTTAATCTGAGTTTCTCATATAATTCCGTGATTGAGAAATCTTATTAAATCACAAGATGATCATATATGGATTAACCTTAATCCTGAAGTGATTACAGACTCCTACTTGTTTCAGGATAGGGTTTGATGTGTTCGTTAATGATCGCTAAGAGGCGCGGTCCGAATCACGTTGGCACTATTCTGAAATGAGTGAGAAGTGTGTGTCTCACAGATATGGAATCCATTTCTTCCTGCTGGAAGTAGAAAGATAATCCCCTCATTTGTTAATCCTAGAAACTGATCGATCGGCCAAGTTCGTATTGGTTATGAACGAAGTGATCACTAGTGGGTTAATGGTAAATAACGATGAGATGTAATGAAGAAGGTTTACGGAAATAATCCCGCTTTGTTACGGATAGTCTATGGAGGGTTAGTTTATATGTAATGATTATATCAATGAACACTTATCGACTCGACTCGACGTTTTGAGAATAAGTTCTATCTATAATCGATAGAGTTCAGTTTCGGATTTATGGTGGTGTAATTCCAAAATTAATGAGTTGAGTAGAAATATTCTGTTCGATGAATATTTTATTACATTTATTGTAGCTACTAGTTATAGGTCCATGGCTGACTCTTAACACGCGAGTGTTTTCTCGTTTTACGGAACCTCGAGAATAAATTAAATAGTTGGTCTATTTAATGAATATGCAATATTATTTATTTGATAAATAATATGTAAAATAGAAAAGACATTTTCTATTAAAATGATGATGTAAAAGGCATCTTTATTAGTGATAAATTAGGAGAAGAAATTTTCCTAGATTATGTCACATGTGTAATTAATTAAATATCTATTTGTTGGATAATTAATGGAAAAATAAGAGATTGGTTATTTGGGAATTATCTCTTATTTTGTAGCAAAAATATCTTTTTCTTATGGGAATAAGTAATTGTGTTGGCAAATATCTTTTTCTTGTGGGAATATGTAATGGTGGTGTGAAAATGATAACTCTCTTGACTAGTTATTTTCCTATATAAAGAGAGTTCCTCCTAGCACAATTAAAAAAACACATATTTTGCCACAACCCAAATAAAAGAAGAGAAAAATTAGTTTCTCGTTCTAGTCATTAAGAGAAGAAAAATTTAGGGTTTTTCTTGTGCATATTCGAGGAGGTTCTACGGCGGGGATCGACGTCCACCAGTCGTCGCTAGGAGATACAGTCCGGAGGATTGTGGCTTCTCCATCTGTCGATTTACTATCCCTCTTTAATAAGGTAAATTTTCAACCTTCTCATAGTTAGAATAATTATTTATGAGAATCGAATCGTGGTAAAATCGCATGCGAATTTATTCGTAGCTTCCGTTGTGCATGATCGAGCGTCTCGATCGGTGCTGTGAATCAGATCTGACAATCCAGTTATGGATCGGATCCAGATTCGAGTTTTTGTATATCTAGCATGTGGTAGCATAGCCAGGTTAAAAGCGATATTGCGATAATGATTGCATAATTAATTAATAAGGAGTGGAATTGAATAAATATTGCATCTTTTATATGTTTTTATATAAATGCGTGGTTGAATGTTTATGGTTGTGAGATGGATTGGAGTTGGTACTTGTTTACCGTTAGATCTATTGAAAACCCAATTTTAGGGTATAGGAAATTAAATTATGTAAATTATTGTAATTTTAATTTTCTAGAACAATAGTAGCATTTTCTTTCGTATTTGTTCTATATAATTAAAGTCAAGCTTCCTTCAACATCAAATCGGTGGCACAGTGGTGGAGACGTGAGAGCTAAAAATACAAGACCCAAGTTCGACCCCTTTCAATGCGGTTTTATCATTTTTCGAGAAAAGTTTGATTTTTCAAAAAAAGATTCAAACCCAAGATGCCATGGTAGAGAAAGGAGGTGCTGACCATCTCAGCTAGGAGACAGCTTGTTAGAGGGACGGAGCAGATAATTATTAAACAGTGTGGCGGCTGGATCTATTAAAGCTTAGGGTTTATTTATTTATTTAGTTTATAGATTAGATACGGGGTACCAACGGTCCATCTCAGTGGTTTATTTTTCGCATTTATTTTCTTGGATGATTATTTATGTGATATAACAATGTCATGCATCATATTCATGAATTCCACTCCTAGCATATGCATACATGTAGAAAATTAATCGTTATATTAATTAGGCATGTATGAGACGTTATTAATTTAGATTAATTTAGGTAATTAATTAAAACGAACAGAATTTTATCGGGATATAAAATTCACATGATAAAATAAAATTTACTCGGTAAATTTAATTTTGGGATCTAAAAATCATTCGTATATTTTAATTATGTAGGGACTGCATAAAAGAGTTTTAATAATTGAAAAATTGGAAAATCCGGAAAAGTTGGACACCAACTGAGCAAAAGGTTCGAAAATTGGTTCGGGCGGTCAACGGGGCTTCGGCCCGACTCGACTTGTCCGCCCAAGTACGGGGTTAGCCACGGGGGTCCGGAAAAGTCAAGCTATCCGGCGAGCTTAGGCTCAATGGGGCAACCTTAGCCCGATTTTCAAACCAGCACCCGCACACGTGCGACGTTAGCGTCGGGGGTCCGGCAAGGTCAAGCTATCCGGCGAGTTTCGGCTCAATGGGGCAGCCTTAGCCCGATTCATCCAGCAGTCGTATATGAACCAACGAAGAGGACGGGTCGGCTTAGCCAATCCCGACACCGTTCGGTGAACTCGGTTAAAGCTCAGCCAGGGTTTAATACCGATAAGTTGGTGATTGCTTTTCAAGATTTATTGTTTTCAAATTATTGAGATAAAATTCTACGATCCTAAAATTTTATCATGACAATATTAGGACTATATAAAATTCTTTTGTGAATTTTTGTTGTGTAGTGACTACACAAGAGATTTCTAAATAATCGACAAATTGGAAAATGATGAATATAGTGTCTCTATTTAGACGGTATTTGGAACCGATAAACTAGTGGGAGCTTTAAATTTGTGATTTATTGTTTTTCGATTTGGTATAAAATTCATAAAGTCCTAATGTATTGGGATTATAAAATTCTTGGTGAATTTTAATTGTGTAGCGTCTACACGAGGAATTTTAATAAATCAATAAAATTGGAAAATCATGAATAAGTGACACTAGTTAGACGGTATTTGGAACCGATGAACTAGTGGAAGGATTAATTTAAATATTCATGATTTATTGTTTTCCGGATGATTAAGAAATTCTGAAAATCTTAATAAGACTACCTATTTATCAAAATAACGAGTGGGAGCAGGGAAGGTGACAACCGACCCCTCGGCCTCTACTGTTGACACAAGCACCTTGCGAGAATGGTGACTCCTCATGCCGCTTTGATTTCGGCCCCCTTCAGATGGCCTTCACCGCTATCAAAATTCAAGGCTTGGTTTCCGAAAGGAAAGGATTTTGAGTACTCGTCGGGTCACTGACCTACCCTTCGGCGGCATACTCGGGGTCTACTTAAAAATATGAAACAAGAGGGGTCACACTCTAAAAGGGTATTTTTGGAAATATCTTGGATTAAAGGGAATGTAATCAACAATTAAATAGGGATGTCGATTCTCGCTTAATTGTTGAGAGAGATGTCTCAATTTAATCGTCACCTCTGTGACCTACCCGTCGGCGGCACTGTAGGTGTGAGATTAAATCTTTGGAATGGTAGGATAAACTCCATGCATAACATCACGTTTATTATTCCAAAAATTATAATATGTTGTGGTGTATGATTTGATTTATATTTCCGTCATAATTTATTTTACAACTACATATCATCTCAAGGTATCTAAACTGCTAAACACGATAAATTGACTGATGACGACTTCATAAAAGTGGAAAAGTAACAAGAACGTTAAACTCGATAATCGAGAATACAAATTAATTCTTCGGAAGAGGATGTTCCTCTTGAGCCTACAAACTTAAGTGACATTGATGTGACTGCTGTCAGTCGTGCTAAGCGAGAGAAAAATTAAAATTAGTTCAAAGATGACGAGAATGATTTGACGTCAATCTCACTAGACATCCCACAGTTCACGAGTAGTGTCTACTCAAATGAACAGCTAGTTCGCGGCCATTTCCTTTAAAGAAAGCCAAGAATAGGAAGGTAAATGTCTACAAGCGCAAGTCATCTAAACTAAATAAGTTAAAGGCTAAACCGAAATATTAATACAAGAAAGTATAGGATAAGAAAAGTGATTTCGGATTACTAACCTATGAATCCTTAGAGACTTTCTTAACTGAGCAATTTTGACTCGGAAGCTGAAGTTCTTTTATGAGAGCAAGATAGCTGGGCATTCATGATGAAGAGTAGACAACGGGCAGTTATTTCAGCTAAGATAGTGGGAGTGATATAAGGAAATAAATTTTGGATTTTAATCCTTGAATATCACAGAAATCTAATTTCTGTTTCTTCAGATTCGTTGGAACAAATAGATTCACTTTCACATCGATAATATAATTGCCTTAAAGAAAGTGAATATGACATTTGTATACGATTCTGAGACTCGGACTTTTTTCTGATAAAGTCAGAACCACTAAGTAATGTTGAAAAGGTATATGTAACACATCATAAACTATTAAGACAAATGGTTTCTGTATTTAGATAAATGATTCTTCAGCATCTATTAATTAGTGCATAAATCCTAGAGATAAGATGTGAAGACTGGCTAAGGGTGATTCATATCTCCCAGTCTAAGAACACTATCTCCAAGGAAAAATGACTAAGTAAACTTTCAATTAGGAAAGGTTAATAAATCTAAAGAAGTATCATAGCTTCTTCATATTGACCTTCGGTGTCTTAAGAAGGATACAAGCTAGTGGAAACTTTTGAGTAGTAGACTTTTTTTGTCTAATGACTACTCGAAACGCCGATTAGTTTATCTAAATATTTCAAGGAATCTCTGATATTACCAGAGAAACGAGTATTCAATGCTCAGATATAAGCTATGGCATGGTTTTGTCACCAATGCTTGTCCTACCTCCGAGTGAAATGATTTGACTGAAAGGTTAAACCATAGACTGTCTTGTATAGTTATTGATATGCTACAACACACTGCTTAACTCAATTAAGATATCCGTTGCAAAATAACGGTTTACATTATTATGTAACACCGATAAGTCTACCTAGAAGATGCTTGTGAATTTGTGGATAAGGAGTGAATTACATTTACCCCACTTCCGCAAATAGAGGCATTTAGTACTAGTGCTTGAAGGTAGGACTGGAGATTTTGCATACACGTTCAGATGGTGACTGTTCGTGAAATATCTTAGTGCAATGAGTAAAGGTTTGTTATAATGTCCTTAAGATCGGAAAGTGACAGTTGAACTGTCACAGCCTTTCTTGAAGAATGTATAAATAACAACCTTGGACCTTGAAGTACAGTTACTCAAGGAGTTACTAACTGATTTACTCAGACCACATCCAACATTGATTGTTGGGGATTACGCTAATTAATACTACTGAACTATATCAGAATATCAATCCACCCAAATGCAGTGGGAGTATGGTCTAACCATTGACCCGCTGTGATTATGCGGTCTTTATAGCCTGCTTGGGGTAATCGATCACCTATGGTCCTTTTGGAAGGACTGTATAGAATTCTGACAATAGAAGGTTGGTTTAAATCATAAACCTGTAAATGGAGTTTTGGTACTCCAATTCTGTTCACACTTTTGTAGAACCACCCGATTGTCTCAGGCCCAGTGGGAGTAATTGGATCTACGTGTAGAAGAGACGAATGAATCAGAAAGTTTAACATTCAAAGCAAAGCTAAGTGATCTAAGGGTAATTCCCTGACAAGTAGAGAGTTAAATAGGGGTGATGCCCTGAAACTTTCTCGTCACTCGGCCTTGCTTGACTTCTATTGGAAAGCTGAAAGATTAACAGGGGTGATGCCCTGAAACTTTCTTGCCGTACAATGGAGCTTGAATTCATTCGGAACAGAAGGGTTCTTAGCCTAAAGCCAATGGCGGATAGACTGCCGATGCTTATATCCATTGGTGGATTAAAGTAAATCTATAGGTCATTAAAATTCACATGTTTGGAAATATATGGACTTGACCAGAATATTGATGAGTCTTTTATAGACTGGAGAATCAATATTGGTAAAGTAGTAGACATTAGTGTTTATAAAGGTAACACTGCAACAATTGTGAACAACATGGGTGTGTTATCTGAAGTCAGAAACTGATGAGCCAAAGCTTCTCTAAATTAGGATGTGGACTATATTCTTAGAAATCGATTCGGTCGAATTCATGAGAACAAGTTCTTTGGCAGTATCCTATTAATCTTATTGTTAAGATGATGATGCATTTTCGAATGCAAAATCCAACGAGAGGTTTCCTACCCAACCCCTCATGGAATAATTCTCTTAGTCTTCGGATATAGAGAAAATGGGATAGATTCTCTTTTGGATAGAAAAAGTCATGTTATTAAAAGTCAATAAAAATCGAATCTTGGATTCAAAGTATTGATAGCAGTTTAGTGCATCCTCAAGTATCTTCAGAGAACGAGGAATCATATGCTTGATTGTTCGGGTACGAACCTGAGTGTCGTTGACTACACTGATTCTGATTTTTTGTCGGATTAAGGATGATCGTGAATCGATCTCAGACTCAGTGTTTACTCATTGTGATGGACTCTATGATGCGGAGCATTCCAAAGATCGCCAATTTGACTCTGTTAGTCGAATACATAGTAGCTTTTGGAGCAGCTAAAGAGGCAGTGTGGCTTGAGAAGTTCTTTGTTGGATCGGAAAGTGATTCCAGGTCTCAATGAGCCGATACCATTTTACTGTGAAAACAGTTGAAAGGTAGCTTATGCAAAGGATCTTCACAATCACAAGAGGTCAAAAGCATATTGAGAGAAAGTACCGATTCTCGACACAGACCCGTGCGAGAGCGAAGTTTCGGTCCTAAAGATCGCCTCGAAACCGACAACCTGCTGATCAGTTTAACCAAGTCGCGTGGCATCTAATGTCACTGATAAGCGTTTGGCGGGTATGAAATTGGGAGATATGTCTCATCTGCTTTAGAGCAAGTGGGAGAATGTTGTGGATAGAAAGAATAAGGGTGGGGTTCTCTAAAACAATCTTTGCTTGTCTTTGCGGGCAAGTGGGAGATTGTTAGATATAGTGTGCTCGAAAGACAATTATTGCTTGTCCTTACGGGCAAGTGGGAGATTGTTGGAAGTAGCGTCCGGAAGATAATTTATGTAATTGTTTTTATAATTAATAAATGATGATTTATTCTCATCTTATTATTTGCTTTGTGCTCATAAGAAATACACTACTGAAAACCCAAGTCGTATCATATGTAGCCATATAACTTAGTGTGTGTCACACATGAGGATTAAGTTTATGGTGTCACACTTGAAATGTTAGTCCGTGGTGAAGTTAATCAAAGTATGGGGTCTATTGATTAAACCACCATTAATGCGCCCAGAACACTTTATGGTGTGACCGTCTTATCCGGACCGTCGACATTGGTTGTCTAAGTGGGGCATTTATATATGATGAGAGTCATATAGGACTGGACCAATTTAATCTGAGTTTCTCATATAATTCCGTGATTGAGAAATCTTACTAAAAAAACAAGATGATCATATATGGATTAACCTTAATCCTAAAGTGATTACAGATTCCTACTTGTTTCAGGATAGGGTTTGATGTGTTCGTTAAGGATCGCTAAGAGGCGCGGTCCGAATCACTTTCACGTTCGCACTATTCTGAAATGAGTGAGAAGTGTGTGTCTCACAGATATGTAATCCATTCCTTCCTGCGGGAAGTAGAAAGACAATCACCTTATTTGTTAATCCTAGAAACTGATCAATCGGGCGAGTTCTTATTGGTTATTAACTAATTGATCACTAGTGGGTTAATGGTAAATAAGGATGAGATGTAATGAAGAAGGTTTACGGAAATAATCCCGCATTGTTACGGATAGTCTATGGAGGGTTAGTTTATATGTAATGATTATATTAATGGACACTTATCGACTCGACTCGACGTTTTGAGAATAAGTTATATCTATAATCGATAGAGTTCAGTTTCGGATTTATGGTGGTGTAATTCCGAAATTAATGAGTTGAGTAGAAATATTCTGTTCGATGAATATTTTATTCTATTTATTGTAGCTACTGGTTATAGGTCCATGGTCCCCGAGTTGGCTCCTAACACGTGAGTGTTTTCTCGTTTTATGGAACCTTGAGAATAAATTAAATAGTTGGTCTATTTAATGAATATGCAATATTATTTATTTGGTAAATAATATGTAAAATAGAAAAGACATTTTCTATTAAAATGATGATGTAAATGGCGCCATTATTAGTGATAAATTAGGTGAAGAAATTTTCCTAGATTATGTCACATGTGTAATTAATTAATTATCTATTTGTTGGATAATTAATGGAAAAATCTGAGATTGATTTTTTGGGAATTATCTCTTATTTTGTAGCAAAAATATCTTTTCCTTATAGGAATAGATAATTGTATTGGCAAATATCTTTTCCTTGTGGGAATAGGTAATTGTGTTGGCAAATATCTTTTCCTTGTAGAAATAGGTAATTGTGGTGTGAAAATGATATCTCTCTTGACTAGTTATTTTCCTATATAAAGAGAGTTTCTCCTAGCACAATTAAAAAAACACATATTGCACCAGAACACAAATAAAAGAAGTGAAAAATTAGTTTCTCGTTCTAGTCATTACGAGAAGAAAAACCTGGGGTTTTTCTTGTGCATATTCGAAGAGGTTCTACGGTGAGGATCGACGTCCACCAGTCGTCGCTAGGAGATACAATCCGGAAGATTATGGCTTCTCCATCTGTCGATTTACTATCCCTCTTTAATAAGGTAAATCTTCAAACTTCTCATAGTTAGATTAATTATTTATGCGAATCGAATCTTGGTAAAATCGCATGCGTATTTATTCGTAGCTTCCGTTGTGCATGATCGAGCGTCTAGATCGGTGATGTGAATTAGATCTGACGATCCAATTATGGATCGGATCCGAATTCGGGTTTCTGTATATCCAGCAGATTCTTCACTCAGGCATTTGATCGAAAACTTGCTCACCAAAACGGTTGAAGTTAGTTAGAGGCAGTTAGAAGTAGTTGTAACCGTAATTCATGTTGATTAGTTGCTCCTAGATGTTATATAAGCAGCTAATCCAAGTTGTATTGTATTCATTCAGTCAAATTCTTCAAATGCAATGTATAAAATTTTCCCGCATAATTCATATTTCGAATTGCATTCATCTTGATCATTGTCTGTTCTTCTTCAATCTTTGTTTTCTTTACATTTTCAACAAACCGGGCGCATGATGACAAGCCATCTCACTTTTTTCTTTGAATTAAACAGATCACTAAGGGTATGATCATCCATTTTAGACCTAGTGTACTTATATAATATGCGTTTCTCCAAGTACACTCGAGGAGCTACGCATATACATAATGGCAACACATGCAATACAAATGTAATAAAGGCAGAAAGGCCAGCAAAAGAAAAACAAAGGCGAAATGGCTAAAGTAAATAAAAGGAGACTTAATTTTATTTCATTATTTTGAAATAAAAAGGTTACAAGTCAAAATTTACATAGGCTGCCCTATACTAGAAAGAGGAAGATTATCCCCGTCATCATCTTCCCCATCTGCAACATCAACAACAGGAGTTGAAGAAGCACTTGTACCTCATAAGTTGATACTTGGATACAATATCCTCACTAGATCGCGTCTAGGAACGACACCACTTGAACATTAGAGCCCCAACATCTTAGCATGAAGACAGATTGGGGCGGGCATGATCTTTCTCAGGCCAAATAGCTCCATCATTAACACCTTGAGTAAAGCCAAACATCATGACATGGTTGCAGATGACCTCTAACCGTAGTAGTAAAGCGGGAGAACCCTTTATAGGCCAAAACATCACCTCAACCTATTTTTTGTCTTTGAGCAGACAAGGCCACATGTTCGGTAGTATGAAGAGCAGACATACCAACCAGCTCTGGTGAGTTGCATTCTTATCGTTCTTTAGAGTCTTCAGCTCATCCCTCAACCTGTCCACATGACGTTGGTGGGTATTCACATATTAAGATTGATTTTTCTCCTGCTTTTTCATCAAGGATTTGTCATCCTTCTTAAGGCATCCAATTCAACAGCATCTGGGCCACCTCAGCTTGAAGCAGCTCAGATCGGTAAGGAATCTCTTTTGGCAGGCGACACGCCTCATGCAACATGTTGAAGCTTATGGAAAAGAAAAGGGTAGATGATAAAGTGGTCACCACTTTCGAGAATTCATTAAGCCTACTCGCCGCCCTCGGTCCATAGAACGATACAATTTCGACCCAAAGAGAGGCCACATTCGGCTCACTCACCTGGTCGTTAATGGTTATGGGCCAACCATGATAAAATCTATCCGAAGAAGGCGAAAACCTTCAGGCTTTCTTTGAAGAAAATGACCTTAATCTTGTCCTATGGATTGGTAATACGTGGGTGAGGCGGGACCCATGGTCGGTTCAACACTTGTCCCTATTGGAGAGCTTGGAGGCAAATGAGCATCGGGGCAAAAACTCCATTTGACATAGGGGCAATAGGCGAGAAACGCTCTTGATGATGGTCAACTTGGTATCATATTTTTCCATCAACGTACCCCGGATTTGTGTAATCAATGGTTGTATTATGTATGAAATCATGGGTTAATTGGATAAATGTGATTAAGTCATGTCCGGGGTGACAAAATTGGTATTATGCATATTAACCGTGTATTTTATGCATTATTTACCGGAAATAGAAGCTACTACGTGTGCTATGGTTTTATTGACAGGTGAAAAAGTGTTTGGAGCAGAATTTGGGCTGAATAGGAGAATCAATTTATAAATAAGTGAACGGAGCTGAAGGTTGAAGTGTTTCGGCGGAGATTGGACCGAGAATCTGATTGGTGATCCCGCAACGCTATTTCGGGATACTTACAATACGAATTGGGATTGAATTTCTATATGAACGTTTTAGGGCTTGAAAGCGTGGATACTGAACGCACTCTGAATCACCCGAATCGGAGTTACGTAGAGCCAAGTTATGGTCCAAATACCAAGCTCTACGCCGCAATTGCGAGCCCACTCTATAATTGCGAGTCCAAATAAAATGGGCCTAAGGTTTCCGAAGCTTTCAAGTTAAGTCGGCAGAGAAAAAAGGACATAAATTCCTCGCAATTGCGAGCCTTCGGAAGCCGCGTAACGCGATTTCTTGTCCTCCAAGGATTATGATTTCCAGTCGGTGTATACACTATATACGAGGCATCGTGTTTGCGAATTTGTATTCATTCATTCATTCTAACATCTATTTAATAATTAGATACAATATAGTGTTTGGTGAATAAAGTCTTCGTTTCTTTTCTTCTTTTCTTTCTTGCAAATAAGTCACAAGCCTTTCATTATTGAACTTTGCTTG
Organism: Gentiana macrophylla; assembly: GCA_026214975.1. Lineage (NCBI taxonomy): Eukaryota > Viridiplantae > Streptophyta > Magnoliopsida > Gentianales > Gentianaceae > Gentiana > Gentiana macrophylla. The sequence continues at coordinate 76,252,026 of CM047817.1, read as the reverse complement.
GTTTATGTTCATCATGGATTAATTCGAATCGCCGGAAGAGAGAGAATTGAGGAGTAGAATCGTTCTTTGTTATGGGTAAGATCTATTCCAATATTTTATTTCATATTTTAGATTCCTGATTGTTTTCATGATAGATCTATACCATGCATGCATTTAATCAACTATGAATTAATTAAATGAACCTTAGCCCTGATTATTCGATTCGTTATTATGAAAATGCAGATTTAATGGTTGCGCTCTTTCACAATTGCGACGGTCTATATACCCAATTGTGAGATACCTAGTAAACCTTAATTCTGTGGTTCAACGTCAGCTACGTTGATTGACATGTTTAATTCACAATAGGTTAGATCTGGCCAATCTACTTTTCGTACTTCGTAAATTAACATGTAGGACTTGCAAGGTGATGTGCTAGTTAGGACATAGTCTGGATCAATCTTTAGGAACGTGCTAGTCATTGCTGATAGCTGCTTAGGGAGGTTCTCGGTCTTGAGCCGGCACTCTCTAGAACTTAATGCGTGTGGGTTAATGCAAACAACGAATGAGGTTAACTGCAAATAGACATTTACTGTCCGTCCCATTGAAGTAAATAAGGTTAAGAGATTGCACCCGTAGCTTATCTACACATACGAATCAGATATGGATTAAAGAGAGATTAGTTGTGAATAGTTTGGATAATGCATTTTCAATATATAATTGACTACTGGTTTATTTGCATCTCTTTTATTTATTGTTTCTTTATGTTGGTCAATGACCACCCTATCCGGTTGACCTATAAATTGTGGGTGTATTTAACGTAATTAAATAATAGTCTCGGTGGGATCGACTTTGACTCGCCCTTGCTATACTACGATTGACCAAGTCATCTTGCTAGTATAAGCGACATTCATGCGATCAAGTTTTTGGCGCCGTTGGCGGGGACTATTTATTTAATTGTTAGGCATAGCCATTGATTTATGGTTAACCTTTTTTGTCAGTCTTTTTTTCCGATAATTGAATAAAAGTGTGAAGGTTTTTTTTTAATCGCCATGTTCCTAAGGCTGTTGAGCAAAGGATGTGCGGGAGTTTTTTTTACTTTGCATGATTATTTGGTATTATTTTGAGTCTTGAGTTATTTTTATTTTTGTTTGGAGTCATATATTTAGTCTTTTTTTGGTTGTGTTTAAGTAATTAAGTTGTTATGTATTGACTTAAATTGTTTATTGCACTTCTTCTTTTTAGTTGTACTATTTACTATCATGTGACACAATGATTTTGTTACTTATTCGCGTCTCGTGGTACTAATGTCCTTCATGCAAGAATGTCCAGACTATTCACAACTAATGATTTTGGGCCATATGTTAGTATATTGGGCCAGATGTTTATTTTTAGCAAATAATAGCCGTTTGGGCTTATTAGGGTTGAGTTAGGATTGTTACAAAATAAAGTGGCGAAAATTACTATGTAATTTATCCCACATTGCTTAGGAGTTGGTTAGTCATTTATTTTGTAGCCTATATAAAGGCATTCCTTGTAAAAATCAATGATGAAATCTTAATAATGAAATTGAGAGTTTCTCTTCTTCCTTTGTCTGTGATTGATCAAGAACATCGCTTGCGAGCGAGTGATCTCTTTGTCGTAGAAATTGCACCCATTTCGAGAGCTTATCAGCGTTCTTGAGCAAAGCGTTGAGTTATTCTTGACCCTCTTCCTAGACACGCTTTCGGTTAGGTTAGGGTTTCCCGCTCTTATTGATCCTTTCGTCGATCTGCTGGGATCGTATCGCATCAGTTGGTAGCAGAGCTCAGTGACGAAGGTATCAAATATCGTATCGCATCAGTTGGTAGCAGAGCTCAGCGACGAAGGTATCAAATATCCCCGTTTATTTTTCTTTTTTTAATTTTCTTATTCAAAAAAAAAAAAATTAGTTCCTTGTTTTTTATTCATTAATTTCGTCCACCCTCTCCCAAGAACATCCAAAATCTTCAAATCTTCATCCATCCTACCCGGAAAATTTGAAGATTTTTCAAACCTTCATCCCAAGAACTCTAATTATTTTACAGATCCCGTTTTTTTGTATCAGTTCGTTCCCTAACCAAATCAACTCGAACTATTCTGAACTTTTTACCACATATACAACACATCTCGTGCTACAATTTCTTTCTTTACACCCAATCCAGATTCAACATAAATCTTGTCTAAAACCGCCGATTACTCCGAACAATCTGTCCAGAAAAACTGCAGCAGTAAATCATTGTTTGAATTCGTTTTCAGTGGGTTAAACAAATCAAAATTACCTGAAAATTGGGGAACTAATAGGAAATTTGCAGATCTACAACTTTTGTCTTTTGATATTTTCCAAATTCGCTGTAGTTGTAACGGATTCGGCACCTTAAGTCACAGCTATCAATCTGGAAATTTTTGACAGATTGCATCAGTTTCTGAAAAACGATTGTTAGAGCAACTTTCGTATCTCCAAAAAATCTGAAAATTTGAAATCCTTTAGAAAACTCTCAGATCTACAACTTTTGTCTTTTGAGTTTTCCCAAATTTGTAGTCGTTCGGTGCTTAAATACGTGGGTTTCACACCCAGGGTGTAAACATTTTCACACCTGTGAAATTCTGTTGTCAAAACAATTGTGAAACTAAGGCATCCGGAGGGTATGAATCATTGAAAGGAGAGATGTTTGTGGTAAAGAAAGTCTTGAGTATTGTGGTGAACGTGGAGAATGATTTGCACCGAGAAAATAGTTTTCATACGAGGGTTTGGGTTAGTGGGAAGGTTTGCTTAATGAAAATTGATGCGGGAAGCTGTGCCAATGTCATAAGTGTTGGTTTTGTCTCCGATTTAGCTATTCCTACGACACCTCATCCTCAACCAAATACGTTGCAAGAGCTCAGTGATGTTGGTCAAGTGCGAGTTACCAAACATGCCTTAATATCTTTTAATCTTGGTAGGCTTGATGATGAAGTTTTGTGTGATGTGGTTCCGATGCATGTGGGACATCTGTTGTTGGGAAGACCGTGGAAATTTGATAGAAGGGTGATCTATGACGGGTATTTAAACACATACACGTTGCATCATAAGGGGAATAAGTTTACACTTCGAGCATTACCTCCGGATGAGGTACATAAAGATCAACTGAAATTGGCAGCCAACCGTGAGGATGCTCATTTGAAACGTGAATCTGAAAGGGAAAAAGCCTTGGTTGAGGCAAACAACGACGAGAGTGTTAACATTCAAGAGAAGATAGCCCAAGAGTTTATGGTGGCAGATGCAATCACCAAGGAGAATAAGCATGTGGCAGAAGTAGTTAACGAAGATGAGCCAGTTGTTGTGGACGAGATAGTGCACAAGGATCAGATAGTCGTTGATTGTTATTGTGCGAGTGATGTTGAGTGTGAGGCGTTTCATGATCCTTGTGATGAGTTGGAAAGCACTGCAAGTGGTCGTCAAGTTGTTGATGCGAAAGTGGAACTGTCTGAAGCGTCTATTGTGGAGAAAAAAGAAGATTTTATGTTACTAAACTCTAGTTCCAGCCTTGTTGAATCTTCTTTGCAGGTACATGATGATCGTCCATATGAGGAGGACACCGGGCTGTTGGATACATCCAATGCAGCCCATATATTGCCTTTGGATGATCTATCACCGGTTGTTAATGGTGGCAAACCGACACATATCTTTAATGATCCTTTTGCTGCATGTATTGATGAGGCTCCGATATTGCACTGCTCTAGTTATTTTGCTGCCACACCATGTTTCGTCCACAGTTTTGTCAGGCCACAATTCTGTTCTTCTGTCTCATTGTTGCAGCACACGTCGTCCTTTTCGCATCAGGTTGATTTGAGGTTTTCACTTCGTCGAATATTTGATCCCGGCATAGCATTATTGTTTTTTGTGGGTTGTTCGGGATTGGTTTCTGATGCTGACTTCTCAGACGTCCTGTTGATTCGAGGACGAAACCTTTACAGCCGGGAAGGAATGATGTGATCCGTCCCGATACATTTTATTTGTTTTGTTTATTTTAGTTTTCGGTGTTTTAATGAATAAAACGGCCTTAGGCCCGTGTCAAAAGTTGGCATATGTTAGTATATTGGGCCATATGTTTATTTTTAGCAAATAATAGCCGTTTGGGCTTATTAGGGTTGAGTTAGGATTGTTACAAAATAAAGTGGCGAAAATTACTATGTAATTTATCCCACATTGCTTAGGAGTTGGTTAGTCATTTACTTTGTAGCCTATATAAAGGCATTCCTTGTAATTTATATGAATCAAATCAATGATGAAATCTTAATAATGAAATTGAGAGTTTTCTCTTCTTCCTTGGTCTGTGATTGATCAAGAACATCGCTTGCGAGCGAGTGATCTCTTTGTCGTAGAGATTGCACCCCATTCGAGAGCTTATCAGCGTTCTTGAGCAAAGCGTTGAGTTGTTCTTGGCCCTCTTCCTAGACTACTGCTCAGTTAGGTTAGAGTTTCCCGCTCTTATTGATCCTTTCGTCGATCTCCTGGGATCGTATCGCATCACTGTCCGTCCTAGGGAAGTACACAAGGTTCGGAGATTGCACCCGTAGCTTAATTACACATACGAATCATATACGGATTAATGGGAGATTAGTTGTGAATAGTTTTGATAATGCCTTTTCAATATATGATTGACTACTGGTTTATTTGCATCTCTTTTATTTACTGTTTCTTTATGTTGGTCAATGACCACCCCTATCTGGTTGACCTATAAATTGTGGGTGTGTTTAACGTAATTAAATAATAGTCTCTGTGGAATCGACCTTGACTCACCCTTGTTGTACTACGATTGACCTAGTCCTCTTGCTAGTATACGCGACTTACACGCGATCAGCCCTCTAATATATGGACGGGAATGTTTAAGAAAGCACCCCTGAACACATAGACAATAGCAATTTCAAGACCATCATCAGAAAAGGGAACCAGACGAATGAAAGTGTCCTCAACGATTCACCTCATGCTTGAGGCTCCACTTCTTTCCTCAAAATGGGGAAGATCTTATCTTCTTAAGCGCCGATGATCTGAAAGAATAATGTGAAGGGGAGCGCGCATAAGCTCGACTATGATTCGTGGGTTCATTAACTTTGACCCGAACAGATGTATCGACTTGAACCATAGACATCGTATCCGGCCTGGTGTTAGCAACTGAACTAACTCTCTCAACAGCAGCATGGGTAGAAGGAGCTGCCACGTTCTCAGATGTAGAATTTTGGACAGGTGTAGGTGCAGTCGCCGCGCTTAATGCCGTAGTGGATTTTTTGCCCCGACCCCCAACAGCCAAAGTGTCAACCGGTCTTTCTCCAGAATTGGTAGCACGAGCTCTTCGGGCATTCATTGAATTGCCCAAAACTCCAAGCAAGAAAGATAATTTCATTTAATCGGCCTACACAGCCGGTTGGGTCATCGCGATGGTCACCACCACCTTCTGGCGTTTATAGAGTTAATGCGGATGCCGCTTGCATTGTTTTTTCCATGGCGATTGGCATGCTAATCGGGGACCACTCATTACACATTATGCATGCACTTTCTCAGCACGTTTAACGTTCTTTTTTTTAAGGCCTCCGTAATCCGGAACCAACTAGTCCGACTCATCCGGAGTTTGGCACAGGTCGTGCCTGAAGAGTCTAACTCTTACTCAGAAGTAAGGTCTGGCCAATAGCTCTTTCAACATGACGCCTTAGAGGAATATTTTACGTTCGGAGGTGGAGTTGTGGAACTTAATTACGACCATTTTGCAGAGCCTTTACACTACGTATGCTATGGGTCTGCGTTCTATAAAGGTGGAAACTGACTCCTGATCATGTGACTGAGGATTTTTCATCTCTTGGATATTTGGTGAAGGATTGTTTGAGCATTGCTAGAGCTTTCATTCTTGTAGTTTCTCCTCCCTAAGAAGAGTAGGTACACTAACTTGGGGCTCTCTTCACTTGCATGATGTACTTGATGTTTGCGTGGTCGATTTAGCATAACATATTTGTTTTACCATTAAAAAATGACATCAAGGAGATCAAACGACTATTTTTTTCTTCCGAATATTACTAATGTAACAGTATAACGTAATAATCAATTGTTGGATTGTTAAAATGAATTATATTATGAGGAAAATTAGAAAAGAATTATAATGCCTCAAATTTGGGAGTGCAATTATTCAATTAAAAAAAAATTTGGGAGTGCAATACGACAAGTTCTTCCGGCAATATATATATATATATATATATGACAGTGGATTCATCTGCCTGTTTATTCATATCACAAGATCCAAATCGCCGTGAACGTGCAATATTAAATATATTCTGTAATTGTACTATGGGCTTTAAACATATATTCCTTTAATGAGATTACAAAAATTTAAGCGTAGCGCTTAGAGGATTGTGTGTGGGAGTGGAAGCCATTCTCTCTCACGCATATTAATATATAAACATAACCATAAATATATAAACATACCCATACACAAGCATGGAAATGGTGATTTAAACTTCACGCTTTAATTGACTATATCAGTTATTCGGGTGGCAACTTTGGATTAAGGATATTTTATGGATCAAACGGAATTACATGTAATTTTTAGATAACATTTTTTTTTTTTTGGCTTTGCTTTCTTAATCTACACATAGGTACGCTCTTGCCCATATACATACACACACACACACACACACATATATATATATATATATATATTATATTATATTTTTTATATCTTGATGAGTGATTTTTTGGTGCTCACTTAAGATACATAAGAATTTAATATAGTTGAACTTTTTTTTTTTTTTTGTTGTCATTTTAAGTCATTAATATAAAGAAAACTAATAATAAAAGGTTAAACAAATTAGGGATATCATTGGAATGGTCATACGTATAATAAACAAATATGTATACGCACATATTTACACTTGTATACATTTTGGTTAACTACCATAATTGTTTACAAACAGATGTCATATATTTTAAATTGTTTCTAGAGTAGAGTCATGATAGCTAGGTAATTATTGAATAATAAACATATAATATTTGGATTACTAGGGAGGAAGGCTGTCTGTTTAAGCAACTTAATTAAATTAATTAATTAAATTATAGATCATGATCGCACATTGGGAAGAGGCCAATGGGAAAGACAAAAGCACAATTATTATACTCTAATAAAATGCTTAGTTTTATAATAATGCTGCTGTTGTCATATGCTAAAAATGCAAAGGGAATTGTTTTTTATATGATCCTAGTAGAAAAAACACAAAGTTTGTGGTAGCAATCCCATTATGTTATGTGTGAAGCCAAAGGGATCGACAGGCAAACAAGGGAGGAAAAGTTTAAGAGATAAATAGAAATATTATATTATAATCATATTAATATATATATATATATATGATTATTATAATATATTAAAATATATTAGTATAATATAATGTTTTGAAAACATCTTCCAGAACGCTTCTCAACATAAATAAACTAAAATGTCTCTCTAAACGTAATAAAATATATGGTATGAAAGGTCAACAAGTTAGTGGTTGTAGTGGAGGATGCATGTGTATTATTACCCCTTTAGAATAAAATAATAACAACAAATTTTAACGTATAAAAAAAATCATGCATCCACTAAGAAAAAAAAAAGTGAATTATTTTGGAAAGCAAATTTCTGCTAATTTTTTTCCCTGGATCTATTGGGGTTTAAATACCTTTTGAGACCTTCTAAAAAATAAAAAGAAAATAAAATTAAAAAATAAAAAATAAAAAAAACCTTTTGAGAACTCCCAAAAAAAAAAAAAAACAAAAAAAAGGGCTTTTGAAAAGAAAAGGCCGGAAGTAGACAACATTATTGGGTTTGAGTTCTTTTGAAAAAAGAGTCCAGAGAAGAAAAAAGGGCAACAACCCATGGTTAGTTAGCCAAAAAAAATAAAATCTAAAAAAATAAAATAAAAAGGGCAACCAATGGTTTGTTAAAAAAAAAATTAAAAAAAAAAACGGCATAAACCTACTCCATCCGTCCTATTTTATTTGTCTCGTTTGACTTTTCACACAGAAAATTGTAGTTATTGCTTTGAATCTCATTAAATGATCTAATATATTTACAATTTTGTCTTTTAAGTAGTTGTTGGAGCATCTAATGTTATACACTTTTTTATTGTAAATATTGTAAAAAGAGAAATTTAAAGAAATTTGACAATTAATACACAAAGTGGACGTTTATTTTGAGACAAATAAAAAAGAAAGCATAGACAAATAAAATAGGACTCGCTTTACGTTAGCGTACCTAGAGGTCGGGCCGGGGCTCCATACTCTTTCTTTTTGTGTGGGACGATACCGGAGAGAGAAGGGAATGCGTCGAGGCGGCAAACCAGGGAGCAATCTATAATGTGTTAAACTTTCCAAAATGAACAAGGTATGGTTTGCAAAGGGTTTCTCTTCGAGGAAATAGTTTCAAGTATATGAATCATGTTTGAGTTGAAATTATCATGTTCGGTGAATTGATATTCCAACCTTGTGAAATAATTGGTATGTTGGAATATCAAAATTTTATGACGTGTGTTATAGGTCATCGTATACGTGTCACTCATTATGCCTCACCCAGATTGACAAATGCCACCTCAGCTTAGCGGCCGACATGGGCTCAGCTCCAAATCGGGCATGAAGGTATATCTTCAAGCATAGCGCACATGAATATTGCTATTATATTATCATCAGACATGACCCCTATCGTCCTCTATTCGACACAGTGCAAGTCGTCCTCTGTCCATTATACCCATCAAGATGCAAGACGTCTACGGTCTCTTATTGCCGACATCGTGCAGGTCACTTTGGTTATTTATATCCAACACGATGCAGGTCATTCCGATCTATGACACCAAATACCCTCCATTTATTGGGCACTTAAGACATTACGTAGACATCACACCACGACTCTAACTGCTCAGTCATGGCACCGAGATTCTTGCTTCATTATGGCCTGAGCCATAAATGCTCCTTTTATGATCGACTTAATCATGGCTTTGTGCAGTAACTCACCTTCCCATGATGGAGCACTATATAAAGGTATGTCATCCTTATTCTCAGGAACGCGCGCACCCCGCTCACAAATTTACAATCATTTGAAAATTTCTCTATACAAACACTGATTTGAGCATCGAATGGCGGCCCGAAGTTCAACTCCGGGACCTTTTACGCTCTATATATTTTGAAGACCCACTCAATAAGCTACTTGGATTATCATTTGGAGATCTAATTTACCCACATATATTTCAATGTACAACATAGGCGATCTCAAGCATCGTCAAATGGCACTAGAACGAGGGCCCTTCATCGAAACTTGTGGTTAATCACAGCAAGAAACTATGGGTCTTATAAAAAAAAAATGGAAAACTAGTACAAAAGAAACAACCGAAGGCCCTCGTGTGCATGACGCATGAGAAGGACAAAATCAATATGTTCCCAAGCCAAGTCAGGCTAAAGGCATTAAACATCTAGCCAACATTGTCTGTATAAATGCAAGTAGGTCCTTTTGATCATCTGTTCAATTTGGAGGGGCACGCAAAACTCTCTCTAATTTTCATCAAGCATAGAAAAAGAGTAAAACTGATGGGGGAAGTCACATACGGTCCAGAGGATCCGATTCCCCCGGTAATAAGTAACGAAGGTTTAATCATTGATGCCAAAATTCACAGGCATCTTATTAAACGTGTTTGTGTGGGAACATGAAGTACAATTAATACACAATATCACAAAATCTTTCGATCTTTACAACTTGCCGAGAGGGATCTCATACAAATATCAACTCCTTTGTTTGGGTTTGCGGTCCACCAGTACAATTCACGGGCATGGTCTGACTAAACGCAACCTTTGGAAAATGCCTCAAATAAGGACTTTGTTGGTGAGTTATGTGGTGGTCGAAGGCTCATAAGCCTACAACTTCAAAATCAGAAGGCCAACATTAAACGACTTGAGGAATCATATCTCTTGCTCACGCTAGATTGAAGTTTCCCATGTCGGATGCAACATCGGTGATAAATGGCGATGTGGAAGTGTAAATGAGTTGCTACGTACACATCCGGCATAAAAAAAAGATAAAGAGCTGACTCAACATGTTCTGATAAAAGAGCTCCTCCCGGGAGCTCAAGAACTCTTAAGATCAGAATACCCAACATAAGGTGTGAGTTTAAAGCTAGAGAATCCAGATCCGATGATGCAAATCAGATCATGAATACCCTAAATCGAAAAATAAGGGTGAAAGAAGTTTCTACAAGAATTCGCCAAGATATTTGCATGGGTGGCTGTGGACACTCCAGGATTACGAACGACCTGGATTTTTATAGACCCAATAAGGATCCACAATGTAAGCCATTTCGGAAAAAGTAACACCACTTTGCAAACACAGGCAAATTGGACAACCTTTTGCGGACATGTGGCCATAAGGTTGTCACTGAGTCGAAGAAACAACCTTAGCAGCAATAACTTTCATAGTGGCATCCTCTGAAGCAACAGCCTTCGCAACATCAAACTTTGGAGCAGCATCCTCTGAAGTAGCCTTCGAAGTAGCAACCTTTGAAATGGTAGAAGACTTTGGTGCCATTTGTTCTTGATCACTTTCTTTTTCTTTAACGAGGAAATTTGAGAGGAGAGATTGGTCCCACTGGGCGTGCTCGAAATTCGTAGCGTAAATTTTGTTGTCCTGCAAATAAATTAAATAAAAAGACAAGAAAAGTTGGAACAAATATAATTTTATTTATGTCAAAGTTTGAGTGGGTACAATGTCCAGCAAAAATCAATATGTCCACATGACGTCTTTGATTCTCCTTTGATTTCACCGAGGGTCGCGGGGACTTGTTCTCGGATTTTGTTGTTACTCCTTCGATTTGTTGGGAAAAATGTTGGATTTATGGAAGAACTCCGGATATGGCGGACGATCTTCAATTGTTGGAGATGACTTGGATACTTTTGTGCTTCATTGATCTTCTCCTTTGATTTCTCCGACTGTCTTAGTGACTTATTCTTGGACTTTGTCAAGACTCCTCCGATTTATCGGGAAGAATGCTAGATTTATGAAAGATCTCCGAATATGGCGGATAATCTTAGATATTTGTTGAAGAACTATGGATTAGTTGGAGATTACATGGATGCTTTCATGATTCATTGATCTTATCCTTTGATTTCTCCGAGGGTCGCGGTGACTTGTTCTCGGGCTTTGGTGGTGCTCTTCCTATTTGTTGAGAAGAGGCCTTTGTTTGTTGTTGAAGAACTTTGACTCTCAGGAAGATCTTCGATGCCGTGGTGAAGAACTCCGGATGTGGCGGATGATCTTCGAATGTTGAAGAACTCCGGATATGGCAGAAGACTTTCGATTATTGTTGAAGAACTCCAAATATAGAAGACGAACTTTGAATGTTGGTGAAGAACTCTGGATATGGTGGATGATCCTCGAATTTTGAAGAACTCCGATTATGGCGGACGACCTTCAAAAGTTGTTGAAGATCTTGAAGACTTCTTTATTGCTTTTTAGATATTCTCTTTATCGAAGATCTTCGGATTTGACGGATGATCTTCGGATTTGATGGATGATCTTCGGTTGTTGGAGATGACTTGGAGGCTTCTTTGTTACTCATTCAATCTTCTCCGTGGTGGTTGAGCAGAGGGCTTGATGCTTTTTTTCTAACTTCTCCACCAATTGTTATTGTGTTGATAACCTCCCGGATATAGCGGAAGTACTTTGACTTTGACGGGGACTTGAAGTATAATCCGAAGGGACGATAGAGTTGGATCATTGAAGCAACTTGGAGAAGTTGTCAACGACCGATAGCTTAGAAAATAAAGCATCTGAAGGGTGTCAAAGACATTCATACACTACTGAAATGGGTGTAACAAAAACAATAGTGAATTCCTCCAATCATCACATGAGAAGAAAGTATTAAGCGATTACACCATCCTGAACCTCTATAAAGCTTATGTTCTTTACACTCTGCATCTTACTCTCAATTATTTACTTACTGCATACATACATTTAGCATTGCCTTTTTCAGACTTGAACACAAAACTATGATAACTGTTTTAAAGGCTTTTGATCCGCTGCATATTTAATCTGATAAGGTTAACAAGTGTTAAAAAGTTTGAAAAACCAACAAGTACATACACCCACCCTCTGAACTTGTTCTAACCTTTACCTTGGGACCAACATACGTCATGCTTCCCCGATGAATTGATCTCCAACACCTCATACCCACAGATATCCTTGTTGACTTCTCCACGGTTATCATGCATCCTAAATACCATGTCTCTCCATCCAAGCAAAGCCATTTCGGTCTTCTAACTCAAGATATCCATATGTTTGCCACACTCTCACACAATCTGTACTTGTGTTGATTTAGATGGAGAAATACCACACCATCACTTGTGTAGATTCAAGAACAACATTAATCATTAGGCTGTGGTTAGATTCAAGTCTCAATCCTTGAATCCTTCACATGATCAAATAAGTTGTTTCTATGCTACGTCAAGTCTCACACACTTGACAATGTCAATTAAGTGCATAACGTCAAAATCAACTTGTTGCATTTTACTGAGTTCAAGTCTTTAGGGAATCTCCAACCCTTTACACCATATCACTTGAATGATGTACACAATTTCTCAAAGTATCTTCTATTATCTCCGATCATCTTACTCCAAATTTACACAAAAAAAATCCATATTAATCTTTTTTTTATTATACAAATAATACAATGAATGGATTATATATATCATCATGCAAAAAATTAAGTAATGTAATTTAATCTTTTTACAACATAGAGACAAAAAAAGTACTGCAATAAAAAGTTAATTAGGAAAATTAGGTAAAATGACACATTTTGAAATAATTTAATGTAACAGGACACCCGAATATTTTTTATAGTGAGAATGACACATTCTACAATTTTTATAGCTTAAAGGAGAAAAAAAATAAAAATAAATGACAGTACGCTGTGGCTGCTCCTACTTTTTTTTCTTCCTCTTTCCTTCTCCATTTTCAAACACTCGTATCTTTTGATCTAGATCTCCAAACATGTTGAAAATTTCACTGAATTTTTTATTTTTATTTTTTTCATGCTCTTCGTTTTGAGACTTGGTTCAATATAATTATATCGTTTTTCGTGAGATTCGCTGTTGAAATTCACTCGGTGAATCTTGACAGTGATTCCCAAAAAGTTTTGAATTTCGACAGCGGATTTTTGAAAATTATGTCGGAATATGGTGAATGTAGTCTCAAAATTAAAAACATAAAAAAAAAAAAAAAATTGTAAATTTTTTATTTTATTTTAAATTTGAAGTCATAAATTGAGAGATATAAGTGTTTAAAAAAAAAGGATAAAAGATCAAGTGTCTTGATTTTTTTCTTTTTCGAGAAGTGGTGGGGGTGGAAGGCGTCCAACATTAATACGTATATATATATATATATTATCCTCTATGAAAGAGTTTTAAAAAGTTATCTTATTTCCTAATTGATGAAATATTTTTGTCATTCTTCTCAACTTCCCATAAAGTTAAACTCACAAAGAATACGATAAACTTACAAGGCAAACATATTAATAAAAATAATTAAATTTTAAACATGTATTTTGTTATTTGATGAAATAAATATATTTGTTTTTATTTTATTAAAAAATATTAATATGGATTATTTTTGAATATTTATTTTTTGGTATAAAATGGTTAGAAAAGAATGGTGTCATTTTATACAATTTTGGTGTTTTGATGTTAAAAAGAAAAGGGAAATTCCTTAGAGAAGTATCATACGTCAAGGAAAAAATGGCACTAATCATTAATTACATCATCAAGGAAATCAATCTCATGTTCACATCAAGGAAAAAATGGCACTAATCTCATGGTCTTTTTCCAATCAATTTCAACTTGTAACTTGCAGATACATAGAAGAACCAACCTTCAGGCTCAAAGCTTGAAGCTTTCAATTCAGCTTCTTGGGCCTCCTAATATTTCACAATCATTTTGAGATCTGTTCTTCAAGAATTTGCAGCCCATCATCTCTACATTTTCAATTCTATTTATCAAATTGAGGAGCTGTTGTTCAAGCATGGCGATTCTGGCTCTCAGCCAAAACCCTTCACAGTTCACTGTCAAAAGATAGATTCCCTATAAATCGGAGGACATAGCGCCGAAGCATGATCTCAGGTAAGGATACAATAAATTTTTTAAAGGCAAATAAAAAATTTAAGAATGGTAAACTATAAGCATTGTACAAAAATTTTGTGTATTTTTTTCGGATCAAGAGAAGCAGTTGCTCAATTGGTTGTATGTAAGTCCGTCAAGACGTTGTCCCTTGGTTGTATGTAAATCCGCCGCTAGACTTGGCCGTTGGACTCCAAAATGGCAAGTGACTATTGCCATGTTCTTCCCCAAAATCAGCTTGATAGAAGCAGCTCAAACAAAAAACTTTGATTTCCCATCAACACGACTCTATTTTCATTATGAAATACTGTAATCTTTTCATCTGATTTGCTATGGTTCTCTTCGAAATTTGCCTTTAGCTATGGAACCACGGCCACCTCAATCATTTCTCTGTTATTCTGAACTTCTATTTATAGAAGTAGCGAGAGCTATGGAACCACGGCCACCTCAATCATTTCTCTGTTATTCTGAACTTCTATTTATAGAAGTAGCGAGTGACCGTTTCACACCAAGGAGGAAATAGCCGTTGGAGGGGTTAATTTACTTGTAGGACTTTCCAGTAGGGAATCGCTCTACGCGTGGCGATCTCGGGCCACGCGCTTTCGAGGTTAATACACAGATCTTCGTGTGTGGAAATTATGTGATCCAAATATCTGCAACATGTATAGCTCCCTAATAATAGAGCCTCCTGTATAGAATTTTTCCCGTTGGAGATGCAATTCGATTTTCCAATTTCGTTCCATAGAAGAAGAAGAAGAAAATTTGGCAAAGAGCTTGACAGACAACATCTTCTTTCAAATTGGATGAGAAGATAAGACAAGTGATTGGACTTAAATCATCCCACCCACATTTTGTGTGGTCCAAAAATTAGAGCATCGTGGACCACTTAAATGTGTTCCAATGTACTAATGTCGGTATCTTTAAATGATATAAATCATGGTGTCTCATTAAAAAAAAAAAAAATCCCCACTCATCTATCCTACAGAATAAATGAAGATGTTAACCAGGTAATCTAATTGTTCAGAGTCATTATAACGTCTTTTAGATACCGAAATTTCTTATCCTAGGAAGAGTAACTTTCGCCACAGATATAGATTAAATAAATCTAATATTATACGCAGGCCTCTACGTCGTCGTGTCAAATAAAAGCAACTGCCTCAAAAGACTACGGTAAAATCATAAATCTGTTAAGAATGAAAATGAACTATACTAAAGATGGATAGTTAAATTACAACGATGAAAAACCCCAAAGACTTGCATAATACGAGATCCTGAAGTACAAATCAAACTTACAAAGGTCTTGAAATAAATGACAATGTTTCCAAGAAAAGAATACAACTAGTGCAGTGCAACATTTACTGAAAAAAATGAACTAGAAGGCTTCGTCAAGACTTCAATGTCTACAAAAGTCGCCAACTACTCCAGGTCAACCTGTTCGCCTTCTCACCCCACAACGATACATGCATAAGAAAATCTGAAAGGAGGTAAGACAAAGATCTTAGTAAAAGTGGTGTTTCAATGAATAATTAAGTTTCTACGATGAAAATGTTGTTATTATGATTATTAAATTACCTTTACGAGCATCGACTCAATCCAGTGGGTTGACCAATGACTGCTCGTGTACTATATCGTTTTTAAACTTAACTTATCTTGGCCACGTCATTCTTCAAAAAGACCGCATGTGCGTGGCGTTATCACCAAGATATATCTTTGCTAACTAACGGTGATTAGTACCGATTAGCTCCGGGGTCTCTCCGATGGACTTAAATCACCCCACCCTCATTTTGTGTGGTCCAAATATTAGAGCATCGTGGACCACTTAAATGTGTTCCAATGTACTAATGTCGGTATCTTTAAATGATATAAATCATGTGTGTCTTCTAGATGTGTCATTAAAAAAAAAAGTCCTCCCTCTTCCGTCCTACAGAATGAGTGGAGATATTAATCGATAACCTAATTCTTTAAGAAATCACGACCGCCATTTATACTAAGATCTTTGAAAGAAGTCATAAACTTTACGAGATTCAACCTCCACAATCCAAATTTCTCCTGTGCCTACCATTTACAAAGACTCAAGCCTTCTGGCACTATGCTAAGTGCTTTTGGGGACCTTCTAGATGTGTCATAATATGATGTAAAATATCTATGATGATATATTATGATGCAATATATTGTCGGCCATATATTACAAAATGTATCACACACATTATAAAATTATCACTGTAACATACAATAACTTGACAAAACCTATAGATGTAAACATGAAATTTTGTATAATATACGGTATATCAAAGACTTCAGTGTCATTAGTATAACACATGTATATCTTCAATAATTACAGATACATCATTAAAGTTTGCATATAAAATATGTGACATACATGAATAGTTATTATCATCATAGATATTTATTTTGTAAGCAATCAAATTCTTAGAAGTTTGTAGTTTAACTGTATTGACTGACATATAAAATTATAAATACTTGTACATAAATACATCTCTTAACGGTATGACAGACACAATTACCCAACATATATTATTTTGAATACTTGGTAAGAGCGGCCATAGTAAGGCATTTGTAGATATAATCTCTTTAATTTTTTGTCAGAATAGAATGATCATCTGGACGATTGTAAAAGGGACTGTATTTTCACACAAAACATGTTTTACACATTCCAAGGGTGAGTGAAACCGTTTTGATATTTAACACATATCATTCGACGCTTAAATGAGTCGGGAATTATATATTATTCGGATCGTATTACAAACTCGGAACATTACATTTTCCGGACCAATTTTTGGTCTGAATAAAGAGACATAATTATGTACGCTTGAGAAACAATACGGACCGTTTTACAAGCCGAAAAATAACGTTTTCCGCTCCTATTTCTAGTCAGACAATGACCACGGCGCTCTGAAAATTTCGAAAACGTATCGGACCATTTTAGAGGCCGGACATGTAATGTTTTCCTGACCATGTTCGGGTCAGAATAAGCTAAATTATTCTGCCCACGTTTGAGTAGTATAACCCTATCTCAAGTAAGAATATAAAAACGTAGCTATAAAAAATTCGAAAACGTATCGGACTATTTTAGAGGCCAAACATGTAATGTTTTCCTGACCACGTTCGGGTCAGAATAAAGTAAACTGCTCACCCACATTTGGGTAGAGTATAATGTCCTACATTCGACCAAACTCCGGTCGAATGTAGGCGTAGAATCAAAAAAAAATAAGGGCAAAATTGGAAAACATAATACTGTGTAATAAGACAAAATTTTGTGTGAAAAGATATTTCCTTGTAAAATAGTGGGAGGAAACTATATAGCTTTTTTTAGACTTTCTATCCCATTATCTAATTTGGGAGAGCCAATGAGACAATATTTTCGTCTCCCAAACAGAACCAAACCCCTCTTTAAGTATATTTAATATTATTCTATCACTAAGTTCAAAATATTTACCAACATTACAACATTTAATCACACACAAATAATCCATACAATCTTTTTACATTTATCACCATTACAACATCAAATCATACAAAACTTATCCCAATAATCCTTCTATATTTATCTTCCACTTATCTTTCGCTACGTCAGCCCAGCATCACCGATCATCAAGCTTCTCTCCCGATTACCACTAGGGTTGCTCTAGGATATTAAAGGGAGTTTGGGTAATCCTAAAAACCAGGGGCGGACGCAGATCTCGATTAAGGGGGGCAATAAAATTTTTCGTGCAAATAAAAATTTAAGGGGGGGGACTATATGTAGCGTACAAATTTTAGTGTATTTTTTTAAATTAAGGGCGCTTGCTCCCTCCCCACCAGATGTGAGGTCCTCCACTGCTAAAAACACTTTTCGATGAGTTTAGTAAATTATCTTTTTAGAGTTACAACATTACTCGCCTTGTATGCTAAATGTGGAGAGTTAGAGGTGTCTAAAGGGAAAGTAATAATGCATTTATGCGGTCTTTAATCATGAATTCTTAAATAATTATTAAAATTCTGCATATTTGGTTAATTTGTGTTGTATAATGTGGCTTTCAAGGAACAACAATGTCAAAACAAAACCGCAGAAAACGCAGAAAATATGATATGCTTGATATAACGTAGAATCGTGATTAACACTTTCCTACAAAAGTTATTTGACCCTTATAAGATGCCTTGGGTTACACAAATACTTATGTGAGATAAGACTACGTTTCCCTTCACTTTTAGGCAACAAAAGAGAAGTATGCTAATGGAGTTTTTATTAGAAAGTTATTGACTCTCAAAGATGATGTGCCCAAATTCACCACTGTATAAAGCACTTAAAATCATCATATATAGTAGTGGAAAACCGACCTCTTATGTATGCAACTTTTGGAAAGAAGTTACATACATAAGTCAGTTGAAAAGGATGAAAAGACACACTAATTGAATTTTGGACACAAAGTGGCGCTGTGTATGCACTGTGAAACCCCAAAACGGCTAAAACTTTCTGCTCAAATTTGTGAACAAATTTTTCTCACAAAGGGAGCGCTGTGGTGATGACGACACTGCACACCCGGTTTTTCCAAATTCTGAATTTTGGTCCTGTAAGTGGATTTTCATCCTTTAAGTGATTTTCCCGAACTATACTTAATCATTTAAATCCGTAAACTCGTAAATACTTATATGAGCATACACTCCGTATCTCCAAACTCATATTATAGCATTCCGAGTTCACCCATCTTTGTACCAAAACCCGATTACATAAATGAACATGGTAACACTTAAATTACCAACAATCCTCCCCCATTTAAGTGTAATCCTTGGCTTAGCTGAAGAAAAGTCAAAACATAACAACTCATGCATCAATGATAATGTCACGAAGATTGAATTATCACCTAGTAATATTACACATTTCAAATATTCGAGTATTGGGGTGTGTCTAAGCATTGAACCCCTTTACACATTTTGAATACATGAAGATAACATACACATGAGTTAGGATAACTCCAAAAGTTTATTCTTGACACTAATTAAACAAGCCTTGTGTCCATATCCATTCTTGAGCATACAGAAAGCCAACTCTAGAACTTCCTTGAAGCGGCCAAACTTCATACTCATATAGGTGAATCTTTTATTAATCGTGCACCTGCAATAGCACTTTGTCAAAAGACTCTTTAAGAATAAACACTACAACCTAATCATGCAGGTCATAGCACATACCTTCGGGACAATTTAATGTGCTCAAATCTAAGACAATAGGCCTTCCACATTGAATTCTGCCTCTAACATTGTATTCGAGGGGAATTGGGTATCCTATTACCAAGATTTATATGAGTTGTAAACCCATCCCGTTAACCGACTTTTGTACCAAGTCTCTAGCCAATCCTTTGGTTAAGTGATCGGCTAAATTATGTTGAGATCTCACAAACACAACCGAAATCACCCCATGAGTTATCAACTGACGTACCGCGCTATGTCTAACGCCCAGGTGTCACGACTTACCATTATACACTTGACTATATGCTTTAGACAAGGTAGATGCACTATCACAATGGATAGAAATGGGTGAAATTGGTTTAGGCCATAATGGAATTTCATATATCAAATTCCTTAGCCACTCCGCCTCTTTTCCGGTCGCTAAGGCAACAAATTTCGACTCATAGTCGAGCTAGTAATACATGTTTGCTTTTGGAAGCCCAAGAAATGGCACCTCCTCCAAGCAAAACACCCAACCACTTGTAGAAGAATGATCCTCTACATTGGATATCCAACTAGCATCCGAATACCCTTCTATCAACGAAGGATGTCCAACATAAGTCAAGCCAAAATCCTTGGTTAACTTAAGATACCTTAGTACACGAGTGACCACACGCCAATGATGACTACTCGGATTACTCGTGAACCTGCTTAGCTTTCCAACCGCATAAGCAATATCTGGACGTGTGCTAGTCATAGCATACATCAAACATCCTATCACTCGTGAATACTCAAGTTGTAATATCGGATTTCCCGTATTAGGCATGAGTTTCTCATTAGGATCCATGGGAGTATTGGCTGGAGTAGAGTTTTCACAATTGAATTTCTTCAACACTTTCTCAATATAATGAGATTGTGTCAAAGAGATCCCTTTGTCACTCCGTTTGATCTTGATTCCAAGAATCACATCCGCCTCCCCCATGTCTTTCATAGAGAAACTTGATGACAAAAAGGCCTTACAAAGGTCAACTTGTTCTTTGTTAGTTCCAAAGATTAACATGTCATCAACATATAAACAAATTATCACACCGTTACCGGTATTATCAAATTTGCTATATAAACACTTGTCTGATTGGTTAAGCTTAAAACCATTAGACAAGACAACTTCATCAAATTTATGATGCCATTGTTTAGGTGCTTGTTTAAGCCCGTACAATGATTTAACAAGCTTACATACCTTATGCTCATTTCCAGGCATAACAAACCCTTCCGGTTGTTTCATATAAATTTCTTCTTCTAAATCTCCATTTAAGAAGGCTGTTTTAACATCCATTTGATGGATCACCAGATTGTTAATAGCAGCTAGGGCAATCAACAATCTAATTGTGGAGATTCTAGCAACCGGTGCATAGGTATCAAAATAATCAATACCTTCCTTTTGTCTAAAGCCTTGAATTACCAATCTGGCTTTATACCTGTCGACAGTGCCGTCAACTTTCATCTTTCTTTTAAAGATCCACTTGCAACCCAAAGGTTTGCAACCACGAGGAAGATCCGCAAGGATCCACGTGTTGTTTCCCATTATGGAATCCATCTCATCATTGACGGCTTCTTTCCAAAATGACACGTCTCGAGACTCCATAGCCTCCTTAAACGTTTTAGGATCCTCATCAATATTATAACAATATGAGTATTGAAATCCTACTTCATCTCTTGTTCCTTCCACCAAATAAGTTTGATAGTCGGGACCAAAAGATTTTGGTTTCCTTGCCCTTTTGCTTTTACGAAGCTCGAAAGGTTCATCCTGAGAATCAACACCATTGTTGTTCTCTACTCCAACAATAGTAGGAGTTATATCCTTTGGCCTCGGTATAGAGGTAAACCTATGTTCATCAAAGATGGCATCCCTTGACTCAATCACCGAATGAACGAAGAATCAACCATTAGGCTCTATAACATAGAACCTATATGCTTTGGAATGCAAAGCATATCCAATAAAGATACAATCAATGCCTCTTTCACCCAAGGTTTTAATCTTAGGCACAGTGAGCCTTACAACAGCCCTACAGCCCCAAACTCGTAGATAATTCAAGTTTGGTTTCTTTTTGAACCAAATTTCATATGGGGTAATAGGATTCCTTTTATTAGAATTTTATTCAAAGAAATAACAAGCCGTTAACATGGCTTCTCCCCAAAATCCTTCACTCAAACCAGAGTAAGATAGCATGGAATTAACCATCTCTTTAAGAGTACGGTTTTTCCTTTCCGCTATACCGTTTTGTCATGTGTGTAAGGCGCCAGTAACCTCATGTATAATTCCACATGACCGAAAAGGTTGGATCAAAGTATTCACCACCTCGATCGGTACGCAACCTTTTAATTTTAGAGGTTAATTGCAACTCAACTTCACTTTTATAGATTTTAAATTTATCGATTGCCTCATCTTTAGAATAAAGTAAAAACACATAACAAAACCGTGTGCAATCGCTTCATAAAAGTTACTACATATTTTTATTACCAAGTGAAGGCGTAGCACAAAAATCACATAAATCACTATGAATGAGTTCTAAAACGGAAGACGACCTTTCAACACTTTGAAAAGGTTGTCTAACAATTTTTTTAACATACAAGTATTACACTTATTCATATTCATGTCAAATGAAGGAATTAACTCATTTTTAGACATCACCAACATACGTTTATAATGAACATGTCCCAACCGAGCATGCCACAAAACGAATTATTAACATCATGAATAGCGAAGAACGTTATTTACAACATCATGCCGAGTATTTAACATAAACATACCATTACATAAGTAACCAAATCCAATAAATACACCACACTTACTTAAAATGTACTTATCCGACTCATAGACTTGTTTATAACCTTCTTTACATAAAATACTACGAAAACCAAGTTTTTCCGTATACACGGAGCATGCAACACTTGTTTTAAAATAATACATTTTCCGTAACTAAAAGATAAAACAACACTTCCAACTCCAACTATGGCGACCTTTGACTCGTTTCCCATAAATAACATGGATCCATCGATCACAGTGTTCATTTTTAAACCAACTTTTCTCGATCCTTGCAAACGTGTCTTGTTGCACCCGAGTCAATCCACCAAGCAACATCATCATCCTCGCATATAAAATGCTTGAGAAAATTAGTGGTACATAATTCGGACTCAAATTAAATCCACAAGTAACATTCGACCTTGATGTTTAGGAGCACCTTGGTCCTTAGACCCTTGCCCCGAATCGTTGTTTGGTCCTTTCTTCCTTACTCGACAATCAACTCAAATGTCCAGTTTACATAATTCCAACAAGCACCTTTCGGTTTTTTGTTGGTATCTTTGCCATTGTTTTTGGAAGATTTTTCTTATCTTTCCTTTTGTTCTTATATGAACATTCACCGGCTTCCATCATGTTGATAGATGTCGAATCCATTATCTCTTTACCCTTGGTTTTACCGCCTCTTGCGCCCTTAGAGATTCCTCTATACATAAGTGACTACCAAGTTCTACCAGAGATAATTCTTCCTTTTTGTGCTTTAACATGTGTTTAAAATCTTTCCATGAAGGTGGTAACTTATCTATAATGCTTGACACGAAATAGACTCATCCATTTCCATTTTATGTTGTGCAAATTGACCCAAAATGCGCATGATAGAATTCATTATATTGTTCCATTACCGACCTTGAATCTACCATGTTATACTTCATGAAATTACCAACCAAAACTTTTTACTGTGAGGCATCTTCATTCATGTATTTAGACTCTGGTGAATCCCACGCTTCTTTTCAAGCAGACTCAACATTTTGATAAATGTCAAACAAAGAATCGACATACCGTTTAGAATGTGACCTCTACAGATGTAGTCATCATTCTCCCACTTGTTCTTCCTCCTCGGTTCCTCCAAAGGTCCATCATCCAACACTTCGAGCATTGGTGTACTCAACACATACACCACTTTCAATGTTGTTAGCAGAAAGTGCATCTTCCTTTGCCATCTTCTAAAATTAACACCTTCAAAATTTTCCAACTTACCAAAGTTTGCAGTCATCTCCTTGACAATTGACATTGCAGAAATTCTGAAATAACTTTTGTAGATTGTTGTATAATGTGGCTTTCAAGGGAACAACAATGTCAAAACAAAACCGCAGAAAACGCAGAAAATATGATATGCTTGATATAACGTAGAATCGTGATTAACACTTTCCTACAAAAGTTATTTGACCCTTATAAGATGCCTTGGGTTACACAAATACTTCTGTGAGATAAGACTACGTTTCCCTTCACTTTTAGGCAACAAAAGAGAAGTATGCTAATGGAGTTTTTATTAGAAAGTTATTGACTCTCAAAGATGATGTGCCCAAATTCACCACTGTTTAAAGCACTTAAAATCATCATATATAGTAGTGGAAAACCAACCTCTTATGTATGCAACCTTTGGAAAGAAGTTACATACATAAGTCAGTTGAAAAGGATGAAAATACACATTAATTGAGATTTTCGCCACAAAGTGGCGCTGTGTGTAGCTGAAACCCCAAAAACGACCAAAACTTTCTGTTCATATTTGTGAACAAATTTTTCTCACAAAGTGGCTACTGTGGTTTTTCCAAATTCTGAATTTTGGTCCTGTAAGTGGATTTTCACCTTTAAGTGATTTTCCCGAACTATACTTAATCATTTAAATCCGTAAACTCGTAAATACTTATATGAGCATACACTCCGTATCTCCAAACTCATATTATAGCATTCCGAGTTCACCCATCTTTGTACCAAACCCCGATTACATAAATGAACATGGTAATACTTAAATTACCAACAATTTGGGCTTTAGTCCAAGACATTGTTATTTATTTAAGCTTTGAGGTAGATTAGGGAGTTCAACGAAGTGGACTAGGATTTCTTTCAGAAACTTCTTGGAACCAAACAAACTTGTGCATTCCAAATTTACTATCATCATCTTGAAAGTTTTACTAGATGGGATCACAACCACACTAAATCAATTTAAAATTAATGATGTGGCTTTCATGATTGAACCCAATATACAACTTTAAGCTGGTCTTATTTTGCCAATGTGAGGGTGTGCATTCACAGAAGAGCTAACGACAGGACCGGCTTTGAGGCCGGGCGAGATAGGCGACTGCCATGACCCATAAAATAAGATGGTCCAAAATGACATGTATTGTTTTATGTGAGGTATTATTGTGAGAATAATGTGTTAATGCAAAGAGTCACTAAAATACATAATGTGTCAGTGTGAGGGTATTACTGTGTATTGTTAATAAAAGATATTACTGTGAGGGCGTTATTGTATACGTAAGGTATTACATGTCATTGTGTTTTATTAATAAAATGTGTGAATCATTGTGAGGGTGTCAGTATGAGTCACACATGCTACCGTACACGTAAAGTGTTACCGTCACTGACTATTGTTAATAAAATGTGATACCGTGACTGTGACAGTGTTATTTCAAATGACGTGACAATTGTAGTTGACGCGGATATTTTCCGATTTCAAAATTACGATCATATAAGGTATCAAAATAAAGAGAAAAAAAATTATAAAAAATGGTGTAAAAATTTTAACGATCAGAGGTGTAAATAAAAGTTACGAATGTTCAAAAATACTTAATAAGAGAGATAATAAAAAAAAATTATTTATTCCTAACAAAAAAAAGGGAGAGTATGTTGACTAAATTGAGAGAACTAACAATAGATCGGCTAAGCGCTGCTTATTTTTAATGGCTAAGGGTAAACATGTCCGTGGATATTATTTTGTCTTTTACAAATTTTTCAAGTATTATGTCCTTTTTTATTTATTAGGTAATAAAAAGTGGAATTTTAGTCTCATTCACTATTATATAATTTAATTAATTAAATTTTCAACAACAGTACAAGGGAATAAAATATTATAGATACCCCTTATGAGAATTACGGTCGTTACAATCCCTCCTCTTATAAGATGTTTTGTTCTCGAAACTTGGCTTCAAGAACAACACAAGAAACACGAGAATGCTTTAACAAAGAAGAGAACATGAAGGTCTAAGGTGCTAGAAAATATAAGGAAGAAACAAGATCCTCGCGATTAAACAAATGGTACAAGGGCTTTGAAAAACTAGAGCCATACATAGCTAACCTAAGAAAAGAACTCTTATGGACGCTACATAGGACACAAAAGAAGAGACACAACACACATATGAAAAGGCACGAAAAGTCAGGGTATACATGGAAAGAAAGGATCATTAGTTGTGGATATAAAGATATGAGAGTCTTTAACACAAATTTCGTTGTCCTGAAATTAAATTAAAAGAATTACTAGAAAACTTGGTACAAATATAATTTTATTGGTTTTCAATGAACTGGGTATAATTTCTTGCAAAATACATATTTCTACGGGATGCCTTTGATTCTCTTTGCCGATTTTCTAAGGGTCACAAGGACTTGTTCGCAGACTTTACGGTGCTCCTGTGATTTGCAGGAAGAACGACTTCGTTTGTTGAAGACTCCGGATATAGCGGTTGATCTTCGAATGTTGAAGAACTTTGGATATGGCGACTGATCTACGAATGTTGGTTGATGAAGAATGCCATATGTTGCAGACAATCTTCAAATGTTGGTTGAAGAATTTCGACTATGGTGGATGACATTCGAATGTTGTTGAAAAACTCTGAATATGGCGGATGATCTTTGAATGTTGTTGAACAACTCCAGTATGGCGGACGACCATCGTTTGATGTTTAAGAACGCCGGATTGGGCGGATGATTTTTGAATGTTTTGAAGAACTCTGGATATGGCAGACGATCCTCGATTTTTTGAAGAGCTCCGAAGGTAGATGATGATCCTCGATTGTTAGAGGCGACTTGGAGGCTAATTTATTACTCCTTCGATCTTCTCCGCAGTGGTTGAGCAGATGGCTTTATGCTTTTGATATGACTTCTACACCACTTGTTGTTGATGAAGAACTTTGATTTTGATGGATGATCTTTGATTGTTGTAGACGACTTGAAGGCTTCTTTGTTACTTCTTGATCTTCTCCGCGGGCGTTAAATAGAGGGACTTACGTTTTTTCTCTGACTATATTCACCACTTGTTGTTGTTGATGTTGATAAACTCTTGGATATGACGAAAGAACTTTGACATTGTG
The DNA here is from genome assembly GCA_026214975.1 of Gentiana macrophylla. Classification (NCBI taxonomy): domain Eukaryota; kingdom Viridiplantae; phylum Streptophyta; class Magnoliopsida; order Gentianales; family Gentianaceae; genus Gentiana; species Gentiana macrophylla. The sequence goes on along the minus strand of CM047817.1, from coordinate 76,225,559 downwards.
TTGAATACTCCCGGATATTGCGAAAGAACTTTGACTTTGGATTGAAGACCTCTAGATATGGCTAACAAATTTTGACTTTGTGTTGATGACTCCACGATATGGTGGAAGAACTTTAACATTGACGAAGATTTCAAGGAATACTTTGTATTACCTTCGATCTGCAAGTTGAAGAAGAACTTCGACTCCTATACAAAAAGATCTACAATTGTTGAAGATGACCATTTCCAGCGTTTTGACACATTTGATCTTCTTCATGTTCTTGAAGAACTTCAGACTCTTTCGGAAGATCTTCAAATTTTTGAGGTGTTGTTGTAGAGAGCTTGAAGCTGTTCCTCCAAGTCTTCAATCACCACTTCTTATGTGTGTTGATGATTTCACCAATGTCTTCCATGTTGATGATCCACCTTCTTCAGTGTTAATGATTTCATCAACTTTTCTAGTGTTGATGATATTCCCAACATCGTCGATGTGTTTAGCAAATGATCAATCCTCTATATTTATAGGCGTAGAGTAGCAGAGATAAGCATGTGATGTTATCTATTATTTTTAACATAATAAGATAATCACTTTTACATATTTTTCCATTAATTTCCTAATTATCTTATACATTTTTAATTGAAAAGATAATAAGAAAATTTATTTGATAGTATCTCTTTTATTTATTTAAAGAGATAATTTAACTCTTAATTATCTCTTAATATTTTATTTTTATAAGATTATTTGCGTTAATATTTTGACATTATCTCCTATAATTTCACAAGAGAAAAATCAAATAGTTACACATCGTAACAAATGAGATATGCAACATATTTAATGTGTTACAAATTTTTTTCCTTTGTACATAGACACTCAACCCTAACATTACAATCCTAAGTAGCGGTGGTTTTGAAGCCCAAGTTTCCACCAACCTGTGCTCTAATACAATTGTAATTACTTGTCTCGAAAGCCGAGCCACAACCGAAAATGATACGCTTGACACACGTTCTAAAAGAAAAACTCGTGGAATACGTCAGCCTTCTGACCAGAATCGAAAAGAAAAGGCTAGAAAAGATAGCAAAAAGTAGAAACATGAACCGTCAAACTAAGATATGCTCGGTAATAGATTTTGTAAGAAATCATATTACTAAAAATGGAGATGATACCATATTAATAATGTCATTAAACTACTAAAACCTGTAAATTTTTAGAATATGTTGTATTAGTTTCTCATTAAAGACAACATTTGAAAAATAACCATAATAATAGTATCTCATAACCAAAAAGGATAACCAGATCTAAAAGAAATGGCAAAAACATATAAATATTGTATGTAAAGAGACATCTTAAGGAAAAAAATCTCATATTGTGAAGAATCTAGATGAGTAATGATATGAGATGATAGCTTGTCACAACACGCGTAACAACGATAATATGCATTGTTGATCATGTTAGATTACACCATGATCGATCAATTTAGACATAGTATGATCAACGATGTAGATCACCGTTGTGTAACTCGTTGCCGTTATGCCCGTATCATTACTCAATCTATATAGCTTAAAAGAAGCGTAAGTTAGAGAAAAAGAAAGATAAATCTTATCCCATTATAAGTATATATAGATATATCTGAATGTCCAGACAATATCCTTATCGAACATAATATTGTCTTTCCCATCAAAATGCCAGATGATATCATCACAATGGAAAAGATGAAAGATATTTCAATATTTTTAAGTCAAAAAAAAATTGAAACAATTAAGAGTAATGATATTGGCACATCAGTTGTGCCATAATGAGTGACACAACGGTGATTTACATCGTTGATAATGTTAGATTTACATCATGAACATCGGTGTAGATCACCGGTGTTTCACTCGTTGTGACACAACCGTTGTGCCCGTATCATTACACCATAAGGAATTTAATTAATAATTTCGATCAACGTGTCAAACACCCGAAAGATTAAAAGACTAATTTATCTCCGGATCAAAATATCCTTTTATTTCCTCAAAAAAAAAAAAAAAAAAAACAAACAAATCCTTTTATGAAAAGTACTTACACCAACACTCTCCCGGGAGTTTTGTCGATCTACCACTATTGAGACAAGGCAATTTCAAGCATACCACTCTCTTGTCGAAATACCATTCCTATTTTTACGCTTTTGCGTTTTGGACTAAACTAAACCCTAATTGGAAGGGAACCCATAGGGGATTGAGGACCTTAAGATCGCGTGCATATTTGTGAAAAAATAGGAGAAAATCACGAATCAAAATATTTTTTTTTTCTTTGATGGTATCTTTCATGAATTGTTCCAAATTGGTGGTATATCACTGAAAATCCCCACACTCCCTGCCAACTGCCAAGAGAAAGAAAAACTAAAGGGCGTTAGATATTACGCCAGCTATATGTAAACTTCCATTAGTTGGAAAAGGCACTTCACTCACCAACCGCACTTTCTCAGCTGAACCTATAGCCCCCTCCCCTCGATCCCCCCACCACAAAAAAAGCACAAACAAAGATCTTCAACTAGCTAGCTAGTCCAACAATAAAACACTGTACAATAGAATCCAATAATGGATTTAGATGTTAAAACAAAGAGGGTGGTGGCTATGTTAACACTACTATTGTTGGTTCTTTCCAATGCATTATCGTTTCTGCAGACATCACTTGGGGCAGTGTACAAGGTCGGAGATTCCGCTGGTTGGACGACCATCGGCCCCGTTGATTACAAGCAGTGGACTGCTACCAAGAATTTTCAAGTCGGCGATATCGTTCGTAAGTCGGCGTTCCCACTTTATTTTCTCACCATCTTTTCTCTCTACATAAGAGTCGATCTCTCTACCTCATGTTTTAATGTCTTACTTTAGTTTCAGATCATATATATATATATATGATATCATCATTTAGTTTTCATTAGAATGCTTCCAACATCATCATTATCATCCTCATCATGGTGAGGGGCGGATCCACCTTTAGTCAGGATCGGGCGGCTGCGGCCGACACCCCTAAAACAGAATTCATGTTTTAACAAATGTTTTATGTTTTTATCTATAATTAGACGTATAAAATTGAACATACAAACTGTATTTGAAAATAAAGATTTCTTCTAACCATTTCAAAATCTTAATTGTCCCACATTATATATGATTGCCTGGAATTTTTCTAAAAGGTTGTATAACGTTCCTAGGAGTTGGCCGTTAATTTAAATGAAAATACCCAATTTTACTGCATTTTTATTTAATTTTTCTTAAAAATAAAAGTCTTGCCGATTGTGAAATGTACCTAATGGCTGATATTTCGTGGATTACTTGAATGTTCAACAAATTCTACTTTTCCATAATGTAATAATGCTATATAAAGCATATTAAATTCACTTCAGCATTTTTCGAGGAGGGAAATCTAAGGTTTTAATCTTAGGGTTTATCGTTAAAAGGACAATTTGAATATAGAAATATGTAAAGAGGATAGTGAAATTTCTTTTTGATAAAAAAGACATGTCTTTATTCCACTGTGATAGTGAAACATTGAATTTAAAATCAGTTCCACTGCAACAAACAGTAAATTTGAGATTATAAACAGTGGATTTGTCCTTATTGTTTATTTTGTCGTTTTAACCACTCACCTTAATCTATTATGGATTATTCTTGCATTAATGAACAAAGGTTACTTTAGTTATCAGTTTCAGCTTTTCGCTTTTATTGGTAAAAGTCATCAATTTCTAGGTGACTACGGAGAAGTGGATGCAGACATCATCATGCCGTATCTCCATTACAATCACATCTCAAAGGGTTGTTCTCACTGTAGAAGCTACAGTAGGAATCGCTGCACGCGTGGCGAGAATCTGCACTACACGCTTTTTTTTGAGGTGGAATACACAAAGTGACTGTGTGTGAAATTGTGTGGTCCAGGATCTTTGCTGGCGTAACGCAGATTCACTCAAGAAGTCAGCCCCTGATGATAGAATTTTCCCATCTCAAAATCTAACTCTGTTTGGATTTTTTAATACAAATTAAGAAAATCAATTGAATTTGTTATGTGTTATTATTTTTGATAAAAACGTCTAAAATAATTGTTGTTATTAATGCAAAATAGTGTAAAATTGATGGGTATATAATAAATAAAAAAAATATAATAAATGATTTATTGATTTTTTAAATAAATTTATATTATAAGACAAAATCAAAAAAGTAAATGTATTTACATTTTGGGACGAAGGCAGAAGAAAATTACTGCCGGCCCGAATCTCTATCTCTATGTTTATTTATCGTATTATATTTTGCTTTGTAATTTATTTTAATATACAAAATCGATAATTGGGAAAAATAACACTTTTTGAAATATTTAAAGTAAAGAGATAGCTTAATAAGATTATAGGAAGAAAGTTAATTTATACAAGATTTATAGTCTAAAAGACAAAAAAAAAAATTAAAAAAAAATAGAGAGAATGACAATTTATATAAGATGTACTACCTGTGTCCTAAAATATAAATTCGTTTAGTTTTTTCCACAGATAAAGAAAGTTGGTTAAATTGATTATGTGTCGTTAGTTTTGATGAAATAGTCTAAAATGACATTTAACTATTATTAATACAAGTAGTGAAAAGTGGATGAGTATATAATAAATGAGAGGTAAAAAGAGTAAAATGTGATAAATGCTTCAATGGTTTTCTAAATTGACTTATAGTCTTATATTATGAGACAAAACAAAAAAAGTAAACGGATTTACATTTTGAAACGGATGTAGTATAGTCTAAAGCCAAAAAAAAACGCTTGTTGCAAGTTTTTTTCTTTCTCTTTCGTCCTTCATTTTGATAATACATATCTTTTAATCTAGACCTCTAAACGTGTGCTCTTCGTTTTGAGACTTGGTTCGATACAATTATAAAGTTTTTCTTGAGCTTTATTGTCGAAATTCACTCAGTGAATCCCGAAAAACATTGAATATCAAACAATATAGATTTTCGACAATGAATTTTCAGAAATTACGCCGTAATATGGTGGATGTGGTCTCGAAATAAAAAGCATGAAAAAATAAAAATAAAAATTGACGAAAAGAATTATCAGTTTTGGAGTTGTAGATTGATATTTATCGGGAAGTTGTAGATTGATAGATATTAAAGACGTTTGGATTGTGCGATGTAATGGAATTGAAACTTTTTTTCATTCCGTTCTATCAATTTGACTTGTTGGGTGACAGAAGAATGGAATATGTTTTTATTCCAACCGAATGAAAATGGATGATTTTAATTCCATCAAAATTCTGATAGAATAGTCGGAATGGAATGAAAAAATAAATCTTACAATAAAAAACGGTTACATTCCATTGTCTACCAAACGCAGTAATGGAATGATATCATTCCATTTTGTTGCATTTCATTCTAACAGATTCATTCCACTCCATTACATTCCATCAATCCAAGTGGATTAAAAAAAAGGGGGGTATTGGTTTTTTTTTTTTTTTTTTTTTGTTGTTACAGGCGTCCAACCTTTTATTTATTAAATTTTTATTTTTCATAATTATTTTGTCTTTTAATCCAACCTAATTGAGAATTTTTTATTTTATTTTAATCCCCCTATATAAAAAGGCACACTTCATCGTAAAATTGAATACATTCCAATATGATGATTCAAGTATGCATCATTGTGCATAAGGTGTATCGGTCTATTAGTGAGTTAGACTATAACCTAGCATGGAGACCATGGTTCGAATTCTGTTAGGGGCAAAGTGTGTGTGTTTAAATCTTTCATTTCCCGCCAAAAAAAAGCACTCATCATTGCTCCCCTCGTGTCTGTAACTTATGGTAACGCCCATATTCCTAATATCACGTTATTATTTGAAAAATACCGCTCGACAAGTGAAAGTTTTAGATAAAAAAAACAAGCCAATCGGCTGGGAGTTGATCATCTCAAGTACTTAAGGGTCAAGTGGATTTGTTTTTACACATTATCATCAAAATAACTTAGTTTTGAAAAAATAAATATATGGTTAGATGATTTTAAATACATTTTAGAACTAACAGTAGTATTGATTTATTATCAAACTAAGATTTTAGAACTATATATAGTTTGTGGCGTAGGTTAAGTATATTTTCTTAGACTCTAAGTATTCCATACATACAAACTTATTAGTAGTCTCAATACATAATACACTGTATTTAGTCCGCACGTATAGTGCATGTATTTCTAATATAGAGTCTAAATAAAATGAATGTAATTTATAAGTTTTTCAAAAGAATTTTGATCATTATCCTCTAGGTACATTTGTAAATTAAATGTAAAAATACTAATCATGAGGAAAAAATGTAAAAATACTATCTAAGTGAATAAATATTCATTTATCGATAAATGAATAATATATTCATTTATCGATAAATAAATAACCTCGCTAAACAAATATTTTTTTTCTGGTCCTGAGGGTATTCATTTATCGAGGTTATACTGTATATGCTATTTTTGTGCCCCATAACAATGGATTGCAAGAATTTATTTGAGTAGTTCTAGACTGTAAATAAAAATGACATAACGTATTTTTGTATAATTAATAATACAGCAAGTTTTTACATAATTGATATTAGTGTAGAATATCTTTATTGATATGAGTTTAACCACAATTAATGGTGTAAAAATATGATGTCACTTTGTTATGGAACTAACATTTCCAAATTTATATTGCTGCAATAGATTTAATTCGTTCAGTTATCATGACACTTAATTACTTACAAAACGATATAAAATGATATAAGTGTTTTGTGTTGCTTGATGTGACACATTTGTCGTGTCAATAGCATTTCTCTAACGTATAATGAATCCTTCTGTTACAGTTTTTGTGTACAATCCACAGTTTCACAACGTTCAACATGTAACACACATTGGCTATAGATCATGTAATGCATCTTCCCCAATTGCTACATATACAACTGGGAATGATTCTATTACCCTCACTGCTCATCATGGTCATCATCACTTCTTTATTTGTGGCGTCCCCGGTCATTGTCAAGCCGGTCAAAAGGTTGATATCAATGTTCTTCCCGTGGCTCCGATTCCATCTCAGAACGCTTTCTCCTCCTTCCCCATGCCTTCGCCTCTCTACATCGAGCGCTTATCATTCCTCGTTGTACGTGTCGAATGGATTCTTTGTAAAGCTTGGCCTTGTTGCGACTCTTTTGTCTCTTCAAATCTAGCACGAGTTGAAAGGAAACGAGTCATGCAACAGACACAACGGTTGTAGCACAACGTGTGACACAACATAGTGAGCCTACATCATAAATTTTAATGATGAATATATATGTTGTGTCACTCATTGTGTCACAAACATCGTATCCGTAGCATTTCTCAATGGGAATTGTATCTTGAGTGGTGTTTAGGAGTTGTTTTAGGAAAATTGTAATCGGACTTCCATGGACGTGTAATTAGGTTTTATAATATTGCGTATAGATAATAGAAAAGTCATTATGATTAGGATTAGTTGTATAATTGTATTATTGACGCGACAATTGAATGGACGTATACTATTGTGCTACAATATTGTAGAGTTTATATATAATAACAAAAAAAAAAGTATCGAATTTGTTTCGTTTAAATAGACATATTATAACGACTCAGGCCGAACTCCGGATTAGTCGGACTGGTTGGTTCCGGATACCGGAGGCTTTTAGCAACAGAAAAAGAAGAAGACATATTATAACGATTTTCTGTCTTGCACCGCGTCGAAGTTAATGTGACCTTTAAATTCATCAGCTTCATGTATCAAGCAGATAGACATGATATTATTTTAATCATGTAATGACATGGGCCAGAAGCCGAGCCCACAATCGGAACATGGCGTTCGACACGTGTTTGTCATTTATGACAGTAGTTTTAACATACATTTGATGGATTTTCAGGTTATAGACAACAACTACATATAGTGATGAGAACCCTTATATAAGTTATTCTCGTCATTGGTGAGTATTTATCAAAGAAGTCAAGGCCTTCGTTTTGTCGATACCCCTAGGCTACTAAACTGGCCTTATACTTATCAATATATCCATCAAGTTTTACTTTTTTTTCTTAAAAATCCACTTGCATCCGAGTGGTTTACTTCCTGGGAGAAGTTCAAACAACTCTTTAGTGTGATTCTGCAAGATGGAGTCCATTTTGATATTTATAGCTTCTTTGAAAAAATGAAGCTTCTGGTGTTGACATTGCCTCAACATATATCCTAGGCACATTTTCAACCAAATATGTTAGAAAATCTTGACTAAAGGAAGTCCTACCATGTTTACTACGACTTGATTCCTCAATCTATTGAGTATCACTTTCTTCTGCTTATATACGCATATGTCCGTCACTTGTGCTTGCTTCTTATTTATCATTTTTTAAAAGGAAAGATATCCTCAATGAACACAACATTCATAGATGATGATATTTTTATGTACATCAAGGACGTCTAACTTATGCCCCAGAATCCGATAGGCACTATTATTGAGAGCATACCCAATTAATATACAATCAATTGTTTTAGGTCATATCCTTACTTTCTTTGGTTTAGTTACTTCAACCTTATCCAAGAACCCCTCACTTTCAAGAGTTTGTAGCAAGGCTTGTGGCCTTTCCAAAACTCATACGTGGTTTCATTCTTCTTATTTGAAGGGATTTTACTAAGAATGAAGTTAGCTGAGAGAATGGTTTCCCCCACAAGTTTTGAAGTAAACATGAACTAATCAACATAGCATTCATCATTATCTTAGAAGTACGTTTCTTGTGTTCAACAATATCGTTTGATTGCGGTGTGTAGGGTGTTGTTGATATTAGTGATGGCCGTGTGATGTAAGTCAATTAGATGATACATTTTATGATGTTCATCCCCATTTCCCAATCGTTTATTGGTATTATTGTGTCATTTCGAGCAATTCTTATCATAAATTGGAACCTCTCGAGTAAATAGTAAATATTATAAAAACCGTAGTTTTGTTGATTATCCAGCCCTAATGGCCAAATTTCGCTATCGGATTTATGCGCGGTTGTCTTGTGTTTTTGTTTTGTAGCACATATTATCGAAGCTCGGAAGTCTGGTTCGTGGTAATGTCAAGCTAGGGATTTTATCACGATTCGATTCGATGTGCAAAAGAGCGGGAAATCACAATTTGAAGCTATTGGCGTTCGCCACCCTCAGTTGGAGTATTTGAATGCAGATTTTACATTCATGGCGTCTGCCAACCATTCATGGTGTCTGCCAGTCAGATATGGCGACAACCAACCCATTATGGCGCCTGCTATCTTTAGCGATGAAGATCTACTGCCATGCATTAAATGACTAACATCTTCTCTCATTTACCTTGCAGAGTTGGCGTCCGCCATTATACCTTTGGCATCATCTAATGTACCGGTTGCGCCAGCCAACCTTCTTTGGCGGCCGCAAAAGTGTGCAGATGAGGCATTTAAGTTATTACTTTCAATTTTCACCAACATACCACCTAACACCCAAAACCCTAAGCTTGGAGACACTTCCATTTCAAGGCTCTTCTAGCCAAAATCCGCCATAGTTTAGCTTCTAATTCAACTTGTAAACATTAAATATTCTTGTTTTGATCTTGGAAATCTTTGGTCAACAAGTCATCATTTGGTGTAAACTCCATTCGTGCTACTTTTGATTTGAATGAAAGTTTCTCTTCTTGAAGTTCATAGCTTTTGGTTGGGTAAATTCTTAGCCTTTACTTGTTATATAGTTGTGTTCATCATATATATGAAATCCTTGAGTGACATATTGGTTTCCTAACTAGCCAAGATGATGCATTTGTGATTGTTTATATCTCTATTAGTTGATTGGAAATGTTTGAGCATTGTTGTTAGAATCTTGTGTTTGTTAGCTCTCCTTATTTGAGTGATATTGCTTGTTTGTGTTAGATTCATGACCTAGCACTTTGACAGAAAGGCGTAAATGGAAAATTGTATTATTATTCACACACTTGCTCTATACAGTATATGGGTATAAATATACACTGTACGGAATATTCTAGAGACTATATAATAAATACAAAAGATACTACAAATTATACAAATAATTATTGTAAATATCCTAATATGCCCCCTCAAGCGGGACGAGGGGAGTGAAGGCCCAGCTTGGACTTGAAGTGCCCGAAGGGTAGACGAGGGAGTGGTTTAGTGAGAGCGTCAGCAAGTTGATCCGAACTGGAGACATGAGAGACCCTAAGGAGGCCTTGCTGAACCTGATCGCGAATATAGTGATAGTCAATAGCCACATGCTTCATCCTAGAATGAAAGACCGGATTAGCACACAGCCGAGTAGCCCCAACGTTATCACAAAATATTACTGGAGAAGTGAGAGTGGAGAACCCAAGGTCCGTAAGCAAATATGTGAGCCAAGCAAGCTCAAAGAAGAAGGGCGGCTGACGGACGGTATTCACCTCCGTGGAAGAACGCGCATAGCAATGCTTTCTTGAGCTCGAGGAGACAAGATTTTTCCAATGAAAACCAAGTAAGGAAGTGGATGAGTAACCATCGTCCTTGTTGCCACCCCAATCAGCATCGGAAAAGGCATGCAAAGCGAGGGGTGAGGTGGAAAAAAATTGAAGACCTTCATGCAATGTACCAACCAAATAACGAAGAACCCGTTTGACGAGGCCCCAATGATAATCAGTGGGGGCATGCATATACTGAGAAAGTTTATTAACTGCGTAGGCAATATCAGGGCGTGTGAACAGAAGATACTGGAGAGCACCAATAACCTGTCGATATTGAGTGGCATCGGTAAGGGGAGAGCCTGCCGCAGCATTGGAGGAAAAAGCATCAGTCAGAAGCGGGGTGGAGACCGGCTTAGCGTCCTGCATATGGACACGACCAAGTAGTTCATGAATATATTTAGTCTGCGTGAGCAATAGTCCCTGAGAGTTGGGTGTAACTTCAACACCCAAAAAATAAGATAAGTCCCCAAGATCTTTAGGGGAAAACCGATGTCCAAGAGTATCAATAACCTGCTGAACCTGAGAAGCAGAGCTACCAGTAACAACAATATCATCAACATACACAAGTAAGATGGTAATATTGGAAGAAGTACGACAGATAAAGAGAGACGAATCGGCCGCGGAGTTAACAAACCCAATAGAGAGAACAAAAGAACGTAACTCATGATACCAGGCCCGAGGTGCTTGTTTGAGGCCATAAATAGCTTTGTGAAGTTTGCAAATATAATTCGGGTGATCGGAATCCTCAAAGCCAGGTGGCTGGGACATGTAAACATCCTCTGTAAGGGAACCCTGCAAAAAGGCATTATTGACATCCAACTGCCGAAGTGACCAACCCAAGGAGACGGCAATGCCAAGGACCAGACGAATAGTGGTGGGTTTAACCACCGGACTAAACGTCTCAAAATAATCAATGCCAGGTCGCTACGTGAAGCCTTTGGCAACCAACCGAGCTTTATAGCGCTCGATGGAGCCATCGGAATGACGTTTGATACGGAAAACCCATTTGCAGCCAACGACATTATCACTCGAACCTGGAGGAACAAGAGACCACGTGCCATTGCGCACAAGCGCATCAAATTCATCGGACATAGCAGTACGCCACTGAGAGCTCTGTAGAGCCTGTTTAACAGTAGAAGGCTCAGTATCACAATATTGAGAATCCAACTGGGTTGTTAGGTTTAGGATTTGGCGAGGTTTAAAAATGTTATTGTGGGATCGGGTGACCATAGGGTGTGGTTGGGTGGGGGAGATAGTAGGAGATGAGTTGGATAAGGATGACGAGTTGTGTGAGGAAGAAGAAGGGGAAGATAGAGGAGAGGGAGGGGGTGTAGGAGGAGAGGAGGAGGATGGCGCAGCGTGGGAAGTGACGGGTGGAATGTGAGGTTCAACGTCCAGGTAGAGAGCGGGGGAGAGAAGATGCGCAAGAGAAGGAGTGGCGGGATCAGAGGGAACGGAGGCAAAGGGAAACATATCCTCAACAAACCGAACATCACGAGAGACATATAGGTGAGCCCTAACCAGATCATAGCAGAGGTAAGCACTCTGAGTGAGAGAGTAGCCTAGAAATACACAAGGCAAGGAGGAGGATTCAAGCTTGTGACGATTGTAAGGTTTAATCCAGGGATAGCAGAGGCAGCCAAAAACCCGAAGCTTAGAGTAGTTGGGTGGGGCAGACAAAAGTTTTTCATGTGGAGAAAGCATTTCCAAATTAGGCGTGGGCATACGATTAATGAGATATACTGACAGCGTACGACCAGTAAGTTATGGGCATGGAGGCTTGTTTAAGGAGAGTAAGGGCAGTTTCGACAATATGTAAATGACGACGTTCGGATATACCATTGTGTTGAGGAGTGTGGGGTGGGGAAGTGTGGTGATCAATGCCATGAGATTCAAGAAAAGGACGTAAGGAAATGTACTCAGTACCATTGTCGGAATACAGTGTTTTAATAGAGGCAGAGAGAAGTTTTTCAACATACGCTTTGAATTTTATGAAGACAGATGAAACATCAGATTTACGGGTTAACGGATATAGCCATATAAATCGTGTAAAATGATCCACAAAGATAACATAGTATTTGTAACCATCAATTGAATAAATGGGTGCAGTCCAAACATCAGAAAAAACAACTTCCAAAGGATGAAAAGATTGTAAAGTGGATACAGAAAAGGAAAGCCTATGGCTTTTATTAATCAAGCATTCATCACAAGGAGAAGAAACAACAGAAGATAAATCCAAATAATTATGTTTAACTAAAAACTGAATAATAGGAAAAGCAGGATGGCCACAACGACGATGCCAAGTCTAGGTGGTGGTTTTATTGGCAGAAAAAGCAAACAAAGGACTGGAGGACCAAGAGTAGACCCCATCTTTAGCTTGGCCCTGGTGGAGGCATTGACCTGTCTTCATATCCTTCACCAAAAAGGAATCAGATAAGAACTCAATAGTTACATTGTTATCAGAACAAAACTTAGAAACGGATAAAAGGTTTTGAGATAATTGAGGAACGCATAAGACATTAGTTAAATGAAAAGAAGAAATAGAAGCAGAGCCAATGTGAGATATAGCAAGAGTACGACCGTCACCAATAACAATATCATCCAAACCTGAGTACGGATCTGTAGAGACAGAAGATTGAGGTCATGCGTCATGTGGTGTGAGGCACCACTGTCGAGCAGCTAGGTGGAAGTAGCTTGAGCCTGATTGGCCTGAGGAGGTGGAGGAGGCCTCGGGTTTGGAGCTTGGGGCCTCGGTAATTGTTGAAAAAGCGGGTATGTGGGGCAGCGCTTAGCAGAATGTCCATGAACACCACACAATTGACATCAACCAAGGTATGGGCGAGGACCACGAGTAGGAGGTGGCTGCGGGTTGGGGTAGGCGGGTTGGGGATGTTGCGGGTTGGTAGGGTAATACGGGAAGGGCTGAGCAGCTGGAGGATGAGGAGGGGGTGGGGGACGTGAGAGGTTAGAGGGTGGGGAGGGACGAGGTTGAGAGGAGGGACGGGGCGGGTATTGGGCAGCAAAGACGGTGTAGCCCGTTGAATTTACAACAGGCTGTTGTGCTAAAAGACTAGCCTCATGATTAAGCAATTTTTCATGTAATTCGGGAAAGGGGATAAGCGTATCACGAGCCTGAATGGCTCGAGATAATTCAGCATATTCAGGACCAATGTTTTGCAGAACCAAATCAACCAAATCTTCATCATCAATTTTCGCATCAAGGGCTGCTAGTTCATCAGCCTTAGCTTTAATACTGGAAATATACGCAGAGATAGAGGCATTACCTTTCATAGTCGAACGCAAATGATGCTTCAATTGTTTTATGCGGCCACGACTAGACTTACCAAATGTGTCATCAAGAATTGTCCATGCTTCATGAGCCGAATTAGTATGCTGAATTATCGAGATGAGGTCCGGATGAACTGAGCCAAGAATTACATTGTGAATAAGCGAGTCCTGACGAATCCATAAAGCATGTGCCAGATTAGGTTGAGAGACACCATCGGTGGTAAGAGTGGCGGCCGGACAGGGTTTGGTACCGTTGACATAACCCAAAAGATCATAACCAGTAAGAAGAGTGGTGAGTTGAAGCTTCCAGGCACGGTAGTTGGTGGTGACCAGTTTCAATGGAGCATGGAGCGTATAATTGAGGGCGATTGGAGCAGGGACTGTTTGGGAATTGGAAGAAGGAGGCGTGGAGGTGGCGGCAGAAGCTCCTGAATCTTGGACGGACATGGCTGACCGATCGGAAAAAGGGGAGAGGGGAGGAGGTGGTCGGAAAACGTAGAGGAAATGGAAAAGAAAGAAAGGGTTTCGACTGAAGAAAAAAAAATTTGCGGAGGATCGAGAGAATCAAATTCTCAATGCTCTGATACCATGACAGAAAGGCGTAAATGGAAAATTGTATTATTATTCACACACTTGCTCTATACAGTATATGGGTATAAATATACACTATACGGAATATTCTAGAGACTATATAATAAGTACAAAAGATACTACAAATTATACAAATAATTATTGTAAATATCATAATACACTTGCACACACACACTTAAAGGATCTCGACCAAATAATATTTGTGTGGGAAAAGAGATAGAGAGACCGATAGGTAAAACCGACCATAAGTGGAATTTGGTTTCTTACGCGGTTTATAGTTCCTTTATGCAACCTTAAATCTTCATCATGTTGAATCATTAATCTTAAAGCTTCTTTAGACAAAGGAGGAGGCATAGAGTAATTTCATGCACTCGTATGAGGGGTAATTACTAAATTAGAGGTTTACACCTTTAACAAAACATTTGATCACTAATGGATCGTTGGTAGGAAGTGTCATTCCCATGATGCTAGTAGAGATATGACTTGAACATTGCATTGTATTGGTTAGGCCTTTTACCATTTAGTCACCCATTAACGTATTTTAGTCTTTAACTTGATTGAGCCTTCTAGCTTGATTTTAACACCTTACATTATTGTCTTTGTTGACTTGGACCAAATAAATATAGTGTTTCGGTACATAACCTCACATCCCCGTGGTTATGACCTTGACTCGCCCCAATCAGACTACAATTGACCTGGTATACTTGCTGGTGATTTTAGACATCTCGAAAGGAACAATAAAGTTTTGGCGCCGTTACCGGAGATGTGTAACGGTTAATACTTATATTGACTTAAAAGTTTTGGGATGAAGTAGTTCTTTCCTTATCTTTTCTTTTTTTTTTCTTTTTGGTGCTTACCAATCCTTGTTAAGATACCAAGTTTGTTTGATTGTGTTTTTGTTGTTTCTCTTTTGTAGTGAATGAACCGATCTCGACGCGGCAGGGAACGCGACACTCCTTATATTTACGATATCAATATCTTTGTTAGGTCCCCATAAGTTAGAAGTTTTGATGATACCAAAACTACTTGGTTTTGTAACAAAGTATAAGTTTGCTTAGTAGTCTGACATGTGAATTGTATAGGTTTAGTCAGACTTTGTTTGTAATTGGTCTTGAGCCAAATTAGTCTAAGGTTAGAACATGATTGAAGACATAGAAGACCAGATGACCAGACTCTCAGTCCATCTCTTCAAGACAGCCTACCATTAGGATGAGAAATTGCGGACAAGGTCAAGAGCAGACTAGCAACTCACAAATAAACCATAATAGCAAAGCAGACCAGATAAGGTCAGTCAGACGATGCAAGACCTTAGTGACTATATGATACATGAAGATTCTCCTCCTATACCTATTCTATCAATCCCATTCTCTTATCTTCAGCCCCGATCCAATTCATCATTGCTCTCGGAAACGGCATTGCCTGAAAATCACATAAAACAAGGTGAAACAATACCGAGTCCAAAGGTAAAACATGCAAATACTGGATCACGAACCAAGAACTACTCATTATACAATTGACACATAAATCATACAATAAATAGACCGTTTCTCATCAAATAAGCATAATTCAGGGGCAAACCGGATATGAAATATAACACCAAATTGACCGTCATCAACTACCTCCACCCCCACTTAGCTTTTGATTGTCCCGAGCAAGAAGAAGGAATGAACTCCCGAAGTTATATACAAGTTAAGTAAAAACAACTTCATTCAAATAGTCAGAATAAGAAGCACACCAACCTTCATTCATCAGTCATGCATTAAACACTATTCAATTCATGATCCAACGTGTGTGTATAACTTTTCAAAATAAGTGATATAAGAAGAATCATAATACCGACCTACATTTACTTAGCTAGTCTCAGGCATGCTGCTCGTTCCTTCTCGTCATTGCTGAAAATTATCTTTCATTATCATAGGACAAGTCAACTGGGCTATGCGGATTTGAGAACCGAGTACTACTCAAGGCTTGCGTTTATCTATATATTTTATGTGAGGGCCGTATAGATTCACAATAAGAAACTTTCAATGGTGGGTGCCTTACAAGAAACCCTATCAAACCTGTTGTAGACGTTCTCAAGAAGAAACTTGCAATGGTGGATGCCTAGCAAGAAACTTCTAGTCAAACAAACTACCGGACTTGCTACCCTCCTGCCAATGGATATTTCTTTTTCTGGCAGTCTCTCATATAAATGTTTTTCTAAAGATAACTCACTTTTTAGCTCATTTTGCATAAACTACCGAATCTGTGTATCCTATGCCGTATGAGATCTTCAAATTGCCCTAAATGAACCGAAGTAAAAATTAACAAACTAGGACAACTAAGATCAACTTGAGTCAACATAATGCATCATCTACACTACTCATTGGTGCAGTCAAGTTATGCGTGCTTAAAAAGGTCGGCTCACGAAAAGAATATATGCTTAATACACAACTACTTCAAAAAGTTGACATGATTCTTATTCATTTGTTTGTGAATCGAAGATGTGATTAATTAACTTCAAAAGTTCAAGGAATTCATTCCTTTAAGTTTTCCCAAAGAGTGGCAAAAGAATAGTGGTGAAAAATGCATCAAAAAAGAATCGAAACGTATCTAAAAATTGATGAATGACGAGGCAAAAAGCTAAGTGATGACCTAAACATTATCCCTAATGTTTAAATAAGTAAAAGCAAAAAGGAACTTAGCTCTGGTTAAGGGCGTAGCTCAAAATAGATCAGAAATAAACAAATCTCGGGCCAAAAAGAATAGATCACATGGAAAAATCTGTAGTAAATAATCAACAAAACTACGCCTGAAAAACATGGATTACAAGCACCAATATAATCCGCTAATGCGGAAGTAAGAAGGTAAAAGAAACACTTCAAACGATTTAATCCGACAAAAGTGTTATTTATTAATTATACCACTACAAAATCAAACCAAGTCGGGAAACAAAAACTAAGGAAAAGAAAAAAGACAATAAAAATGGAGAAAAAACAACAATAACTAAAAATGTGCTTCACTGGAAGCCAAGCTCAACATCACTATCCTCCTCCTCAATATCATCATCAAAACCAAATCCTGGAGGAGTAGGTGAAGAACGTGAAGGGCCAGCTCCATCAGGGGCATCCTCTTTATGTGTAGAGGAAACTCTGGGTGGAGGGGCAACTGGCGGGATGCAAAAATGTGCATACAAACCACCAAGCTTCGAATGAATCGAAGCCAACTCCCGATCAAAGTATTCGTTCACCTGCTGCTGAGATGTTCAAGCTCCTATCCCGCCACCGTGCATTGGGGTGCGCTCCCGTTGACCAACGGGTGAAGGTCTACGGCGTGCGGTAGAACCAGAAACAGATCTCAAAGAGTGGATAGGCTTAGGCCTCTCCCAAACAACTCCGGACAACACCCTACACTCAGCTCTTGCCGTCAAAGCATCTATCATCGGTCCAAATGGTAGTAGATCCCTTCTCATACCCTGGGGAACATCACGAATGCGGGAATTCATAATCAAGCCCACATTCATCGATCTCTGCTGCACCATCCAGAATAGCAGCTCAGATCGTTTATGGGTCACTTTGGAGACATGCTCGGTAGGTAAAAGATGCGCACAGATAAACCTATACAGCAGCTTCCGCTCCCAGGTCTACTCCGACTCCCGGAAAAGCATAGGAAAACCCTGAGCATTCCGCTCCCAACGTACTCCAAAAGTGTCCACAACCATCTGTAGCCGTTCTATATCAGGCTAAGCAGTGACCACGTAGAACTCGTCCTCAGGCACGGAGGCATCCTGAATCCCAAAGTAAGCATTGATTCTCTCTGTAGAGAAGTCAATGGGAACTCCACGGACAACATCAACTGCGGTAAAAGGATGGCACGAGACATAAGCTTAGAACTTCCAAACTATCGTGCCATTGAACATGGCGGGTGGTGTCGCCATGTCACTCCAACCATAATATGCCAAGGCTACCTCGATTTTAGTGCTGCAAGCCTCGAAGTCAACACCACATTTTTGGGCCAAGGGGCGATAACTCCAATGAGTCCGGAAGGCTTCGTAAACCTCTAGGGAACTGAACTGGTTAACCCCGTCAATTAGCGGATTACCATCACCACTAACTGACTGATGTCCACTAGGGCGTTGTGCGATGCGTGCTCTTTAAACCATTGTAACAGATGGAGATGTTGTTGGAGTTTAACTGGCCTTAATTACGCCACATATTCACACATGTTTCCAGATTGTTCTCATCGCCTTAATTAATATTAAATAAAATTATTTCTTGTTTAATTTAATAATAAAATTTTGTCTAAAAAATAAATCGTCATTAATAACTCAGAAGTCAAACTTGGAAAAGAACCAACTTGGGCCGAGCCTCGCGGACGGCTAGCGGCGATGGGCGTGTGTGGTGAACAAAAAGCCATCTACGTATTTTCACAGACTTGTCTTCAATTTCCAATCAGTTCAGAGAATCTCAAGTACATGTTAGTTCACAACTCACCAAGTACATCTTAAGTGATTGGAACTAACATGTGTGTGTATCATCTAGCTGGGTGAAAGCAAACTTTAGCCGACCTGCTAGACCCTCTCATTAAGAAGGAAGCACGGAAATATCCAGACATCAGAAAACTGCCTTTGCCAACAGACGTGGTCGAACAGCTAATTAGGTGAATTGGTAGCAATAAGGCACGGGCAGAAAACGACCACAATACGCCGTTTAACGATTTTCGAAATCTCAAGACGTGGTTAACCCGAGCGTGTAAAAATGCAGAGGATGAGACCAAAGGCCGTATGGCCATCCGAATTTACCTAGTTATGGTTCGGTTTTGGTTTGTGAATTTAAAACCGTAAAAATGATTTGGTTTTAAAAGTGGGAAAAAACGAAAAACCGGACCACGCGCAACCCTAGCTCCAACCAACTACTCTAAGATGAAGGATTTTTATTATATACAAGTTATTACTTATTATTTATTTGTAATAATAAACAGGGATACAATAGTAATTTTGAAAGAAAAATTGAGGGGGGGGGGGGGGGCATATGCCCACTTGCCCCATGCTACCTCCGTCAATGCCTTGGAGCTCATCCTAAAGAACCATATCGATAGAGTTATGACATGTTTGTTACACAGGAATAAAATAGAATGGAATAAAATAACAGGAATGGAATGGAATTTAATACATGTATTCCATTACTGCGTTTGGAATGTTAAAGAATGAAATAAAATAAAGTATGGAAAATGATATGTGCACTACACTTGTGTGTAGTGCACAAACCACTACATGTGTGAATACCCTTGATTAAAGTGATAAATTATTTTTTGTGGTGGGTCCCAACAGAATATGTGATGTTGATTGTGTTGTGTAAGATGTTGTGGTTGAAAGAGTAGTGGATGTATCACTACTCATAAAGTATATAAAATATGACACATTGAGTAATGAGTAGGGCAGTATAATGGATTAAGGTTGGGTGGTATAGGGTAAGGTATATATGGTTCATAAGGTAGGATATGGTGGAAGAGATGAGTCAGGTGGCGTGGACTAGGGTTAGGTAGGGTGAGTGGGGTAGCCCTACCCAACACCCGACTGCATCCTACCTCTCTACCCACCTCTACCCTACCCACCACCCAACCCTACCCTACCTTACCCACCACCATATCATATCTTGCCATATCATACCCTACACATCCTACCTACCTTACCCTACCGACCTACTCAACTCCACCATCACCAACCCTACCCTACCATATTCACCACCCCACCCACCCTACCTTACCCTACCATACCCTATCCCACCACCCCAACCCTACCATACTTTACACTACCCACCACCCCACCCTAATTTACTCTACATTACCCACCACCATAGGCGGATCTACCCTTTGCTAAAGGGGGTCCGCGGACCCTGTTAAATATAAGAAACTCTACATTTTATATGTAGAAAAATATTTCGGATCCCGTGAAAAATAAAATTTACTCTGAAAAAAAATTACGGACCCCACTGAATAATATTTCTTGATCCGCCACTACCCACCACCCCCACCCTACCCTACCTTACCTTAACCACCACCCCATCCTAGCTTACACCACCCACCCCACCCCTACCATACCTTACCAACCACCCCACCCCACCCCACCTACCTTACCTTAACCTCCACCATCACCTACCCTACCCTACCTTATCCCACCCTACCTGCCCTACTTAATCACCTAACCTACTCTACCCTACCATCCACTCACTCTTACCCCATCACTCACGTGTTTTATCGAATTTCATTTTATTTCATCACATTCCATCCATTTTTGGAAGAAATGAAAATGGATCATTTTCATTCCATTGAAATAAAATTTCATTTCATTCTATTTCATTACCTCATAATCATACACAAACAGTGAAATCCATTCTCACCTAACAAACATGTCATTACTCACTCATCACCATTTTCACCTCTCAACAAACCCATTAGTTTCTCCTTTATTAAAAAAAAAAAAAAAAAAAAAAAAAAAAAAAAAAAAAAAAACCATTAGTTGGGCTTTATCTACAAGCAATTGAAACGGTCAAGCTAATGAATTGCTTTAAAGGGGAGTGATAGAGCTACACCCTTAAGTCTACACAATTTTTATACCATCATCATCTCACCGTATGTTTTTCACTTGTAAAAGAAATTTTAAAAAATTGAAAAAAATCACAACCACAAGATTATGTTGGGAGTAAAAATGGTGTAGACTTGAGGGAGTAGATCTATCATTACCCTTGCTTTAAATGATGTTGTAAGAAACCGCTTTATCCACTTCACAAAAAAAAAAAAAAAAAAAAAAACGCTTTAGATACGTGTTTCACCCAATTCACTTAAAATACTTTAGTTACAGAGGCTCTGGCGCTTTTTCTTCTAAGATTTCTTTGATTAACAATTTATTATTTATTTCCACT
This sequence comes from Gentiana macrophylla, assembly GCA_026214975.1. Taxonomy (NCBI): domain Eukaryota; kingdom Viridiplantae; phylum Streptophyta; class Magnoliopsida; order Gentianales; family Gentianaceae; genus Gentiana; species Gentiana macrophylla. The sequence continues at coordinate 76,204,339 of CM047817.1, read as the reverse complement.
TTCTAAAGTAACAACAGAAATATATATAAAATTGGAAGTGTATCCAAATCAATTTAGGATTTGAGATACAGGCGTATCTTTCATGGTTGGTAATACACAGAACATGGGTTATACGTTTTTAAATACGTACATGTATAATTCATATTATTCTTAAAAAAATCAGCTAAAAATTCTAGGCCGTCATCCTTACGGTTAGGACATTCACCTCACTCCTTACCTACGGATAGTAAAGTGCAGGACTTGCTTTTGCCAGGTACTAGACAGTGGAATTTGCCTCTCATCACGCAAGAATTTCAGGCTTGGGAGGTAGACGCCATCCTCCAGACTCCTATTGCAGGCAGTTCGCACCCGGATAAATGATTTGGCATTATGACCGTCGGGGCAGATATACAGTGAAGTCAGGATATTTCTTCGCATTGAGCTTGTATGATGGATTGCCTAATTCGGCACATGCATCATTGTCTTCAGGACCAGACAGGATGTCGCGGGATGTTTGGAAAGTCGGTGTGCCGCCGCGTGTTCACCATTTCTTATGGAGAAGCCTGCAGGACTGTTTGTCGATTGGAGAGCAGCTTGCTAAGCGGAATATGGGCTCGGGCCTTTGTTTGGCATGTGGCAAGGCGATGGAGTCCTTACGACATGTACTTTTTGATTGCGACTACGCTAAGGAGATCTGGGCAGCCTCGTCTTTTGGTAGTCAACGGATGCAGCATGGGTCGAATTTTAAGGAGTTTTTTTGGTGCGATGTTAGTGCATTACACTCCCGATAAGGTTTCTACCTTTTGTCTCATTCTCTGGAACCTCTGGAAAGCCTGGTGCAATGCAGTTTTCGATGATGTGCCTATTTATGTATCTCGGGTGGTCTCTGCATCCCTAGCTGGGGCAACGGAGTTTCGTCAGGCCGTGTGCTCTTCTCACACGGGATCTGAAGGGTCTGTTCATCCGTTCATATGGAGTGCACCTTCCGTGGGTAGTTGGAAATGTAATTCTGACGCTTTTGTCACGGACTTGGGTTCTGGTATGGGTCTGATCTTCAGAGATGCGCTCGGCTCATTTGTTGCTGCCTTTTCGTTTCACCTCGACCCTGGTATAAGTCCTGAGATTCTGGAGATGCAGACGATGCTATTGGCGATGGAAGAGGCTATTCGATTGGGACTTTTTGCAGTCACCTTCGAGACTGATTGTATGTCATGTGTTCAAGCATTGTTGCGGCCGTCGAATTATTTGTCTGTCTTCAATTACTTAGCGCGTGACTGTCTTGCGCTTTTGTCATCATTTGTTTCTACATCCTTTACATTTATCAAGCGCACCGGCAATTTTCCAGCACATTTATTGGCTAGACACGGGTTAGATCATATTGGTCGTATTGTTTGGGGAATAGCCCCTTCTTGTGATGTAAATTCCACCACTATTGCGGACTTGACTTAATAAAAAGTTTATTTTCTTCAAAAAAAGTCGAGAGAAAAAAACCGAAACGGTAAAAATACGTGCCTGTTACGTGTAATGAATGTATTTTTGTTAAAAATTATGTAATAAAAAACGGCTTATTTATAAAATAATATTACTGGTTGAGTATCCTTAATTTTAATGGTAAAAGACTAGAATATTATTTGACTCTCATTAATCTAGTAGTTGTAAATTATCTGAATATATAATAAATGAGGGGTAAAATGAAAAAAAAAATATAATAAATTCTCGACTAGTATTCTAAATGAATTTATATTACGAGACAAATTCAAAAAATTAAACGTACTATGTATTGTTAATAAGACCAAAACATAAATATGGAGTGGATTATAATTTCTTCCCCTTCCCAAAAAAAACTTAAAAGATTTTAAAAATGAAAATAAGAACCTCACCACCTAACAAATTATACTCATTCGTTTTTTTTTCTCTGTCACATTTCATAATTAATCTTTTTTTATTTATTTGTCATTGTATATTTCCAATGCATCATTTATTAAATTTCCCTCCTTTACCAATAAAATATTTATATCTCCAATAAAAAAAATATTTTTAATACTAAAAACACATTTACCAACAAAGTATTTACAACTCCAATAAAAAAAATACATTTTCAACACTATATTTGAGACATATTAATTATTTTCTTAATCTGTGTGAATCTTCTCTCTGCGACATATATAAAAAAACAGAGGGAGTATATTCCAACCACATTTTTTTAGAAGCGAACCATACATTTTAGATAATAGAAAATTATAGAAAATAGAAAAGAGAAAAAAAAAATTATATACGTAGGAGTACACTAATAGACCTTTTTTTTAGAATCTAATAGAATCTTTTTTTTGGATGATATTTGACATCTGATGGATCTGTGTAGAGATGTAAAAGTTGATTTTATCTCTCGGGTTGAAAACTCTGCTAGCCATGAGTTAGCCTGTTTTGCAAAAAATGTACAAAGAGAAGTCCGTTGGACCTCCTCTTTCCCTTTTTGGCTTTGTCAAGCCGTAAACGCTGATGTACTTTAACGTTTCGTTAATTTTCTTTTATGAGTAAACAAAAAAAATAGAACCTTTTTTTTCTTTTTCTTTTTTAGTGGATAATAGAACCTTTTTTTAAGTGGATAATAGAACCTTTTTAAACATTTGTTTGATAACAAGCTTTGGGTCCAGGTTCTAACTCAGAAATATGGTTCTCCGTTTGCTACCCCGAAACCAACTGTTTTTTTTATATGGCGACATATTTGCTTTGTTGCGAATGAGTTGAGAGAGGCCTTCACGTATGATGCCTCGGGGGCTCCTTATTGGGCTGCCCATCAATCCGGTAAATTCTCGGTAAGCTCGGCCTATCATGAAATCTACAAATCTTCAGCCCCTGTGATCAATGATAATGCGAATCTGAAACGACCGAGTATCAAAGGCCCGCTCGAGGTAATCATCTTCTCTCGCTCATTCGTATGAATTCCCTCCCACGGTGGCACCCTTGTCTGCGAGACATATCATTGAAAACGATACTTGTACCTCATGTGGTACTCATAGTGAATCGATTCTACATGTTCTTAGAGATTGTTGGTGGGTTCGTGGAATGTGGAAAGAAATTGTGCACTACCAACATTGGCAAGAATTTTTCAATATTCATGTTGTCCCAGACTGGCTCGACAAGTGCCTCTAGAAAGATATGTATAAGAATGACAATATTGTGTTTTGGAGACTTCTCTTCCGGGAGCTCATTTCGAGCATTTGGTACTGGCGTAATGAAGAGTTCCACCACGCAGATCGGCATAGGCCTCCGGAATCGGTGTTCATATCCCAAGCTGTTCGGAGAGCACGGGAACTACATTTAGCCTGGTATAGTTAAGACTGAAATTTGGTTCTCGCATCTTTTGATGTATAGTTTTTGTTTCTGGTTTTCATTTTAAACGCTTGTACAGTTCTACTCAATTTTGTTATATATAAATATCTGGTTTATACCTTTTTTAAACATTTGTTTTAGGTGGGTTCTATCGACACCAAGAAATCGCTTGTGGCACCACGAATACTTCCGGCACCCTATAAATTGCTTTTGGCACCACCATATTATTTGTATTGTTTTTTTTACTTCAAGGACAACCAAAAAATAAAAAAATTACTCCTTATTCCACAAATTTTAAAAAAATTCAATTTAGTCCTTTGATTATTTAAATTAAACATTATAATCCAAAATTATTAACTTATATCAATAACAAACCACAAACTTAATTTTCATCCAAATTATCATCTATATTTATTTGTTTATTGACACCACCATAAACAACATTCATCTCCATTTCCTTCTTCATCTTCATCTTCATCTACATCCTCTACAAGTTTCTTCTGTTAGGTGTAGTGCCCGAAAGACAATTATATAATTGTTTTAGGACAGAATTAATAATTCATCTTATTATATGCATGTATGTTTATAATTAAGACACTAATGAAAACCTAAGTACCTCGTTTATGTAATCACATAACTCGGTGTATGGCTATACACAAGAGGATTGAGTTTGTGAGATGTACTTAAAATTAACTTAGTCGATGGCGTTTATTAATCTGGTATGGGTCTCATGATTAATTTGCTATTAATGCGCCTGAACACTTTAGGTGTGACGATCTTATCCGGATTTGTCGGTAATAGAGAGTACCTAGTGGGGCATTTATATATGATGATAATCATATAGAAATTTGGACCGATTTGATTTGAGTTCTCGATATAATTCCGTAATCGAGAAGTCTTATCGAATCACAAGATGATCATATATGGATTAATCTTAATCCCGAGGTGATCACGCATTTAACGCTTTAGACTAGGGTAGAGTTTGATGTGTTAGTAAGGATCACTTCGAAGTATGTGGTCCAACACTTCTCGTTGGCTCTATTCGGAATGAGTGAGTGGTCCGTGCTATCACGAATATGGAATCCATTCCTTCCTCGGGAAGTAGAGAGACAGCCTCTTTTATTTGTTGACCCTAAAGCGATCGATCGGCCGAGTTCATATTATATTGAATATGAACTAATTGATCACTAGGGGTTAATGGTAAATAAGGATAAGATGTTTTGAGAAGGGTTAACGGAAATATCCCGAATCGAAATGAATAAATCTATGGAGGATTTATCCGTATGTAATGATTATATCGGTGGACGCTTTCGACTCATAAATTGAGTGTAAGTTATCTATATTCGATAGAGTTCGGCCGAGTTTATGGTGGTGTAATCCCGAATTAATAGGTTGGATATAATTATTCATGTCTGATTTAATAATTTTATCTAATTTATTGTAATTTCTTGAATATGGGTCCATTGGCCCCGACGTGGCTCCTAATATAGCATAATTGGATTTCTCGTCGTTGCATCTCAATTATAATTAAATAGTTGGATTGGGCTATTTAATTGATATGTGGATTAATTGTTTAGTTGACTAAATAATTAAATACACACGAAAAAAGACATTTTTCGTGATTTCACCCAAATCGGTGTGTTGACCTTTTTGACCAAATTGGTCATATATATAATAACATGCGTGTAAGACCTTATTTTGGGTTTACAAGTGGCGCATCTTTGTTGTTATTATTTAATTATTAAGAAATTAGTTTTCTTGGATAATTATTTGACATGTGATTTATCTTTTATTTGTTAAATGATAATTCATGGAATATTAGATAATAATATGATTTATCTTAATTTGTTTGGGATAATCATTTTATTTATCTTTTATTTGGAATAAAGGATTAATGTAATAATTATCTCTTAATTATTTAATCCTTGGAGGTTAAGTTTTACTCTCCTATATAAAGAGAGTTCTTCCAAGCCTTTTGAAAACACTATTCACGTCACTATTCACAAGAGAAATTGGCTGAAAATTTCGGCCTCTATTCTTAGGGTTCGAGTTGGAAAAATCTTCTGATTTTTCCCAGTAGCATATCAAAGAGGTCCGGCGGCGGGAAACACCATCCACCTGGTGTTCTTTGGGAGACACACGTTGGAAGGCCGTGGGCTTCTCAATCACGTGTTCTTGGAGACCTTTTGTTCTTGGAGTTAAGCACCATAAAAGGTAGGCTCCTAAACCCCTTGTAGGATTAGATCTTTTATTTATGTATTTTGTTTCGTTTAGATCTAGATCGATGTCTTCACGCGTAATCGGGTCAATCTATCATTGATCCGACGATATTACATCTAACAAGTGGTATCGAGCCTTTGATCTAACGATCAAAGTATATGAATTTTAGATCTTGGAGTGGAAAAACATGTTTTAGATGTTTTATTTCGCTTTTTTGGTAAAATTCGAATTTAATCATGATTGTATGCTTGTGATTGTTGTGGTTGAAGAGATGGATTGGGGTTGGTATTGTTTCTTTCGTTAGATCTATTGTAACTTATATAAATTCGTTTATATGAGTATAGGAAATTTTGTAATTTTAATTTCCTAGAAGTAGATCTGTTTTATTGCTGTTCCGTTTTTTATTTTTTCCCGGAGTTTGAGCCGTTGAAACGACAATCCCTCCGGTCAGAATGAAGAATAAAAGTAGAAGAACACGCCCTCAAAATTTCGTGACGATCGGAGTCGATATCGATGTCCGATCGCTGCTATAAAGTTGCTGCTGTAACAGAAAAGCACAGCAGGCATTAAAACCCTAGCTGTGAGTTCGTCGAATTTCTGGAAGAGATTGGACCGTTGAAACGAAGATCCGACCGTTCAGATCGACGACCATGGAGTTATGAACAAGCCCTAAAAATTTAAGGTCGATCGGGATTTGTCTCGATGCCCGATCATCCCCAGGAAGACACTGTTGCGCCGCAGTTATAAACAGATGCATCAGTTAGATTGGCGGATTGCTGGAGAAAATTGGACCATTGAAACGAAGATCCAACCGTTCAGATTGAAGTAGGCGGAGTGAAGAACAGATCCATAAAGTTTCATGATGATCAAGGTTCGTTTGGATTTCCGATCTTCGTTAATACGCAGCAGTAGCATATTAGAAAATAGTAAACCCTAGTTAGGGTTTGTGTTTTTAATAGGTTAGATACGAAGTACCAACGATCCATCTCGGTGTTTATTTTTCCATTATTTTTCGTGTATGATCGAAAATTGTATGATATAACCGAAAATTACCATGACATGCATCATATCATGATTCCACTCCAATGCATACATGTAGCTAGTTTATTTCGAATAAATTAGGCATGTATAACTCGAATAATTAGTATGAATGCTTATTAATTTAATATGTGGTAGTTAAATAATAAGTAGCTAATTATAAAAACGAGGACCGGGTTTATGTCAATCGTTTACGATTTTAGTGATGGATTCTCGGTGAATCCCACTTGGATAAATCGTTGAGCTTTTTCGGTGATGGCTTCTTAGTGAACCCACCTTAAATGAAACGAGATTACGCTTTGGGTTACAATTTAGAAATCGGAGAATCTTAGTACATGGGTTCGAAATGGTCTAACCATGGTTGGGCGAGTTCAACCGAGCTTCGCTCAATCGACTCCCACCACGTGTGATGTACGTTACAAAGATTCTCGACAGACTTAGCATAGCCGATAAGCCTTCGGCTAAACGGGGCTTCTCTTGCCGGATTGGCCTGAACTGTCACATATGTTCCAACGAATAAGACGGCGTAGGCTTGCCTACATAACCGACCCTATTCGGAGTACTTTGATTTATTGTTTCTTATTGTCAAGACCGCAACCGTAATTAGTAAACCCACCACTTTTTCAAAATATTGAGTGGGAGCGGGGGAGGCGACAACCACCCCACGGCCTCTACTATAGATGCAAGCACGTGAGAGAATGGTGACGCCTCGTGCGCTTTGATTTCGCCCCCTTCGGATGGTGTTCACCGCTATCAAAATTCAAGGCTTGGTCTCCGAAAGGATAGGATTTCGGGTACTCGTCGGGTCACTGACCTGCCCCTCGTAGGCATACTCGGGGCGTACTCTGAGATCTGATATAGTAGGTCACACTCTTTATGGATATTTTCGAAATATCTAGGCTAGAAAAAGGAAGGTAATCAATGATTAAGGTCCGGATGTCTGATTCCCGTGAGATGTTCGATTCTCGAAGCTTAATCATTGAGAGAGATTGTCTCAGTTTGACCATCATAGTGCTGATATCGACCCTCTCGGACAGTACTATGCGAGGTTAAATCCTTGGAATGGTAGGATAAACTCTTTTATAGTTTATTATTCCTAAAATAAATCTAGTAGTGAAAATTTATTTTTGAATTTAACTTTCTGTCATTTTATTTACAACTAGATCTCTAGGTTACTAAACTGTTAGTAATAGGACTTCAATAAAAATGTGGAAAGTAACAAGTACGTTGTAATTATCAATAAATGCAGTTAACTTTTCGGAAGAAATTTTTCTCTTGAGCCTTTAAAAACTTAAGTGACATAGTACAGGTGTGTCACGGGTGTCACTCGTGTTGAACGAGAGACGACCATACTTAGTTTACAAAAGATGACATAGGACTATCAGATAAAATTCATTTAGTGAATTTTAAAAGTGTAATTACACAACAAATTTCTAAATTGAAAAATTGGAAAATCATATACATAAGGCGTTGCTAGTTAGACGGTATTTGGAACCGATAAACTAGTGGGAGCCTTAGCCTTATGATTTGTTGTTTTTCCTCAATTATTAGAAATGTGTAATAGATCGCATGTAAGTTTCTCCATTTATTGGAAAAACAAGAATAAAGCGTTACTAGTTAGACAAAGATTTGGAACCGATAAACTAGTAGGAGCTTAGTTCGAGATTTTATAATCGTTGAAACATCATGAACAAAGCATTTCTAGTTAGACAAGTATTTTGGGCCGATAAACTAGTGGGAGCTTAGTTCTGGGGATTTTCTGATCTTTGAAAAATCATAAATACAAAGTGTTGCTAGTTAGACGGTATTTGGAACCGATAAACTAGTCGGAGCTTTGGTCTTATGATTTAACGATTAGAAAAATCGATAGTCCAGGCAAGTAACATCAACGTCCCACGCTTCAAGAGTAGTGTCTACTCACACGAATCGCTAGTTCAAGACTGCTTTCCATCTAAGGAAAGTCGAGAATGGGAAAGAATGTTTATACGTGTTAGTCATCTAGACTAAGTAGTTTTAAGGCTAAACCGGAAAATTAATAAATTGGAAATTAGAGGATAATGAAAGTGATTTCGGATCACTGTCCAATGTATCCTAGCAATTTTCTTGAAAGCTAAAGTTCTTTGGAAGAACTAGGTAGCTTTGCATTAAACGATAAATAAAATAGACAACGGGCGCTTTTTTTCAGATTGACTAGTGGGAGTGATATTAGAAATGAATCTCGATTCAATTCTTGAGCATCACGAAAAATTCATTTTCTGCTTTTGGATTCGTTGGAACGAACGTATTCATTTTCAATAGGGTAATTCGTTTGTCTTATTGACGATGAATATAAAATTCATAAGCGCGAATCCAAGACTCGTACTTTTGTTTGATAAAGTCGAACCACTAAGCATTGCTTTGAAAGGTATTAGTAACGCATCTTAAAATATATAAACGCCAAATGGTTTCCGTATTTCGATAAACACTTCTTTATATACTATTAATTAGTGCATATTCCCTAACGATAAGATCTGCAGACTGGCTTAGGGTGATTCCTATCTCCCAGTCAAAGGAACCCTGTCTCAAAGGAACAATGACTAAGTTTCCTTTCAATCGGGAAAGGGTAATAGATTTAAAGAAGTTACATAGCTTGTTCATATCAACCTTTGGGGTCATATGAAAGATACAAGCTAGTGGGAGCTTCTGAGTAGTGACATATTGTCTGATAACTACTCGAAACTCCGGTAAGTTTATTCAAAAATATTTGGAGGAAATCTCTGATTTCACCAGAGATAGAGTATTCCATACTCAGAAATAGGTTGTTGCGTAGTCTTCGGGACTGATGCTCAGCCTGCCTCCCAGTGGAATGTTTTCACTAAGGGATACACCATAAATTTGCCTTATATAGTTATTGATGTGCTACGATACGCTGCTGAACTCATTTAAGATATTGGTTGCAAAATAACGGTTGTATTGAAAAACCGAGAAGTCTACCTAAAAGATGCCTACGCATTTGTGGATAAGGAGTGAATTCGGTTCACCCCACTTCCGCAAATAGAGGCATTTAGCACCGAGTGCTTGAAGGTAGGATCGAAATTTTGCGCATACGCTCGGGACGTGAAATATCTTAATGCATTGAGTAAAGGTTGGTTATTAAACTCGTAAAATCGAGAGAATGACGGTATCTTGTCAAACTCGGTCCGATAGAGTCTATAAATAACAACCTTAGATCTTGAAGTATTTGTACTCAAGATGTTACTAATCGATGTGTTCACCCACATCCAACACCGGCATTGGTGATAACACTAATAAGAATTACTAAACTAGATCGGTATATCAATCCACCCCAACGCAGTGGGAGTATGGTTTGTCCATTACCCATTGCAGACCTTACGGTCTATAGGGGCGATTGATGACCTATAGTCCTTCGTGGATGTATAGGATCCCGATCATAGAGGTTGGTTTAAAAGCCATAACCACCGTGAATGGAGTATGATACTCCACCATGTTGAAACTCTTGTAGAACCACCGAGTATCTCAGCCCAAAGTGGGAGTAATTGAAACTACACGGAGAAGAGTCGAATGAATAGAAAAGTTTAACTTTCAACGCAAAGCTGAGTAATTTAGGGGTGATTCCCTAAAAGGTAGAGAGTTAACCAGACCGTGATCTCTCTTATCACTCAGTCTTGCTTGATTTCGTCAGAAAGCGAGAAATAGGGGTGATTCCTTAAGACTTCCTTGCCGAACAACGGAATCTGAATTCATTCAGAATAGAAGGGTTTTAGCTAAGAACAAATAATGGATTCGTTAAAGCGCAGAAAATAGGGGTGATTCCCTAAGACTTTTTTGTGAGACTAACGGTATCTTAATTTATTCAGAAGAACCTTTGGCAAGATGCCTGCCATAGCTTATATCCTTCGGGGATTAAAGCAAACCTCTAGGTCATTTCAAAGTCATATATTTTAATATGTGGACTTGACCAGAATGTTGATAAGTCTTTTGTAGACTGGGCATCAATATTAGTAAAGTAGTATGTAGATTAGTGTTTGTGAATGGTAACATCAAAAGCAATTGGAAACAACATGAGTGTGTTATCTCAAGTCAAAGTCCGACATGCCATCGGGATTCATTCTAAAGGATTTGATTCGCTCAAATCCACAAGAATCGATCATTGGCAATCCCATCCATTCACCTGGTTAAGATATTCTTGCATTTATGCAAAGATTCAACGATGTAGTCTACCCTACCTCTCGGAATGGTTATTATAAACTTTGAGGATGAATACGAAATGGGATGTTTAGTGAATCCTCAAGTATCTTCGGAGAATGAGGAATAATATGCTAGTATATTCAGTGCAAACTAGAATATAAGTGATGACACCGATTCGACTTTAGGTCGGATGAAGGATGATCGTTAAGTCGATTTCGTCCTCGGTGTTGAATCAAAGGCATATTGATATCGTACCACCGGATTAGATGGAAAGCGACGCTTTGATCCCAAAGATTGACTCAAGCCGACATCCTACCTCGATCGCTGTACCAGTCACATGGTATTCGGATTCTCGAGTATCGCCCGGTCACCGACCTACCTGCGCGCGCACACTCCGGTCGTGCTTGGAAGGATGAATTACTAAGATGCGCTTGGAGGGTGCAGCTTTTGAGGATTCGTCTCACTTGTTTTGAGCAAGTGGGAGAATGTTGTAGATATAGATAAATAAGTAGATAAATAAGGGTGTGCTCTAAAACAATTAATCCACTTGCCTTTCGTGCAAGTGGGAGATTGTTAGGTGTAGTGCCGAAAGACAATTATATAATTGTTTTAGGGATGAAATTAATAATTCATCTTATTATATGCATGTATGTTTATAATTAAGACACTCTTCGAAAACCCTAAGTACCTCGTTTATTTAATCACATAACTTTCGATGTATGGCTATACACAAGAGGATTGAGTTTGTGAGATGTACTTAAAATTAACTTAGTCCGTAGGCGTTTATTAATCTGAGTATGTGTCTCATGATTAATTTGCTATTAATGCGCCTAACACTTTAGGTGTGACAATCTTATTCGGATTTGCCGGTAATAGGAGTACTAGTGGGGCATTTATATATGATGATAATCATATAGAATTTGGACCGATTTGATTTGAGTTCTCGATATAATTCCGTAATCGAGAAGTCTTATCGAATCACAAGATGATCATATATGGATTAATCTTAATCCGAGGTGATCATGAGCATTTAACGCTTAGACTAGGGTAGAGTTTGATGTGTTAGTAAGGATCACTTCGAAGTATGTGGTCCAACACTTCTCGTTGGCTCTATTCTGGAATGAGTGAGTGGTCTGTGCTATCACAGATATGGAATCCATTCCTTCCCTCGGGAAGTAGAGAGACAGTTCTCTTATTTGTTGACCTAGAAACGATCGATCGGCCGAGTTCATATTATATTGAATATGAACTAATTGATCACTAGGGGTTAATGGTAAATAAGGATAAGATGTTTTGAGAAGGGTTTACGGAAATATCCCGAATCGAAATGAATAAATCTATGGAGGATTTATCCGTATGTAATGATTATATCGATGGACGCTTTCGACTCATAAATTGAGTGTAAGTTATCTATATTCGATAGAGTTCGGGTTTGGGTTTATGGTGGTGTAATCCCGAATTAATAGGTTGGATATAATTATTCTCGTCTGATTTAATAATTTTATCTAATTTATTGTAATTATCTTGAATATGGGTCCACTGGTCCCCGACGTGGCTCCTAATATAGCATAATTGGATTTCTCGTCGTTGCATCTCAATTATAATTAAATAGTTGGATTGGGCTATTTAATTGATATGTGGATTAATTGTTTAGTTGGACTAAATAATTAAATACACTTTGAAAAGACATTTTTCGTAATTCGACCCAAATTGGTGTGTTGACCTTTTTGACCAAATTGGTCATATATATAATAACATGCGTAAGACCTTATTTTGGGTTTACAAGTGGCGCATCTTTGTTGTTATTATTTAATTATTAAGAAATTAGTTTTCTTGGATAATTATTTGACATGTGATTTATCTTTTATTTGTTAAATGATAATTCATGGAATATTAGATAATAATATGATTTATCTTAATTTGTTTGGGATAATCATTTTATTTATCTTTTATTTGGAATAAAGGATTAATGTAATAATTATCTCTTAATTATTTAATTCTTGGAGGTTAAGTTTTACTCTCCTATATAAAGAGAGTTCTTCTAAGCCTTTTGAAAACACTATTCACGTCACTATTCACAAGAGAAATTGGCTGAAAATTTCGGCCTCTATTCTTAGGGTTCGAGTTGGAAAAATCTTCGGGATTTTTCCGGTAGCATATCAAAGAGGTCCGGCGGCGGGAAACACCATCCACCTGGTGTTGCTGGGAGACACACGTTGGAAGGCTGTGGCTTCTCAATCACGTGTTCTTGGAGACCTTTTGTTCTTGGAGTTAAGCACCATAAAAAGGTAGGCTCCTAAACCCCCTTGTAGGATTAGATCTTTTATTTATGTATTTTGTTTCGTTTAGATCTAGATCTGATGTCTTCCGCTGCGTAATCGGGTCAATCTATGATTGATCCGACGATATTACATCTAACATCTTCATCATCAAAATTCATTTTCATCTTCTTCAACCTTCTTCATCATCAAAATTCATCTTCATCTTTTTCAACATTCTTCTTCATCAAAATTCATTTCATATACTCCAACCTTTTTCACCCAAATATCATTTTCAAACAATATGGAAGCAAAATGCAATCAAAATTCATATTCCATGGCTTGAAACACCATTAACTAGGGGAAAATGAAGATTTTAGAGTTTTCCGATCGGCCATTGGATTATCCGTCCGGCATCCAACCCAACGTCAGTACAACTGACGTTCGTATGTATAATAAACATTAGACTTGGTGATGTCTTGTAGTCCAGAAATGAATATTTTGTTGCTGCTATAACGCCACCAACTCTGACGTTGGAACAAAAAATAAACGTCACTACTCCCGACGTTTTTGACTCCAGAACTTAATGAGTTTATGTTTAAGACGTTCGTAATAGTCTAAGACGTCACCAAAGTTGACGTTAAGTTAGAACGTCCCCAACTCCGACGTTCTGAGTACGAGATAAACGTCACCCTCACCGACGAACGAACATGTTACCCTAGTGGGCTTGTATGACTTAAACGTCAGCCGTGCTAATGTTTTATCTGCATTAAAACGTCACAGTCACTGATGTTTTAAGCACCCGGTCATCTTCCCCAAACCTCCGATCGGAAAATGACCGGTTGAACGAAAAACACCTTAAAACCTCCGATTTCAACCCGATTTCAACCAACAACAAATACACATTTCAATGGAACAAATTACTCCATTAAAAATAGGAATGAAAACCTTCGAAATGCAACAAAACAAGATGCTTACATGATTTGGTTCAAAGTGGTGTTGTTCTTAGCTTCACTTGCGGTTTTCCGGCTCAATTTTATCTTCTCCAGCGTCTTTTCCGACCAGAACTCCGGCGAAGTTAGAAGATGTAGGGTAAGTTAAATGATTTTTAAAAAGTGGAGGGGTAAAAGTTAAACATTATGGACTAAATTGTTTAATTTTTACAACATGAAGGACTAAAGCGTACGGTTTTTAAAAGTTATTATTTCAGGTGGTGCCGATAGTTATTTCGTGGTGTGAAAAAATGAATGAAAAGTAATAAATTAAAGGGTGCCGATAGTTATTTCGTGGTGCCGATAGAAGCCGCCTTGTTTTATTGCAACCGAGACATTGATTTATAAGTGATTTTATGGTGGTCCTGTACCAAGTAACTGGATCATCATGTCATCAATTTAAAATAACATGATTACCACAAAAAATTCCATAAATTCTATTGGTTTGGACCACCAACTAGGATTTGATCCAAAACTATAGTAAAATTTGTGTTGATTTAGCGTAATCATTGTGACTCATTAATTCAGAGTATCTAGGTTCGTGTCTTGGTGGAGACAGATAAGGTGCGTGTGTATATTTTGTTTCTGAAAAAAAAATCTACTACCTCCGTCCCACAAAAAATGTTCGGGATCCCATCCACAAATATGTGATTTTCTTGTTCTTTTTAACTAAACACTACTACCTCCATCCCACAAAAATGTCCACTTTTTGTGTTGTACACAGATTAAAAAAACAATTAATGTGTTGTATTTTAAATACTAACTAATAGACATATATACCTCTATTTCATAATAAATATTTGTTCTGGAATTTGAAAAGATTATACAAACATTAAATAATATTGAAACTATGCATTAAATGATGAATTGATTTTCTAAACGGACACTTTTTATTAGGAGTGTCAAATTTCCCGATAATCCCGACCCGTCCCAAAAAATTTACTGACCCGAAATTTGGGGATTATTCCCCACCCGAAAAATACAGAAAGGGATCGGGTTTAATACTCAATCCCGACTTCCGATCCGACTTGAATATATATATATATATATATATATATATATATATATATATATATATATATATATATATATATATATATATAAACATACTACACAATTTGTTTCCGCTGTTTTCACATTTTCTCTGCACTCTCTCTTCAAGCTATCTAATATTCTAGAGTGTTTTCCTCACAAAAGCCACTCGCCTCCACTGGCTGTCGACTCTGTCGCCATTAACTCATTTCTCCGGCCCCACCTCTGAACTATTGTTTTGAACAAGTAATTGTTGTCATTTTTGTATATTAACATGAATATTTTTTAAGATCGTATGTTCAGGACATTAAATCCCGACCTAACGAGATCCCGAACATTCGGGTGTCCCGATTGTCGGGACCCGACACTTATTGGGTAAGGGTTCGGAAAGAAAAATGAAATCTCGAATCTTGTCGGGACGGGTTTGGGTAGGAGGTTTACGAGTCGGGTCCCGACCCGATATTACCTGTAATTTTTATAGGACAATTCATTTTCAAAAAATAGACACTTTTTATGTGACAGAGGTAGTACAGTAACCCAGCCGCCAACTACATGAGTTATATCTAGGGCTGAGCAGAAAACCCAATGAACCCAATCCAACCCAAAACCCAAACCGAACTAACCCAAAACTCCAAACCAATTGAAACCAATTTTTTTTGGGTTGGGTTTTACCCGAACCGAAAACATTTTGGTTTGGTTTGGTTTTTAAATTTTTTTATTCGGTTGACCCAACCCCATATATATATATATATATATATATATATATATATATATATATATATATATATATATATATATATTTTTATCCAAAGTAAAAGGATATTATAATATTACGGCTATTACTTCATTTTCGGTTTCTTTCTACGATATTTTGACCTTTTTCAGAAAAAAACAATCCGTGTATGATGTTTTTATGTATGACTATTGGATTTTAATTATTATTTCTATATGTTGTTGGTTTGTTATATGTTGTTGGACTCTTTCCTAAAAAATGTTTTCTTTAACGATTATTGTTATAAACATATGGTATGGAGCTCGAATTTTGATATATACACGTGTGTTGATTTTATAGCATAAATGTTTTATTATAGATGCATGTTTTATGGTTGAAAACCCGAAACCCAACCCAGACCAACCCGAAACCAACCCAAACCAACCCATTGGGTTTTATAGTCATTTGGTTTGGTTTGGCTTTGTTTTTTCTGGAACCAACCCGACTTATACTATGTAAAAACTCAACCCAAATCAACCCAACCCAACCCAAGCTCAGCCCTATATCTTCTAGTTATTATTATTATTATTTATTATTTTGAGCTACATACATGAAAGAGTTGATACATTTACTTTACAACTACCGAGTTAAATTTGGGGAGTGGAAACCACATTTTGTACATTTATGGTGTGATAGCATTCATTTTAGGCAATTTGTGTTTTTTTCTTTTTTTTTTTCCAACTTTATCTTTTTCAATATATATTTATGGTGGTCAGTGACCATCAAACTCAATTTTAAAACCAATGGTTGAATATTGACACATATGATCACAATTACCTATTTGATATCATGTGTTCATTAAGTTTGGTGGTTACTGACCACCATACAATTTGCCATTTATTGATAACTAGGGAATTATTCGTATGAAATGCACGAATTTTTCACGAAAAATTTGTCGTACAATTGAGATCATTGAGTGAAACACGAGTTTTTTCATTGATTCGTACGGACGCGAATTATTTGTGAAATTAATAATTATGGTATCTACTTTTGATGATCTAAGAACAATGGAATTTCAATTTCGATAATCTTGAATATAACATGAGCATAATTTTTTTAAATGATACGTATACTTTATTATATATATATATATATATATATATATATATATATATAAAGCGATCTGAAACCTACTAAACAAAAACAACAATCCCTTGATGGTTAATCATGTATCTTTTATATACAACAAATAACGTGAATTTATCATTTTTTTATTTCTCTGTTATCCAATTCTTTTTTCTTATCGAAATGAAATTATCTTATTTCTCCAGTCACGAGCCTCAACTAACTATCGGCGCAGTTCGCCGTTGACTTCATATATCCAATGCAAATGATGTGATTTTGACCTTGTCGGTACATGATCTAATCACTTTACCATGCTTCAATTAGTAGTGAACCCCTCATGCCATACAACTAAAGAGGTATTGATGCCGATGTGCACATAAATTGGAGAAAATATACAACTTCAATTGTAAGACTGTTCCTCAAGGTTTGAGAAGTCTAAAAGCTATATAACAAAACATAACATTCTTTAGCATAATAAGCAATTCCGTTATATAGGCCACACATTTTTTTTCAGCCATAGCCATCTCTTGCTCGGCCCTCAGATTTTTCTCAATATATACTTTCTGCAATTCAAATATCCACAAAATGGGATCTCAGAAAACTGTTGAGGCTACCATTAGCCCGAAGCCTCATCAAGAGAAAAAAGAGCAAGAAACAGAGAAAGAGAAACTGCCTAACGCAGATTTCGAGTTTCTGTCAAGCAGTTTATTACAATGCGATTCAATGCTGCCGACAGCTGATGAATTGTTCTTTGATGGTAAACTGCTTCCTTGTTGGCAATTGCAATATTCTGGGAAACTTAACAAGGTAAGTCTTAGCAGTACTGATCAAAAGATAGAGACAGATCAGGTGAAGAACAAGGAGGGGCCAAGAATCAGTAGGTTTCTTGATGATGATCCATCACCTAGGCCACCTACGTGCACTGTTTTGTTGAAAGAATTGCTAAACTTGAAAAGACAACGTGCTTCAACATGTTCAAGATCTGATCAATCAGATGAAGGGAAAAAGAAAGGGACAGTAGTATATTGGGAGAAGTATGGGGGGAGATTGAAGAAAGGTCTAGAGAGGACAAGATCATTAGCTAGTCTTAGGATTAGACCTATTGTAAATGTGCCTACCTTCTATCCATTACCCCTTAAGAAGGGAAGAACAACCCAAATCTGATAAATAAAGGACCGTTCATCACAATGGAATCATCCCACTTATTAATATGGGTTTTGAGGAAGAATTTGATCATTGTGACATATTTTACCTAAGGGAAAAGCTACGTTGTATCATAGAGAATGGCACACACTCGAATTCATCAGGTCCGGTCTGGCTCGGGAGAGATGGGCAACCGCCCATAGAACCCATGATATAAGTGCCCTAAAATTATATGTTCGATAATAGTATAAAGTTAATATAAAAAAGACTGAAAATTATACTCACCGTCTCAAAATATAAGTGTTTAGCCTTTTGAATTTATCACATAATATAAGTCCATTTAGAATACATTTATTACAATTTTCTTTTTGTTACTCCTAATTTAATATATATTCATATACTTTCCACTACTTTACAACTATTAAATTAGTGAGTGTCAAAGAATATAATGTACTTTTAACATTAATATGAATGACATAACCGTTTTTTTTAATCTGTGTGAAAAATCTAAATTGACTTATATTTTGGGACGATAGTATATCTTAATGATAATACATGTTAGTATAATGGAAAAACAACTGTTATTTGCTTTTATTAGTCCGAGTTCAAGTCTTGCCAATGACATTTTACGATTTTTTTTTTCTATTGCAATGATATATGCATTAGTGGCGGACCCCAAAACAATTCTCATTGGGGGTACCGGAATAAATTCAAAGATCGAATTGGGACATAAATAGTGTCTTTACATTTTTTACCAACAAAACTGTATCGTTTTCGGATCACAATGAGGCTACTGGTCCCCACATAATATACTTGGTTCCGCCCCATTTACAATTAAACAATTTGTAAAATAATATTTCCAATGAAAAAAACCCTCTTCCGCAATACTCTTTTCCGTTTCTCTGCTCCTCTTCCTAATTGCCCGTTTTTTCTGTTTCTCAACTACTTCGCTTTAAAAAAAAACTTTCCACAATTTAACTCACTATCTCTCCTCCTCTACAATCGCTCCTCCCTCACATGTCTGCTTCGCCCCCCCCGCTGCACGTAGGGCTCAGGGCCTCTGTACAGTTACTTTTTTGTAAAGCAAAATTTATTTCAATCGGACATCGTGAAGAATAAGCATACAACAATGGTTTAAAAGAGACCACAAAGCAAAAACAAAAAAAAAAAAAAAAAAAAAAAAAAAAACAAAGACATTTTATCACTTGAAAAAAATGGCCTTTAAGTTATTCTTGCCCCATACCACTAAATGTCCGGAACGGCCCAGAAATTGATTATGAATCTATATCATGATCAACATGTCATAGTCATGATAAAAAATAAAAAATAATATGTTGTGTCGATCGCTGATTATGCTATGCCGTTCCGACATTAACAACATTTATGAATCGTATCTTACGTATTTATAAACCGTGTAGTGATAGTGCCACAATAAACGAAGACAACAAAGTACCAAAACACACATTTATACCATTGGTTATAATGTGAGGCCTATTGATTCCTATAGGTCCCATAAAAATCAATGGTGTAAAATGTGTTGTGGTATTTAGTTGTAACCATTTTATTGTATCACACAATTTCTCTTGTAAACTAAGAGATCAACCAACTCATATTAAATAAAGGACACTCCCTCACAATATTATTATCAGTTTTGTGACTTGATCTCTAAAACTGGTGGAAATAATCTGAAAGTCAGTTTTGTGAAGTGAAACTGACTTTTGGAGGAAACTTAGAAAACCGAGTTTGCTGAATACAAGTGAGTTCTACATCTGTGTTGGTTGATTACAAGAGAAAGTCAGTTTGAAGCTGCGTTTTGTCTGGTGGAGTCAGTTTTAGCTGGGAACCACATCTGGGGCATTTATGACAATCCGACAGAGATCCTATGGCGGCTAGGGTTTAGGGATTTGTGTCTATAAATACCATCCGTTGTAATCAATGCTGTGTGTGTTTTTCAAGAGCGTGAAAAACTTTGTAACTTTTGTGCATAGTAAAATATCTCTTTTCTAGCCGTGGATTAGTCGGCACAACGCTGGATACCACGTTAAATCATCGTGTTCTTTTTGTTTTTGTGTTTTATCAATTTCCGCCTTAATTTTCTGTTAGATTGTATCTGTTTTATCTTTCTTCAAGTGCAAGTTTCTCGACTGTGTTTTAACAAACTGGTATCAGAGCGTATGGTTCAAGATTCAGAGAGATGTGTAGGTTGAACGGAGTTGATCTTCACCAAGACCGGTGATCGGTGCTAGGACTTTGTGATCAAAGGTCTATTCTTTAGGAAAAATGATGTCAACAGTCAACGTAAAAATTGATAAATTTACAGGGAGGAACAGTTTCAGTCTATGGAAAATCAGATGCGGGCCTTGTTAAAACAACACGGATTGTGGACTCATTTATCCGGTAAAGGGGATGCCAGTGCAACAGATTATGCCAGTTTGGAGGAGAAAGCACATTCTACCATCATGTTGTGCTTATCTGATGATGTTATCACAGAAGTTGCTGAGGAAGACACCGCTGCTAAGTTATGTGTCACGGATTTTATCAACACAAAATAAACAAGTAATAATCCGGTTAACCTCAAGTATAAGGATCGTAGTAATAGCGGTTAATGCCGGGTCGATCTTACGGGGAACTAAACGATTGTGATTTCTAGTTTTTATCTAACTAACCTATGTCACGATTACTAAGCTAAATAGCGGATAAAACTAAACGAAATACTGAAAATTAAACTTAACTAAAACGTAAACCGACAAGTAAGAGATGATCTAAAGCCGTGAAGGATACGGGCTGCGAACCAATTTAAACTAACTAATCTAAGATGCGAGATAAAAGTAAACTAACTGGACAAATTCAAGCTTTTAAGGATTTAAATCAAATTTATAACGAGCAAACGAGGATTGATCCACCTATCCAACAAACATTGATTCCTATCTCGATTATATTGCGCTTTTATTCAGTTTGTGATTCACCTTACCTAAACATGAACCCTAATTCCTTAGAAAGTTCATCTATCAATCTATTATCTTCCGATGTAAGATTAACGCGTTTAATAACCAAAGGTGCAAACTTTGTGTTTATAATCTAAGAATCGAGACCTATTAACTTCCGTTATGATAGATTCGAATTACTATTCTTATTCATGGTGATCTAGGGTTTATTAAGACTTCCATCAACAATAAACAATCAACACATGCATATCTTCCGATATAAGAGCAAATTAAACATGAATAAACATGAATAAGAAACAACCTTTATTAAAAACTCACAAGATAATCGAAGAAAACGAAATCAACAATTGTTGGACGGCTTCACAATACTCGCTTGATGAAGCTTTTAGCCTCAACATCCTCAAGAACTCAAATTTGCGTAAACAATGCATAAAAAGTAACTAGTGTTTAATCTAAACTAAGAGCATAAAAATAGGAATAAAAAGATGAAAAACGCAGCCTAAAGCCGCCCCTAGGTTTAGGGTTTTGAATAATGTGTGTATGATTATTTTTTGTGGAGAAAACAGCCGACTATATATAGATTTCAAAGTCGGTTCGCTAAGTCGGCCACCGGACGCCCGTCTGAAACCTTGAACGCCCGTCCCTCTCTCAATAAAACTTCGAATCGGGCCGAGTCATGATCGACGCCGCCTCATCCATCCAGCGTCCACCTCGGCGTCAAACTTCCTCGAATCAACTTTCCATCCCCGGACGCTGCTCGCCATCATGACGCCCGCCCACTCGGACGGAGATTCGACGCCGCTTGATATGATCGATTTTGATTTATTGATCTTTATCTCTTTTCTTCTTGTCAATTCCTTCATTATCTCCTTTATCATCATATATTTCGACTCTTATCTCTTTTGATCATCTCTTGAGCATCAAACACGATCTATAACACATAAAAACATCGCAAAACGTAATAATGTCCAAATAATCATAAAATCATAATTAAAACACATAAATCAACCTATTTTGCGATTAACTCTTCTAAAATATCATTTACTCAATATTTTCATTAAACACATGTTTCTTATGCAATTTCATACAAATATGGGGAAAATTATCATAGAATATAGCGTTATAAACCGTATAAATTCACCCTTAACATTATGGTCAAAGCTTGAAATACTGTATATGACTAAGTCATTGGCCAACAAGTTGTCAAGTAAAGCAGATGATGTTTATCCTAAGGATGCATGAGGGGCTCAGCTGAGAGATCATCTGGATCAGTTGAACACAATATTACTTGATCTCAGGAATATTGACGTGAAGATTGAGGATGAAGATGAAACTCTGATTTTGTTGGTATCACTACCAGCTTCTTACGAGAACTTTGTGGAATCCTTCATAGTTGGGAAGGATACATTTGCATTGGAAGATGTAAGGTCAGCTTTACATGCCAGGGAGCTGAGACATAAAGCAGCTGGGGTAGACAGTCTGGCTGTTGGGCTGGTAGTCAGCAGTACTAGTGGAAAAGAACGTGGACAGTCTAGGAAGAAGAAATTCAAGAAGACAGAGACCAAAGGTCCTATATCCACAGATGTCTGCAATTACTGTAAGGAGCAAGGACATTGAAAGTCCAACTGTCCAAAGAAAAAGAAGCAGCAGGGGAACAGTTCTGGAATAGCTGCTGTAGCAGATGAGTTTGATTCAGAGGAGGACATGGTTCAAGTAGCAGCAGAGTTAACACATCACGCTGATGTGTGGATTTTGGACTCTGGAGCATCTTATCATATTTGTTCACACACAGAGTGGTTCTCAAGTTATCAGCAGATAGATGGGGGTCATAGGCCCATTCATTTCGTTCAGTCCACTCCAGACTCGTCCATCATGCTCAACCCAATATTTCGTATCCTGAAAATCATCAAATAATGCACGAAATAATATCGAAACAGGGAAATAAACGCTAAGTACAGATTTCTCGACTCACGAACCCGACATATGATATTCCAACTCAAATGGTTCACAATGGATAGAATATTGATGCCGTAGGATAGACTATTTTAAGCGTCATCAACTACCCCCCACTAGCCTTCTGCTCCTCCACGAGCAGAGTATCAAGGCGGAATGTACCTCCAAGAGCAACCTGCATCAACTACCACATATTCAACAAAGATTTCCGGCAGAAACATACATCAAGCCACAATCCATAAGCTCCCCATTAATCACCATTTATCATGCCTCAATGTGTCGTGTAATGAATAAGTCGTGATAGTGCATTCGTGAGGAGAATCAAGTTGTATTAACCCCACAATCTTAACTTACCTGTGCATACACTCGCCCATCTTGCCTTCGGACTTGGTTACACAACATGGTACTTTAATCGGGTCGGGCGGACTCGGGGACTGAGCATCACTCTTAAGTCCTCGTTTGTTTCTTTTTATGCGAGGGCCGTGCCTTTTTTACACGAGTTCGTTTCACTCATTGCCTTTATTTAATATTTTTTTCTTCAAAATTTTTCTTTTCTTCTTTTTTTTTCTGGCAGATTTCTTCATTTTTTTCTCTTCCTCTCACAAGTCCGTTTTTTCCCGGTTATTTCTTGTGGAATTCAAGTTGCTTCCCTTGTCTTACAATAATTTGTTAAAGTATATAGACATACAAATAATGATTCCCGGTTAAAACAACTCATCATCTAATCTAAAACACTTCTCACTCAGATTATGTGCTCAAATATTGATTGCAATGATAGAATAATAATTAATAAGTTACTACTTCATACAACATAACATATGCTCATTCTTCCATACTAAATTGAATATGCTATAGCTCACTTCAAATTGAACTTGGGCTCCTTTTCTACCGATTCCTTACTCGAAAACGTGCAAATAACAAGCTAAAAACAGTGTACATTTTTTAAAATTATTCCCTTTTTCGACTACCCAGCTAAGACCGCCTACCCCTCACTTATTATAGACATTGTCCCCAATGACTAAGAATAAAGAAAAGAATAGGTACTTAGCTCTGGAATTGATCGGCTGAGTCAAAGCGAATCTTGGAGCTTAGTCATTTGCTTCTAGGCCATCCATTCCAAGTTGTTACCTGCTTCCCAAAATACTTCCAAAAACTGTGAGTAACATGCGAAGGGCAATAAGAAAATATGCTGGCGGTATTTGTGCATACCGGGGGAATGCGCAAAAACAGTTTAAGACACTTTATTCTTTATTGGCCTAAGCAAGACGCGATATCACATGAGAATCGTGAAGGAAAAAACCACATATATCTCAAGTTAGATGACCGAAGACATATGTGATTAAAAAAACCTTGCGATTGTCATGCTACTTTATTGACTCAAAATAACATAAACTAAACAAAAGCAATAAATAAGGGTTTATAGAAATAGTTCTAAGTTTATAGTCGCCAGCTCGACTGTACTAACAGGGCTCCTTTATTCATACTCTGGATCCGTCAACACAAAGACTTCCAACTCAGGGTTGTACTTGTGCTCTAGGTAATGCTTCAGCCTGTGGCCGTTTACAATGAAAGTCTGCCCAGAGTATTCATGCTTAACTTCACATGACTATATGTGGTCCATACCATCTAGACTTCAACTTCCCAAGAAAAAGACGGAGACGCGAATTATATACTAGCACCTTATCTCCAACTTGAAATGTGCGGTTCAGAATATTCTTATCGTGCAGGCGCTTCACTCTTTCCTTGTAAATCATTTCATTCTCATATGCTTGAAGTCTAAACTCCTCCAATCTATTCAACTCTAGCATCCTCTTTTCACCGGCTAAATTCTCATCCATGTTTAAAAATCTCGTAGCCCACAGCGCTCGGTGCTCGAGTTTTACTGGCAAATGACATGCTTTCCCAAACACTATCATGTATGGTGACATCCCAATCATGGTCCTATAAGCTGTTCTGTACGCCCAAAGAGCGTCATCCAATTTCAAAGACCAATCTTTCCTCGTGGGATTCACAATCTTCTCTAAGATCCTCTGTATCTCTCTATTCGTGACTTCTACTTGTCCACTCGTCTGGGGGTGATATGCTGCTGCAATCTTATGTCTAACCCCATATCTCATCATCAACTTTTCAAACAACTTATTACAAAAATGGCTCCCCCCCGTCACAAATTATGGCTCTGGGCACTCCAAACCTTGTCAAAATATTTTTCTTAAGAAACCTCCGGACAACCCTGGCATCATTAGTAGGTGAGGCCACTGCCTCCACCCATTTGGAAACATAATCAACTGCTACCAGGATGTAACGATTCGATTCTGATGATGTGAAGGGCCCAACAAAATCAACTCCCCAAACATCAAATAACTTCACTTCTAGGATACTTTGCAGTGACATCCCATTCCTCTTAGAAATTTTACCAGTCATTTGACAGGAATGACAGGCTCTTGTAAACTCGTAAGCAGATTTATGAATTGTTGGCCAATAGAATCCACACTGCAGTACCGCTGCTATCTTGTCTAGCCCATAGTGACCTCCAGCTTTCATAGAATGACACGTGTGCAAAATACTTGAAATATCATCATTATGGACGCATCTCCTAAGAATGGCATCAGCGCACAACTTATATAGGTAGGGATCATCCCAATGGTAATGCTTTTGATACGTGAAAAACTTCTTCTTATCCGCTTTTGTGAATTCCGGTGGTAGGTACCTTCCTGCTAGATAATTGACAATATCAGCAAACCAAAGGTATACCTTGCCCACTCTTGATGTATTATTTCTGGTCTGAGATTCAACTCGAGCTACCAGAGACGGAAAAAATTTGTTCATCAGGAAAGTTCTCCCTGATCTCAGTCGGTTGCTCTTCTTCGAGCAAGGTTAATCTTGACAGGTGATCAGCCACCTGGTTCTCAGATCCCTTTTTATCTTTAATCTCAACATCAAACTCTTGTAAAAGTAGAATCCATCTCAACAATCTCGTCTTGGAGTCTTGCTTGGTCAGAAGGTATTTCAAAGCTGCATGGTCAGTGAATACAGTGACTTTCGATCCTATCAAATAAGGTCGGAACAGTTGTCAAATGCAAATATGACAGCTAAGAGTTCCTTCTCTGTAGTGGCATAATTCCTCTGGTCACTGTTAAGGGTACAACTGGTGTAATAGATAGGCTTAAAGATTTTATCCTCCCTTTGTCCTAGGGCTGCTCCAACTGCCGTGTCATTTGCATCACACATAAGCTCAAAAGGTTTGTTCCAATCTAGGGCTACCAGAATTGGGGCGGTTATAAGCATTTGCTTTAGTGTGTTGAATGCTTTCTTACACTCTTCTCCAAACACAAAAGGTACATCCTTTGCAAGTAATTCAGTCAAAGGCCTAGAAACTTTAAAGAAGTCCTTGATAAATCTCCTATAAAATCCTGCGTGGCCAAGAAAGGCTCGCAACGTCTTTAAGTTTGTTGGAGGGGGTAACTTCTTTATCACCTCGATCTTTGCCCTATCAACTTCCATTCCTTTCTTCGAAATCCTATGACCCAACACTATTCCTTCTGTAACCATGAAATGGCATTTTTCCCAGTTAAGTACAAGGTTGGTCTCTTCACATCTCTTTAGCACTTTACTCAAATTGTCCAAGCATTTATCAAAGCTATCTCCAAATACAGAGAAATCATCCATGAAAATCTCTAGAAAATCTTCCACAATGTCTGCAAATAAAGACATCATGAACCTTTGGAATGTTGCTGGTGCATTACATAATCCAAAAGGAATGCGATTGTACGCAAAAGTTCCATAGGGACATGTGAAAGTGGTCTTTTCTCGGTCCTCAGGGGCAATATGGATCTGATAGTAACCAAATATCCATCTAAAAAAACAATAAAACGCATGACCGCTTAATCTTTCTAACATCTGATCAATGAATGGTAGGGGAAAATGATCTTTACGAGTTGTGTCATTCAGTTTCCTGAAATCTATGCAAACTTGATGTCCAGTAATTAGTCTCACATGGATTAACTCATCAAACTCATTAGGTTGGACAGTGAATACTCAATTCTTGGGCACCACATGAATCAGGCATCCCCACTCACTGTCTGCAATTAGGAAAATGATTCTCATTTCCAACATCTTTATAATCTCTTTCTTAACAACATCTGTTAGTTGTGGTGTCAACCTCCTTTGTGGTTGTGCTACCGCTTTCCTCTCAGGATCCACAGAGATCTTATGCATGCACACCGCTGGGCTTATTCCTCGAATATATGGAATTGTCCACCCAAACGCTCCCTTGTGCTCTCTCAGTACTCTTAACACTTTCTCCTCCTGTAAAGGTGATAATAACGATGAAATTATGAGGGGAAGAGTATCATCTTGTAAGTATAAGTACTTCAGGTGAGACGTCAAAGGTTTCAACGTTAAGTTCCTCGGTGGCTATTCTAATGATGATCTTAACAGCTTACCAGTCAATTGTAAGTCAAAGAACTTATGCCACGAAGGTCTATGAATAGTTCCTCCTAAATCCGCAGAAGATATATGTTCTATTTCATGCACTTGACCTTCACTACACCCAGGCCAGGTTTCCTCATAACTTTCCTCGTCCTTCAGGAGCAAAGTCTCTGCTACTTCAGGGTATAGTGCCACTTGCTGATATAGTTCCAAAACAAGCTCGTGTATGGCATCTAGCATGTAGCATGCTTCTCCTTCATCTTGCGCAAACCTCATTGAATTCATTACATTGAACACGACTTTGTCCTCATTCACTCTCAGAATCAGCTCACCCTTATGAACATCTATCAAGGTCTTACTTGTTGCTAGGAAAGGTCTTCCTAAGATTAGTGGAACATCATGGTTAGCTTCCATATCTAGCACCACAAAGTCTACGGGGAATACAAACTTATCAACTTTTGCTAAAACATCTTTCACCACTCCACAAGGTTGCTTCATAGACCTATCTACTAATTGAAGGGTTATAGATTTTCATTCAACTCTTTCATGCCTAAGTTATGAAAGATAGAGAGTGGAATTAGCTTGAAACTGGCTCCAAGATCACACAATGCGTTGTTTAGGCATACTCCTCCAATTGTGCAAGGTATGAGGAAGCTCCCAGGGTCTTTACACTTAGGAGGCAGTTTGCGTTGCAAAACTGCCGAGCATTCCTCATTAAGGCATATGGTCTCAAGGTCTAACAACTTTCTTTTGGTAGAGATTATTTCCTTTAAGAACTTTGCATACTTTGGCATTCCGGCCAGAGCTTCTACCAAAGGTATGTTCACTTGCAACTTCTTAAACATTTCTATGAACTTTTTATAACGGGCATGATCATTATTCGGCTTGTATTTCCTAGGGGGATAGGGTAAAGTAGCAGGATTAATTGTTACAGTTCATGAAGACTTACTCGCCGATCATTGCTCGCTCGCTTGTCTCACGATTTTCGCACTCCTTGTTTACCGGAGTGGACTCCCGCCACCGGCCTCTTTTCTCCGTGATTCGCCGTGTGTTCTGCTCGGCCGATCGCTTTCGATTCGTCCTAGACATTTGGTATAACTGGTCCAGGCAGTTCCTTTCCACTTCTAGTCATGATTGCATTCATGTCCTTCGGGTTCTTCATAGTATTACTTGGCAATCCTCCCGGAGGACGGGCTGACACTTGTTATGCTATCTGCACTACTTGGTGCGACAGATTCTGCACTAAGGATTCTTGATTGGTCAGTCTTGTATCATTCTTCTGACAATATGTGGTGAAGTTTGTATTCAGCTCAGTCCTGGATTTTGTAAGTTGATTGACCGTGTCGGTCACAGTTGAGCTCATTTTATCCATGGCTGCTTCCCAACCACCGGACTTGTTGAATTGAGGCATGAATCCTCCAGTTTGTATCGGTGTCTCACCACCATTAGAATCACTTTGTAGAAAAACCCCCAGTAGGGTCACTTAATCGAAAACCAGGGTGGTCATGAGAACCTGCGCGATATCCGCCCTCATAAGGATTTCCTTGCCTCCCTATATAGTTCACGTCCTCAGTGTTGGTGTTGAAATAGTGTCCTAAACCCAATCGGGTTGGACCGGATCCGACCGGGTCGGATCATTTCTACTATTTCTTTGTGTTTGTACATATATTAAATGGCTTTTCTGTTGTCATATATATGTTCTTCTAAAGAACCAATAATGAATTGTTATTGATAACGTCCTTAGTATTAAACTGTGATAGAGAAACCATGATAGGCGATTATGGTTGATGAGATCTCTAATCACTTTAATAAGTTTGATACTTAAATGTCTCTCGGGTCGATACTATTAAACAGGGCATTGATAGTATAAACAGACTAGCACGTATTAGATGTCTTCTCTCTTTAAGTAGCGGTGGATAGATCTCGCTCATCGAAGTGTAGGGACACTTGGACCAGACGTGGATGTGTATTAGAGAATGCGACGTTAGATCGACCCACTTACACGGATAAGTGTCACACTATGTGACGGTTGTGTAATTATCCTTAGGACCGGAGTCTTCATGACATCACGGTGTGGATTGTCATGCTTTGACACTATTGAGGTTTCCCCTAGCCACGGGGAGATCATGCGGCAGTGATTGGGTATGATACTGAAGCATGTGGAGTATACATGATTGGTCGTCCGGGAATCGCGTTTCCTATGATTGGGATCGAATATCCGAAATGGCCTTCTTATAAGGAATGTCTTACTCTCGTGAATCTTTGCAAAGTGGGAGTAAATGGGTTACTTCGAGAGAGCATGATATCCAGATTATAAGATACGATCGTTGATGTTTTGACACTCGACTAAAGACCGTATGGATATTATTACAAATGATAGAATTATAAGTTACACGGTAATCGCTTTCACATGAAAGGTAGTAGTCATTGCATTTGACTCTTCCGATGATTGGGGTCACAAGTGTGTTGCTGACGCTATCCCGTGATCGTTAAGCATGAAGGGCATTTTCGTAATTTGCACATTGTGTCTGCGGCCAACATATTCGGAAGCCTATCGGGTCACACACATAAGAACATCTAGCCGGATTAAAATGTGGTTATAATGATAACCAAATAAGGAAAGTTTATCTCGAGACTATAAAGGTTATAGTGGTAAATTAATATGGTGGTATTTATTTATTATGAATAAATTAAATACAAGATATTGATAATATTATATTAATTGAAGAATATTCCGGATGACAATTTATTGGCTAAAGGTGTCGCAATTTTGGAGTGTATAAGATACACTTTGGATTGTCTGAATTTAATTAATAGTATTACCAAATATTAATATAAGATATTGATATATATATGTATATATCTAAATTACATGCGGCTGAATATTTGTGTGCATGTCACACGTGAATGTCAAGTTGGCATGTTTAAATATTTAGATATTAATAGATTTATGTGTGTTATATATATGTGATATATGCACATGCGTAAATTGATTTATGATAATAAGATAAATATTGTCAATATAAGATCTTGACAATATCTTGGGAATATTCAATATAAGACATTGACAATATCCTAGATTTATTTAATATAAGATATTATAATAAATGAGATAAATCAGTCAATTATATTTTCCTTATTTTATTGGGAAAAAGTTTTCTTCCTTTCCACTCTATTAGAGGCGCCCCACTCATTATAAATAAGAGGTGGGTGTCAAGCTCTTTTGTACATGATAATTCCAAGAGCTAATAGTTCTTGTGTAAAATTGAAGAGCATCCTATAAAGAGTTGGAGAGAGGGGAAAAGGGCCGGTCTAGCAACCGGAGTTTTCCAATAGCAATCCATGATGGGATTCCGGCGGGCTGTTCGTGTGGACTAGCGGTAGAGGCCGAACACTTGGGCGGCTCTATGCAGAACTACTCTCCTTAGACGGTCAAAGCGTCGATCTTATACATCAACCAAGGTAACCACCGTCTACTAACTCGTTCGTTTATTGCTTAAACGAAGTCGATCCTGGTTAAAAGGAAATAAAATTTAAATATTCCGCATTGCGTTCCAGCAGATTTCCTAACAGTGGTATCAGAGAGAGCTTCGAGCTTAAGCAATAAGCATGTTATTTTTGCGTAGTTAATTTTATCGTTTAAATCACATAATTAAAAGATGAAAGATTTTTTATTTGCAAAATTGATACACGAAAAGAAAAAAAAAAGAAAAAAAAGGGGGAGGGGGCAAATGGTGGTGCTTGGTCGATCGGCGGCGGCACCACCACCGTGGTGATCGCCGGCGGTCGGTGTGATACGGTGGTCCCCAATTTTTATTTGTGTATTTGTGATTCAATATTGTTCATAGTTGTGATTAAAATCTCCTTTGTTTAGTTGTGTCATGTGTATAACCAATGGTTCAAATAGTTTGGGCGTTTGAATGCCACACTTGGCGCATTAAAATAATAATGGCATTTCCAAACTTTGTTTGGAATAGCTCAAGCCTTCCAAATATTTGATTTGGAAAAGGCTGAGCTTGCACTACTTCCAAAATTTTGATTTTGGAAAGTGGCAAGCGCCTAAACCAAAATTACTTGGCCTTTCCAAATATTTGATTTGGAATAGGCTGGCCTTTTCAAATATTTGATTTGTAAAAGGCTTGCGCAAGCCACTTTCAAAATTTTGATTTTGGAAAGTGGCAGCCTAAACCAAAATT
The DNA here is from genome assembly GCA_026214975.1 of Gentiana macrophylla. Taxonomy (NCBI): domain Eukaryota; kingdom Viridiplantae; phylum Streptophyta; class Magnoliopsida; order Gentianales; family Gentianaceae; genus Gentiana; species Gentiana macrophylla. The sequence goes on along the minus strand of CM047817.1, from coordinate 76,172,797 downwards.
TGGTTTAGGAAGATGCCTTTTGGTTTGAAACTAAAGACATCCCTTTGATTACGAATCAAAAGAAAGAAACAAACAAAAGAGACATAATTTTAATTTTGATTTATTTTGGAATAGTTCTAATTAATTAAAATTAAAATTAAAATCATTTAAAATTAATCGTTAATTTTATTTCGATTAAATTATTTAATTAATTAAATGTTAATTAGTTAATTGATTGGATAAAATTATTTTATAGATTAAATGTTAATTGATTAATTAAGACACAAGTAATTAAATTTTAATTTTATCTTTTTCATAAGATTTTATTGTATGGATTAGATATAGTAGATATAATATGATTATATGGACCCTGATTGATCATGGACTCGACCGATAGGATAGATGTGAATGATTTAATTTTCTATTGGTTTAAAAATTGTCCTAGGCCGTTATGAAGAACGTGACCTAGTTTATTTTCTGCATTCATCCCATTCCCGTTAGCTCTCCCCGTGCGCGGCGGGTGTATTTATTTTATTAGATCAAGAATGGAGCAGAAGATGAAGACCAAAGAAAGACGAAAATAAAGATCCCATTGGAGAATGGAGCATTAAAGATCCTATTGGCGGTTGCAGCTACCTTAGATTGTGACCAGCGGTTTCGCTGGGCTTTGTATTCAAACCGCATCTAGAAAAGTCCATGATCATACCGGTTACTTTACGCATTTGTTTATTTTGTGCTTGTATTTATTTTATATGATACGATAGATGCATGATTAGACACGATCTAGATAAATGTGTAGGATATATATATCTATAGAGATAGATATAATTGATGAGACCGAAATTAAAATTAATTAAGTGAATTAATTTACGAAAAATACTTCCACAACAAAAATCAAGTCGAAATATTGTCTCCCAATATTATAACGACGGTGAAGTGCCTGTGTTCGGATCCAACTGATCGACCACCGCCGGGAGTTGACCTACCTCGGGTATATCGTCGTTATTGAGATATGATCGTATGAGATCTCGTGAATATTGGGTTATGACTTGAGTAGAGTCTTTCGGTGATTGGCCACCGTCATGGCCGTCTGACTTTAGAGACAAGGGGTTCACTAACACATAGTAATGTGTATCACCAAAGAGTTGACTAGTCAACCACTGAGAATCACATAGAGATGTGAATGGTAAAGGTGTTACCTACCTTTCGAAATTATCTTGGTTGATCGACCACCGCCGGGAATCGAGGTAACTAGATTGGATCTCAGCCACTAAAGAATTTTGAAAGATTCTTGAAAGTCAATTGGGAGTAGTTGACTAGTGGGAGCAAAATCATAAATCAAAAAACCATTTTTGATTTTGCGTGTATAAACAACAACACTCTTTTATTTTCATTTTTATGTTGTAGTTTTAGCAAACTTTATATTTATGTTTTATTCTCGATTAGTAAAACCAAATTATGATTGTTAATTTTGAGAAACGTTCTCAAATATGGTTAAGTAATTTTAATCCTTTTAAAATAAGCAATGACATGAGCAATCCTCGTTATAGTAGTTAGAGACAAGGAGATTACATAGTTGATGCAGCACTCCGAGACTTTAGTTATTAATGAAAGCGGAAGCTCATTATATGATTAAATCATTTGAAATAAGTTTCAACGAATTAGTCATATATTAGATACGATACAAGATGATCATTCAGTCATACGATGACAATTAATTCAAACGTTGGATAAGAATGACCACATCTAATTTTGTAAAGGTTGTTTTCAAAATTGTAAGACTTAAGTATCGACTTAATTCTATCATTGCTTAAAGGTTGATTAAATAGTCAATATTTTAAATACGATTTAAAAGGTTAAATAAATTATTTAAATAAACTTTAGATTTTCTTTATGAAAGGAAATTAAAGACATAGCTCTTATGAAAGAAAATCAAAGATATAGCTCTTGAGATTTTTCTTAAGTCTTATGAAGACTACACTAAGAAATATTTACAAGTGCCTGAAGGATTAAAAGGAAAGTTAGGGCATGTGCTTAAATAGAGAACTTATTGAATTTTCTATTCTAGGCAAGTGAGTTGAGATAAATCTATCTAAGTTCAAGGTCAACTCTTAGATATATGATATCTTAATGAGTGTGATTAAATTAGAAAGATTAAATACAGATATGGAAGGTGAAGCAAACGTTGTAACGCTTACCATATTCTCGATCTAGTAAATCGATAAGTGAAACTAAATAATCATATTATGTTTCTTCGTTCTTATGAAGAACATACTTTCGAGCTATTTGTTAGGATTTAGTAGACATATTCAATTGTAAAGAATAAATGTTATTCCGATAAAGTTGGAAGGTCACCAATCTAACATACTAGATTGTTGTCACTATATAGTTGATATATGTGATGAGATCTCAACTAAATATTTGTATGGCTGTTATCCTTGATATTTATAGTTGTTCTAGATGTTGACTCTCTGGAAGAGAAGCGTGTAATTAAACGTCATTGTGGTGATGTTGAACCATATAATTATGAATCACGTGGGTTATACGTATCTTATCCAAAGAGGACTAAAATACCCTTTTATGAAAAGGTTATAAATTCTAGAAAAATTGTCTAAAGCCTAAACATACCGATGTTTGTTGGCTTATGATAATTAATGCCACAAAATAATTGTTTGTTAATCTCTATGACTATTTTTAGAAATAGTCAAGTGTACTCGATGAAGTGCATAATTCGAAAGCCTGAAAAGTTCGAGCCAAGATTTAATATGAGATTGATGAGCTACTTAGGAATTAATCTTCAATTGGATTGAAGTAATTAATACCTGAAGGGTGTTTCATAAGTCGTCTGAAAAGGAATAAGATTCTCCCTTGAAGGATACCATCTTTTGGATATGCAATTAGATTGTGTTCCCAAAATGGAAACTACACTTTATATGATAAAGGTGTGACGCAAGCCATGCGATGTATCCCTTACCCGTTTCGGGATAGTGCCTTTATACTTAACCGAGTTCCAAAGAATAAAGGTTGAATAAATTCCATATTAGATATGGAAGGGGATAATGTCGAATCTATCTTAACCGATGATTTGAGGTTGTCGTAGGCAAAGTCAGAAAGGCTTGGAGCCTAGTATGACATATGCAACTTTGTGGAATGTCTTAGCAAGTACGCTGGATATTATTTACTTGTCTGCGGAGCAAAATGTTTGTCTCCAAATATGCTGTCTTCTAGAGGAAGTGTTTCTTCCAAAAGAAACAGTAGGAGTAGATTTAGATCTCAAATGTAATTTGAGAACCACAAAGATATTCAACCAATGGAACATGAGCAGACGCCACATAGCGATGAGGTGTAGATCACTGCTCAGTGCACACAAAAGTTCTGTAAGTCTATGGATAACCTCAAGCCTGAAAAGGCTGTTGGTATGTTCATCTTGAAGAATGAATATCTCACGACTTGTGAAAGAATGTTTGTGAGGCAAGATTGAGAGATATGGCTATGAGCCGTAATATCTGAATTAGATTCCATCAGTGACAACCAGGTTATGAACCTAGTCCTGCCTTACCTGTAGGAATGTCCCCGTACGGCCGAGCCCGGGCCTCTATTCGGAAAATACTTGTTATAACTTCGTATCATGACTATATGATAGTGTTGAAGACGTTGGGCAAACAGCTCGATGTTCATAGACGATGACATGATATGTAAGCCCACGAGATCCATTTATGGACTCAAACAAGTTTCTCTAGACGATTTCTTTGTTAGATAATCAAAGGAGTTTGATTTAGTCAAAAGAAGGATATACCCAATGTGTAAGATGGATAGTGGGAGTGTGTTACCATTTTTGAGTAAGGTATTGGATATCTCTCTCTCAGGAATTGCCACCCCATGTCACAGTCAATTAATGTTTGGTAGTTCAAGGTCTTTACGAAAGCACTTGGATTAGCAGTTCTCATTTTTAGAAATGAGAATCTATAGTGATAGATTTAACTGCTGTTAGATTATTGTTTACCTATATAGATGTGATGCTAAAAGAAGTTTAGCATAGATCGCAAGATCTATCTGTGTTAGGACGTTAGTCCTAAAGATAAGGTGAAAGATGATGATAATTATGAAGGTTTCCTTTGCTACTGCGATAGGAACCATCATAAGAGTAATGCCAGATGTTCATAGTCCATGAATAGTCATGAGCAAGTATGAAAGTAAATCTGGTGAATGTCGAGAATATCCTTAAACAAGTTAAGGAAATGTTTCCTAGTTTATTGAAACTTGGAATTAAATAAACGTAGATATACAGACGTATATCTTGAGTCTTATGAAGGCGAGTGGGAGCTATTGTTTGGGTTTGCAGTCACTTTGATTAAGTGATACAGTGAGCTGGAAATGTTCTAGCATATGGGTCACTGTAAATTCTACAACCGAGGCCAAAACACAGTAGTGCCTTAGAGGCGCAGTGGGAGCATTACATGGATCTAGAATGTTCATTCTTGAACCTTGTACGGTTCTTCCACCTTTTCTATATAGCTGATATAGTAAGTGGATTCATTGTGTGAAGCAAGGACCAGGGTCTCGTCAGAGATTCGTGTGTGTGTTGAGGCGGTTCCTTTGACTTGGTCATTTGGAACGTGATATGAAGATAGTCTGAGTCCCCACGGACAATGATCCGCTCATGGCTGGAGGCTAGTTGCGCAGTATTGCATGAGATTCTTATGTTTCACTTGGTCTTGTGTGTGCGAGTGATTGGTTTTAGGCCAAGTGAGAGATTGTTGAAATAGTGTCCTAAACCCAATCGGGTTGGACCGGATCCGACCGGTCGGATCATTTCTACTATTTCTTTGTGTTTGTACATATATTAAATGGCTTTTACATTGTCATATATATGTTCTTTTAAAGAACCAATTATGAATTGTTATATGATAACGCCCTTAGTAGTATTAAATCGTGATAGAGAAACCATGATAGGCGATTATGGTTGATGAGATCTCTAATCACTTTAATAAGTTTGATACTTAAATGTCTCTAGTCGATGTACTATTAAACAGGCATTGATAGTATAAACAGACTAGCACGTATTAGATGTCTTCTGTCTTTAAGGCGCGGATAGATCTCGCTCATCGAAGTGTAGGGACACTTGGACCGTGACGTGGACGTGTATTAGAGAATGCGTGACGTTAGATCGACCCACTTACACGGATAAGTGTCACACTATGTGACGGTTGTGTAATTATCCTTAGGACCGAGTCTTCATGGCATCATGGTGTGGATTGTCATGCTTTGACACTATTGAGGTTTCCCAGCCACGGGCGATCATGCGGCCGTGATTGGGTATGATCATCAAGCATGCGGAGTATACATGATTGGTCGTCCGGGAATCGCGTATCCTATGATTGGGATCGAATATCCGAAATGGCCTTCTTATAAGGAATGTCTTACTCTCGTGAATCTTTGCAAAGTGGGAGTAAATGGGTTACTTCGAGAGAGCATGATATCCAGATTATAAGATACGATCGTTGATGTTTTGACACTCGACTAACGACCGTATGGATATTATTACAGCGATAGAATTGTAAGTTACACGGTAACTGTTTCACATGAAAGGTAGTAGTCATTGCATTTGACTCTTCCGATGATTGGGGCGTTAAGCATGAAGGGCATTTTCGTAATTTGCACCTTGTGTCTGCGGCCAACATATTCGGAAGCCTATCGGGTCACACACATAAGAACATCTAGCCGATTAAAATGTGGTAATCATGATAACCAAATAAGGAAAGTTTATCTCGAGACTATAAAGGTTATAGTGGTAAATTAATATTGTGGTATTTATTTATTATGAATAAATTAAATACAAGATATTGATAATATTATATTAATTGAAGAATATTCCGGATGCCAATTTATTGGCTAAAGGTGGCGCAATTTTGGAGTGTATAAGATACACTTGGATTGTGCAATTTAATTAATAGTATTACCAAATATTAATATTAGATATTGATATCTATGTATATATCTAAATTACATGCGGCTGAATATTTGTGTGCATGTCACACGTGAATGTCAAGTTGGCATGTTTGAATATTTGGATATTAATAGATTTATGTGTGTTATATATATGTGATATATGCACATGTGTAAATTTATTTATGGTAATAAGATAAATATTGTCAATATAAGATCTTGACAATATCTTGGGATTATTCAATATAAGACATTGATAATATCCTAGATTTATTTAATATAAGATATTATAATAAATGAGATAAATCAATCAATTATATTTTCTTTATTTTATTGGGAAAATGTTTTCTTCCTTTCCACTCTATTAGAGGCGCCCTACTCACTATAAATAAGAGGTGGGTGTCAAGCTCTTTTGTACATCATAATTCCAAGAGCTAATAGTTCTTGTGTAAAATTGGAGAGCATCCTATAGAGAATTGGAGAGAGGGGAAAATGGCCGGTCTAGCAACCAGAGTTTTCCACTAGCAATCCATGATTGGATTCCGGCGGGCTGTTCGTGTGGACTAGAGGTAGAGGCCGAATACTTAGGCGGCTCTATGCAGAACTACTCTCTTTAGACGGTCAAAGCGCCGATCTTATAGATCAACCAAGGTAACCACCGCTCTTAACTCGCTCGCTTATTGCTTAAACGGGTTCGATCCTGGTTAAAAGGAAATAAAATTTTAAATTCCGCTGCCTCGCGTAGATTGTTAGGTGTGATGCCCGAAAGACAATTTTGTAATTGTTTTATTTAATAAATGAAATGATATTATTATTCATATTTATTATTCTCATAATCACCGATGTGACAATAGTATTTACACTACAGAAAACCCTAAAGTATATCGTTTATGTAATCACTTAACTCAGTGTATGGTATATACACGGGAGGATTGAGTTAGTGAAGATGTACTTAAAATACAATTAGCCCGTAGTGAAGTTAATCGAGAGTATCGGGTCTCTCCTTTAACGTGCTATTAATGTGCCCATAACACAATAGGTGTGATTGTCTTATCCGGACTTTCGGTTAAGAGAACCTAATGGGGCATTTATATATGATAGATATATCATATAGTATTTGACCGATTTGATTAGAGTTCACGATATAATTCCGTGTCGAGAAGTCTTATCGAATCAATGGATGATCATATTTATGGATATATCTTAATCCCGAGGTGATCACAAACCAACCGCTTGAATCAGTATGAAGTTTGACTTGACGGTTAAGGATTACACTGAGTCTGTGGTCTGAATTACCCCATCTTGGCATTGTACTGGATTGAGTGAGTAGTCTGTGTTATCACAGATACGGAATCCATTCCTTCCATTTATGGAAGTAGATAGACAGTTCCCTTATTTGTTAATCCTAGAAACTGATCGATCCATGGAGTTCATATTACACTGATTAGCTACCAGTGAGTTGTATGAATTAATTGATCACTAGGGGGTTAATGGTAAATAAGGATAAGAGGTTCTAGAAAGGGTTAACGGTAACTTCCCGATTTAGAATGAACAGTCTATGGAGGATTAATCCATATGTAATGATTATATCAATGGACGCTTATTATTATTCTCGTGAGGAGATAAATATAATCTCATAATCGGAGGAGTGCAGTCACGGGATTATGGTGGCATATTCCTGTGATTGATTTATCGAATATAATTATTCTGTTCGTAAGATAATTATTTATTTGATTTATCGGAGCCACGATTATTAGTCCATGGTCCCGACGTGCTCCTAATATAAGCATAGCTATTCTCGGACGTCGAATCCTAATAATATTAATTTAGTTCTTGTTGACTTTATTAAAACGATATGTGAATTAATTGTTTAGTTGGACTAAATAATTAAATACACTTTAAAAGACATTTTTCGACTTACTACTGAATTGTGTGTTGACCAATTTTGACCCAAATTGGTCAAATATGCGTGGACTTTGAATTTGAAGGAAAAGGTGCGCATGTTATATTATTTAATTATTAAGGAATTTGTTTTCTTGATTATTATTTAATGTGTGATTTATCTTTTATTTGTTAAATGATAAATCATGGAATATTGGATAATATATTTATTTATCCTAATTTGTTTGGGATAAATATTATATTTATCTTTTATTTGGAAAAGGATTAATGTAATAATTATCTCTTAATTATTTAATCCTTGAGGTTTAAGTTTTACTCTCCTATATAAAGAGAGTTCTCCCAAGCCTTTTAACACATTGTAAATTTCGACTTCTCCTCTTAGAGAGGAAGAAGGAAATTTTCGGCCAAGGGTGTAAGAAAGGAAAATCTTGGAGATTTTCCGGGTAGCATATCGGAAGGATTCGAGACGAGGATTTCCTTCCACCGGGAGTTGCTTGGATCACACGTCACGGAAGATCGTGGTGCTCTTCACATCTTCTTTTCTATTGCGGTTCTCCAACTTGGATTTTGAGATCCAAGAGGTATGTTCTACAACCCCCTTGTAGATGTAGATCTAGTTATTTTATTACGTGTATTATATAGATCTAGATCCATAAATCGCTTCCGTTGCGGATGGTATTACTAACATAGATTTCCTAACAGCTTGGTTGCTTCAATATCTTGAAATTTCTCAACCTTGGCAATGCGATCTTGCATGCCATCTATCTTCTCATTCATCGCCATTAATCGGTATAAGATCTTTTGAGAAGTATCTTCCCAAATACGCCTTCACTACCTTGGCGCTTTCAATTTGATGCGCCCCCATTGACTTGTGAGTGCGATTTGTTCCAGTTTTTCTTCTGCTTCCTCAGGCGATAGCAACACAAAACATCCGTTGCTCGATGCACCAACTCTCATTTGTTCACTTGGCTGTAATCCATGATAGAAACTATGCATTCGTATGGGCAAAGTGATATCATGGTGAGGGCATCTCCTCTGTGCTTCTTTAAATCTTTCTCATGCTTCTTCAAACGTTTCAGTGGGCTTCTACTCGAAATTCATAATGTCTTGCCTTATCTGTAGTGACTACCCAGGCGGGCAGTACTTGTTCATAAATTTCTACAACAGATCGGTCCAAGTTTGGATAGATCCCGGTGCTAGAGACAATAACCATATCTTCGCATTGTCCTTCAGAGTGGATGGAAACAATTTCAGCTTAATGTTATCTTCAGGCACTTCTGTTGGCTTGACCGTGCTGACTATCTCCAGAAAGTTGATGACGTGTACACTAGGATCTTTGTTTGGTACTCCATGAAAGGTAGTGTAATTAGTCACCATCTGTATCACATTTGGTTTCGAATGGAAGACTTCAGCCGCATTCTCTGGCTGAACAATTGCTGGCATGAACTGCTCGATCGTCGACATCGTATAACTCGACAGAGTTCTCCTCACTGCTTGTACCATAACTCTTGCTCCATTTTGTCCATTCTGCCCGTTCTGCGCCATTGTGTTTTCTGTATCTTCCAAAGGTGGAATCTCTTCTCCCTCTCGTTGTGATCTCCTTCGTACGTACTCACGTCGTCCGCCAGCCTAACAGATCTCTCTCGAGTTTTCTTTCTCTTTTGTCTAGCAAATTTTTCAATCTCAGGTATGAATCTCTCGAGTTTGGCTGCTGAACTTCGTGTAGCATACTACAAGACACAAAAAGAAATAAAAATGTTAGTGACTTGCCTCGGCGGTTGTTACACACACCTGGCAGACTCAAAAATACAGACTCTGACTACCGACTCGACGAATCGAACCCGATAAACGATTCGCTAAAATCGTACCCCGGTAAACCGGAAGCAATTTTTTTCCAAATTTTACAGAATTGACTCTGTACAACTCCAAAGATAAAACAGACTATAAAACAGACTCAAATATATACATAACTCAATCTTAAATAAAAGTATTCCTCGACACGAGTCCCCGGCAATGGCACCGAAAAAATCTTGATCTTGTGCAAAGCACTTACTAGCAATAGACTAGATCTATCGTAGTAGTAGCATCAAGCGAGTCAAGGTCGATCCCACCGAGACTCGTAAGAACGTCTAATTATCAAGATGGAGCTTGTCACGATTAACGGTCTACGACCAACTATAATAGAGACAATAGTAAATTTGGTAACAATCAACTAGCAAGATTATGCATGTTCAACGGAGCAACAAGAGTTTCTAATGTATTAGCTCAATTATGAGTAATTTTTTATTCCCCCCACACATGCAATAGTCCTCCCCATTGGTGAATTTTAATTCATTGTTCAAATACGGTACAACTCCTAACCCTATCTCGCTCCCGACAATGGTAGTAGACAATCTATATGCAAGCTACCCTCCTTAGTTGGTCCGTAATAGCCCATACGCATAAAGAACTAGAGCTGTCGATATTGAGCACTAACTCTACCGTAAACCCGCCTAAACAGCTGTCGACACTGATCAACACGTTCCTAGGAATTGTATTTTATCCCAAATTTTTTTTAAGGGGGCCGAAAATTTTTGTCCCAAATTGTATTGTATTTTATCGACACTGATCAACATGTAGTTTTCTTTTGTCCCAAATTTTTTTTAAGGGGGCCGAAAATTTTTGTTTTATTTTTATGTTATGAATGTCTTGGTTGAAGAGATGGATTGTGGTTGAGATCATTTACTCGTTAGATCTATTGTAGAATTTGTTTAAGAACAATTGAAAGATGTAATCAGATTTTATTTATGTCAAATTTCAAATTTATGTAAAAGTAGCATCTTTATTATAATTTTGATGTTCCGGTTCGAGATTTAACAAGATGGTGTATTGAAAATCGTAGATTGAAGATCATCGCTAATGTAAAAACGGAGGAGGTCGAATTGTTTAATTATTTTCCGTCGGCAATCTTTTTTTTGGCGGCAGCAAATTTTTTTTTTTTTGTTGTAACCTAATGTTAGAACATGGCCGCAAGTTTTGACCCAAAAAAAAAAAAAAAAAAAAAAAAAAAAAAAAAGGTTTTTAACTTTTCTGCCGTGACTTGCCTCATTAATAATAAATAAAAAAAAAAAAATTCAGTTTTTTTTTATACTTGGCCGATGGCTGTTATTAAAAAAAAAAAAAAAAAAAATTTAAATACAATTTGATAATATATATATATATATATATATATATATATATATATATATATATTTTGAATATATTGGTATATTACGCCTTCTCTCTCAAATGCTCAAGATTCGTATCAAGATCGAAGGTTTGAGATCCTAAGTTTTGAGTTCAAGATTCAAGATCAAGACTCAAGACAACAAGATTGTAATTTATTTTTCCTAGGATAGATTAGATACGAGGGTACCAACAATCCATCTCGGTGTTTAAATTTCCGCAATTTATTTTTTATGTGTTCGATCATAAAATAGATATAAAATCGGAATTGCCATGACATGCATCATATCATAAATCCACTCCATGCATACATGTAGAATTTTAATTTTGGTAATTAAAATAGACATGTATACAAACTTGTGTAATTAGTTGAAATTTAATTAATACGTGGTAATTAATAAATTTAGTAACTAATTAATGATCCGAGGACGGGTTATGAAATCGTTAGGCCTTTCGGTGTGTGTTCTCGGTGAACCGCCTTAAAGCACAAACGAGATCACGCTTTCAATTCGTAGTGTCTACGAGATTGAATGATGGTAAAAGAACAATAAATCTTGGATAAAACGGTTCGCTTATAGGTTGGGTGGTCAATCGAGCTAGGCTCGACCGACTTAACCCTCCTAGTGTGATGTATGCACGGGGTCCGGCAAGACTAAGCTACACCGGGAACGGAGGGGTGATTCCTTCTTATCTCAATGAGGCCGCCTGTCTTGACCCGATTTCGTCCGATCATCACATATATATTCCAACGAATAGGACGGGTAGGCTTGCCTACGCCACCGACACCATTCGGAATCCTTGATTTGATGAGCTTTTATGATAACATCAAAAGACGTGGTTAGTTAACCCACAACCACTTCCAAAATATGGAGTGGGAGCGGGAGGCGACAACCAACCCCACGGCCTCTACTATAGATACAAGTAAGTGAGAGAAGGGTGACGCCGCGCGCTTTGATTTCGTCCCCTACGGATGGTGTTCACCCCTATCAACATTCATGGCTTGGTCTCCGAAAGGATAGGATTTACGGGTACTCGCCGGGTCACCGACCTATCCTACGACGGCACACTCGGGCGCACCTAAGAGATCCGATATAGTAGGTCACACTCATCATGGGTATTTTTGGTAATATCTAGGCTAAAAAAGGAAGGTAGTTAATGAATAAAGGGATGTTCGATTCTCGTGGGATGTTTGATTCTCACACGTTATTCATTGATGAGATTGTCTCGATTTAACCGTCATCTCTTTGACCTACCCTACGGCGCACTCGAGATGCGAGGTTAAAACCTTGGAATGGTAGAGTAGACTTAATTTTAGTTTACAATTCCTAAAATAAATATAGTAGTGTTAACTTGAATTAATATATGTCATTTTATTTACAAAGATTATATCCCTTACTAAATTGCTTAAAATTTATACTTGACTAGTATTGACTTCAAGTAAAAGTGGAAAGTAACTAGACGTTGAACTAGTTAATCGATAATGCAATTAATTTTCGAAAGAGATATTTTCTCTTAAGCCTTTTAAAACCAGAGTGACATATAGGTATGTCACTAGTGTCATTCGTGTCAAACGGAAGACAAACTTAGTTTGATCAAAGGTGATTTCGGACTTTGAAATTCTTCTAGTGAATTTTGAGTGTGTAGTAATTACACGAGTAATTTTCTAATTGAAAAATCGGAAAATCATGAAGTGTTACTAGTTGGACGATATTTGGAATCGATGAACTAGTGGGAGCTTTATGATTTGTTGTTTTTCTAGAACATTAGAAAAGTGTAACTGACTACACACGTAACCGTTCTAATTGAAAAACCGGAAAGTCATGAAATATCGCTAGTTGGACGATATTTGGAATCGATGAACTAGTGGGAGTTCTATGATTTGTTGTTTTTCTGGAAACATTGGAACTATGTACGAAAGATTTTCTAATCGAAAAATCATAAAAATAAAGCATTGCTCGTTAGACGGTATTTGGACCGATAAACTAGTGGGAGCTTTAATGTTATGATATCCGAGAAGTCCTGACGAGTAACACTCGAAATAGACATCCCACGGTTCAAGAGTAGTGTCTACTCAAACGAACCGCTGGTTCAAGACTGTTTCCATTCACGGAAAGTCAAGAATGGGAGAATATGTCTAAAAGTGTTAGTCATCTAAACTAAGTAAACTTTAAGGCTAAATCGAAAAATTAATTAACTGAAAATCATAGGATAAGGACAGTGATTGTGGATCACCAACCTATGAATCCTTGGCGATTTTCTTGAGCTAAGTTCTTTGGAAGAACAATGTAGCCGTGCATTTAACGATTAAAAGAGTAAACAACGGGCAGTTAATTTTAGCTAGAAAAGTAGGAGTGATATAAGGAAATGAATCTCGGATTCAATCCTTGGATATCGCGGAAAATTTATTTTCTGCTTAAGATTCGTTGAACGAATGGATTTACCTTCTATTCGATAATTTGTTTGTCGATAGAAAGTGAATATACCATTTGTAGTACTGAATCCAAGACTCGACTTTTGTTTGATAAAGTCAAAAACCACTTAGAATCACTGAAATATGTATATAAAACACATCTTAAGAACTATTAAAAGCAATTGGTTTCTATATTTAGATAAACGCTTCTTCATATTCCATAGTTAGTGCATAGTCCCTAAAAGACAAGACTCAAGACCGCCCAGGGTGATTCCTTTCTCCCGCCTGCTTATATTGTCTCAAAGGTTCAATGACTAAGTTTCCTTTCAATCGGGAAAGGATAATGGATATAAAGAAGTAACATAGCTTGTTCATGACGACCTTAAGGTGTCTCATGAAAGATACGAGCTAGTAGGAGCTTCCGAGTAGTGACTTCTTGTCCGATAACTATTCAAACACTCCGGTAAGTTTATCCAAAATATTATGAGGTTTCTCTGCTTTCAACAGAGATAGAGTATTCTATACTCGTAAATGGGCCATCACATAGTCCTGTGGATCGATGCTCGGCTTCGCCTCATAGTGAAATGCTTTCACTAAGTGAGAAACCGTTAAATTGCCTTATATATTTTTTAGATGTGCTACAATACACTTCTTAACTCAATAAAGATATTAGAAGCTTAAATAACGGTTTACATTGAAATGTAAGACCGAGAAGTCTACCTAGAATATGCTTTGGAATTTACGGATAAGGTGTGGATTCGGTTCACCCCACTTCCGTAAATATAAGCATTTAGCACACGGTGCTTGAAGGTAAGACTGAATTTCGTGCATACGCTCGGTCAATGACCATTCGTGCTATATCTTTTAAACTATTGAGTATAAAGGTTAGATATAGGATTCTTGAAATCGGGAAGGGACAGTTATACTGTTGCATCCTTTCTGATAGAATCCATGGTCAGAAAAACCTTGAACCTTGAAGTATGTTTACTCAAGGTAGTTACTAACTGATTAAAATCAGACCACATCCAACATCGGTTGTTGGTGATAACACTAAATACTACTAAACTAGATCAGAATTTCGATCCACCCGTAATGTAGTGGGAGTATGGTTTATCCATCACCCGTTACGAGTTCTGGCAGACTTTGTAGTCTAAGGATCGATCGATGACCTATGCTCTTTTGTGAGCGAGATAGATTCTCGATAATAGAGGTTGGTTTACAAGCCATAACCTTGTGAATGGAGTTTGGTACTCAGAGTCGCTCATACTCTTGTAGAACCACCTGAGCGCCTCAGCCCAAAGTGGGAGTAATTGGATCTACACGGAAAAGAGTAGAATGAGTTCGGTATTGCATGATTTCGCTCAAAAGCGAGAAAATATGGGTGATTCCCTCGAGACTTTCTTGCCAAACAAACGGAGTCCGGATTCATTCAAATGTATGGTATTGACTTATGAACTTATGATAGGATGACCACAAGGCTTATGTCCTTTGTGGATAAAAAGCAAACCTCTCGGTCATTGGAAGTCATATATTTCTACAATATGTGGATTTGACCAATATTGATAAGTCTTTTGTAGACGGATATCAATTTTAGTATAGTAGTGAATATATAAATATATATTAGTGTTTGTGAAGGATAACACCGCACTAGCTTGGAATCAACATGGGTGTGTTATCCAAGTCGAATCGACAATACCACAATTCTCTCGCAATGTATATTTGGACAACATTCTTAAGAGTTTGACTCGGTCGAATTCATTAGAATCGATCACCGTTTTCCATCCATCTTATTGGTTAAGATGATGCATCTGTATATGCAACATTCAACGAGGAAGTTCTACCCTATGCCTCGTGAATGACTCTCTAAATCTTCGGATCAAGAGAAATGGGATAGATTCTCTTTCTAGTAAGAGATGGTCAGTTATTGAACGTCAACTTTGATCGAATCTTAGATTCGGCGGTTAACAAAGCAAGTTTAGTATGTCCTTTAGTATCTTGAGAGAACGAGGAATAATATGCGGACATATTCATGTATGAACTTGGATATGTGTGATACACTGATTTTGACTTTAAGTCGATTGAGGATGATCGTTAAGTCGATCTTGGGCTCTGTTTACTCGCACCACATGATTAGATGGACCGTAACGCTTCGATTCTACGGATCGTCTCCTGCCGACAACCCGACTAATCATTAAGACCCATGACATTTAGATGTAGGTACTCCCGAGTCACCGACCTATCCTACGACGGCATACTCGGAGTGTACTTTGGAATCGAATGGTTATGATATGCTTAGTGGGTACTAGCATACGGGATGAGTCTCCATTGCTTTGAGCAAGTGGGAGATGTAGTTTGTTGTATTTTAAATAATAGGGTGTGCTCTAAAACAATTAATCACATGCTTTCGTGCAAGTGGGAGATTGTTAGGTGTGATGCCCGAAAGACAATTTTGTAATTGTTTTATTTAATAAATGAAATGATATTATTATTCATATTTATTATTCTCATAATCACCGATGTGACAATAGTATTTACACTACAGAAAACCCTAAAGTATATCGTTTATGTAATCACTTAACTCAGTGTATGGTATATACACGGGAGGATTGAGTTAGTGAAGATGTACTTAAAATACAATTAGCCCGTAGTGAAGTTAATCGAGAGTATCGGGTCTCTCCTTTAACGTGCTATTAATGTGCCCATAACACAATACGTGTGATTGTCTTATCCGGATTTTCGGTTAAGAGAACCTAATGAGGCATTTATATATGATAGATATATCATATAGGGCTGGACCGATTTGATTAGAGTTCACGATATAATTCCGTAATCGAGAAGTCTTATCGAATCAATGGATGATCATATTTATGGATATATCTTAATCTCGAGGTGATCACAATCAACCGCTTGAATCAATATGAAGTTTGACTTGACGGTTAAGGATTACACCGAGTCCAGTGGTCCGAATTACCCCATCTTGGCATTGTATCGATTGAGTGAGTAGTCCGTGTTATCACAGATACGGAATCCATTCCTTCCATTTATGGAAGTAGATAGACAGCCTCTTATTTGTTAATCCTAGAAACTGATCGATCCATGGAGTTCATATTACACCGATTAGCTACCAAAGAGTTGTATGAATTAATTGATCACTGCGGGGTTAATGGTAAATAAGGATAAGAGGTTCTAGAAAGGGTTAACGGTAACTTCCCGATTTAGAATGAAATAGATCTATGGAGGATTAATCCATATGTAATGATTATATCAATAGACGCTTATTATTATTCTCGTGAGAGATAAATATAATCTCATAATCGGAGGAGTGCGATCACGGGATTATGGTGGCATATTCCTCGTGATTGATTTATCGAATATAATTATTCTGTTAGTATGATAATTATTTATTTGATTTATCGGAGCCACGATTATTAGTCCATGGTCCCCGACGTGCCTCCTAATATAGCATAGCTATTCTCGGACGTCGAATCCTAATAATATTAATTTAGTTCTTGTTGGACTTTATTAAAACGATATGTGAATTAATTGTTTAGTTGGACTAAATAATTAAATACACTTAAAAGACATTTTAAGTGACTTACTTTGAATTGGTGTGTTGACCAATTTTGACCCAAATTGGTCAAATATCGTGGACTTTGAATTTGAAGGAAAGGTGCGCATGTTATATTATTTAATTATTAAGGAATTTGTTTTCTTGATTATTATTTAATGTGTGATTTATCTTTTATTTGTTAAATGATAAATCATGGAATATTGATAATATATTTATTTATCCTAATTTGTTTGGGATAAATATTATATTTATCTTTTATTTGGAAAAGGATTAATGTAATAATTATCTCTTAATTATTTAATCTTTGGAGGTTAAGTTTTACTCTCCTATATAAAGAGAGTTCTCCCAAGCCTTTTAACACATTGTAAATTTCGACTTCTCCTCTTAGAGAGGAAGAAGGAAATTTTCGGCCAAGGGTGTAAGAAAGGAAAATCTTGGAGATTTTCCGGGTAGCATATCGGAAGGATTCGAGACGAGGATTTCCTTCCACCGGGAGTTGCTTGGATCACACGTACGGAAGATCGTGGTGCTCTTCACATCTTCTTTTCTATTGCGGTTCTCCAACTTGGATTTTGAGATCCAAGAGGTATGTTCTACAACCCCCTTGTAGATGTAGATCTAGTTATTTTATTACGTGTATTATATAGATCTAGATCCATAAATCGCTTCCGTTGCGGATGGTATTACTAACATAGATTTCCTAACAGTTGGTTGCTTCAATATCTTGAAATTTCTCAACCTTGGCAATGCGATCTTGCATGCCATCTATCTTCTCATTCATCGCCATTAACTGGTATAAGATCTTTTGAGAAGTATCTTCCCCAAATACGCCTTCAGCTACCTTGGCAGTTTCAATTTGATGCGCTCCCCATTGACTTGTGAGTGCGATTTGTTCCAGTTTTTCTTCTGCTTCCTCAGGCGATAGCAACACAAAACATCCGTTGCTCGATGCACCAACTCTCATTTATTCACTTGGCTGTAATCCATGATAGAAACTATGCATTCGTATGGGCAAAGTGATATCATGGTGAGGGCATCTCCTCTGTGCGTCTTTAAATATTTCTCATGCTTCTTCAAACGTTTCAGTGGGCTTCTACTTGAAATTCATAATGTCTTGCCTTATCTGTAGTGACTACCCAGGCGGGCAGTACTTGTTCATAAATTTCTGCAACAGATCGGTCCAAGTTTGGATAGATCCCGGTGCTAGAGACAATAACCATATCTTCGCATTGTCCTTCAGAGTGGATGGAAACAATTTCAGCTTAATGTTATCTTCAGGCACTCCTGTTGGCTTGACCGTGCTGACTATCTCCAGAAAGTTGATGATGTGTACACTAGGATCTTTGTTTGGTACTCCATGAAAGGTAGTGTAATTAGTCACCATCTGTATCACATTTGGTTTCGAATGGAAGACTTCAGCCGCATTCTCTGGCTGAACAATTGTCGGCATGAATCGCCGATCGTCGACATCGTATAACTCGGCGAGTTCTCTCACTGCTTGTACCATAACTCTTGCTCCATTTTGTCCATTCTGCCCGTTCTGCGCCATTGTGTTTTCTGTATCTTCCAAAGGTGGAATCTCTTCTCCCTCTCGTTGTGATCTCCTTCGTACGTACTCACGTCGTCCGCCAGCCTAACAGATCTCTCTCGAGTTTTCTTTCTCTTTTGTCTAGCAAATTTTTCAATCTCAGGTATGAATCTCTCGAGTTTGGCTGCTGAACTTCGTGTAGCATACTACAAGACACAAAAAGAAATAAAAATGTTAGTGACTTGCCTCGGCGGTTGTTACACACACCTGGCAGACTCAAAAATACAGACTCTGACTACCGACTCGACGCTGAACTGACAGAAACGATTCTGCCAAAACTGGTACCCCCGGTAAACCGGAAGCAATTTTTTTCCAAATTTTACAGAATTGACTCTGTACAACTCCAGTATAAACAGACTATAAAACAGACTCAAATATATACATAACTCAATCTTAAATAAAAAGTATTCTTGACACGAGTCCCCGGCAATGGCACCAGAAAATCTTGATCTCGTGCAAAGCACTTACTAGCAATAGGACTAGATCTATCGTAGTAGAGTACTGGCGAGTCAAGGTCGATCCCACCGAGACTCGTAAGAACGTCTAATTATCAAGATGGAGCTTGTCACGATTAACGGTCTACGACCAACTATAATAGAGACAGTAGTAAATTTGGTAACAATCAACTAGCAAGATTATGAATGTTCAACGGAGCAACAAGTGTTTCTAATGTATTAGCTCAATTATGAGTAATTTTTTATTCCCCCCACACATGCAATAGTCCTCCCCATTGGTGAATTTTAATTCATTGTTCAGCTACGGGTACAACTCCTAACCCTATCTGCTCCGACAATGGTAGTAGACAATCTATATGCAAGCTACCCTCCTTAGTTGGTCCGTAATAGCCCATACGCATAAAGAACTAGAGCTGTCGATATTGAGCACTAACTTTACCGTAAACCCGCCTAAACAGCTGTCGACACTGATCAACACGTTCCTAGGGTCTATTCAAGATAATGTCCAATATAGCACTTCAATATTCAAATTTCATGCTAGTTTACGAAGACATGCACATAGTTGATCAAGCTACTAACATGTAAATTAAATCTATCGATCAACGTAGTTGGCGCCGATTATCATGAATTTGTAATTTACTAGGTATTCAGATCTAGCGATATAGACCGTCGCAGATCTGAAGAAAGCAACCACTATTTCATGATTTCTTCACCAACGAATTAGATCTATAACACATGGGGTAAAATAAACTAACTACTACATAATTAAACAAAATAGACAATTAAAACATACTAGTCGAATAGAACAACGATAGATCTAGTCCTATTACTTGTCTTGCAAATTGTACCCTAGATTGTTACATTTAAAGTTCTGAGGCGAAGCCTCTTATTTATAGCTATCTAAACCGACTTAGAAACATCTAGTTCTACCCCTCATCCAAGAAAACGCGTTTCTGAAGCTTCTGGATCCTCGGTAAGTCGGCACCGCCTCTCGGTAAACCGGTGGTAATTTTGTCTTTTTTTCTTCAGCCGACTTAGCTTGGAATGTTCTGGATTACCCTAGGCCCATTCCTTTCGTCATTCCACTTCAGACTCATCCATCATGCTCAGCCCAATATTTCGTATCCTGAAAATCATCAAATAATACATGAAATAATATCGAAACAGGGAAAATAAACGCTAAGTGCAGATTTCTCGACTCACGAACCCGACATATGATGTTCAACTCAAATGGTTCACATTTATTGGTCGAAACAACTATTTTTAGCTTATAATGGATAGAATATTGATGCTGTAGGATAGACTATTTTAAGCGTCATCATGATCAAAATCTGATACTTTTCAAAAATAGTTCGAAATATTTACTAGATTAAGATATATATTGCCTAGCATCTTCCATAGGAAATCCACTATCTTTTCTCACCTTCTACACTTCAAAAACTATACCTTACTATGTTCATCAAGAGGTCTAAGGAAAAATAATGCAACATCACAAGGTGCACAGAAAGGCAATAAAAAGAATTTTAACCTTCGAACTCCTCATTTCTAAGAGGAGCATCTTTCTCAAAGTTGAAAATTTATCATCATGAGTCCACACCCTTAGTTCATCATTTTCAGCTACATTGACTGCAAAAGTGGATGGTATTATAGTTTTTAAAAAACTATCACCACACTATGAAAAAAAAATCGCAATACTTATCGATTTGAACCAATATCAAGATCTACAACTTTATCCAATAAAACAATAACAAATCCACTTTCCATGAAGCCATTTATACACTAGAAGAAAAAAAAAACCAACTAGAATAAACGTTGACAGAATTTGCTCATTTGTAGGCTGAAAGTACATAAAGTGAAAAAAATTGCTCAAAATTGTTATCTAAGAACATAAAAATAGTTGTTATTTTTAGGGGCAGACTGATGCAAAACATGTTGGCAAAGCGGCAAGGCAGACTTGACCCTATACCGGATAGATTGTAGACAAGTCATCTAATCAGATTTCAATTCTGTTTAACATAATGAATGTTATAGCCGTAGTATCATATGCGAAATAAATAAATAAACAGAAAATTAATAACACCTTTTATTAATCTGAAATAAAAATATTACTATACTGTATTGAAAATGAAAAAAGAAACGAAAGGATATCTCCAATTGAGGCGAGATGAAACTCTGTCCTTAAGACAAATTTGCTCCGGCTTGTAACCCGGTTTATGCAATTGTCTCCCAGGATTACTCAATTACCTGTTCCGAAAAGAGGTACTTCACTTTCTGAACAACTTCGAACTCTGATGATGCCCAGAAACTCTTCAACTATGAATGCAGAAAATTATTTATGCAATGGAATGTATGTATGCTCTTGTATTGCTTGAATACTTCTGTGTTTTTCCATCTTGTGAGGACTTGTTTATATAGAGGCTCAGATTGTAATGGAAGAGTCTCTGCAATTAATTTCATTTATTGCATAACTCCCACTACTTCCACTTTACTCAAAGTATTGATGATAACAGGTTCAAAAATGAAAGGTCTCAGAAGAAGATGAAAAGTCTCAGCTTACTGAGACATTTAGTCTGCTGAAGGTGCCTTGGCCGAACAGTCGATCTGCTTGAACCTCATCATCTCTGGCTCAATAAATCTGAGTTCACTTTTTCTTTGAAATGCGCGGCGGTGACTCAATTGAATTGAGTTTGCCTTTCTGATCAGCCGAGTTGCCTCACCAGATCTCGATTTTTGCCACCCACCCGACTTTGTCCAAAAAGATAATACTAGGCCCAAGGCCCTCAGGCCCAATTCCCAAGCCCAAATCCAAGGTCAACGTTCAACGGTCAACGGGCACGGGCGGGCGGCGGAGGCGCGCCAGCGCGCGTGTGGAAATTTTAGCAGAACATCGTCTGTCTAAAACCATTCTGAACTCTCTCCCTTTCTCTAGGAGCTTATACCAATCATCAACTATCATCATAAAACTATTTGACATTGGAACGCTCATGTTCCAATGTGGGACAAAGTTTTACACTACGTTACTTCCCATATCTCACAACAACTTAAAGCGTTAATATCTCATTCACCCGTATTCCGAATTGAATGATTTAAAATCCTGTTGTCAACTACGTAGCACGTAGTTTCCAATGATTTTAATAAAGTCTCGATAAATTTAATAAAAGTCTATCGAACTCGCTTTTTAAAATAGTTGTCGTAAATGATTAAAAAATCAATAAAATCAATAAAATCATTTTTCCTCTATTTTCTCCATCAATCCCCCACGTGAATGGATATTAATGCAAATTCAGACCCTAAAGAGTTTTCTGACTGAAAATATTGCATCAGGAGAGGTAGCTTCTGGCTTTGAACCTGCCTTAGTGAAATACTATTGGATCTACTCGCTAATCGGTGAACTATGTCTTGAACCGTTCTCAAATTTTTATTGTAAAACCGCACAATAGTACTCATACAATATTTCCCTAAACACCATATTTGGTTCTCATGATTGTGTTCATTTTGGCCATGAATCACCCTGGTTTCGAAAAGTGCGATAGAGAATTCTAGCCTCTGATTTCTCACAGAAGCGGCCCCACTTCACACTTATATAGGTGACCTCCTATCAAGAGTATTCTGCCATACCCCACTCGAATTTAATCAAGTTATAGGAATCATAAAAAGTTTTCATTTAACCTTTACACCACTAACAGACAACACTTTTATTCACAGAATGGGTAAGTGTTCACGGAATCTTCATAACTTAGTTGTCCTATTGAACCTTGATCTTGGGATCTCCAGTCAACATGGTTGGTTACCATTACAAAGTTTTATGTCTCAATAGGTTTTAATCCCATTCCGAGTGTCAATTTTGACATTTGATCTCTAGGTAAACCTTTTGTAAGCGGATCCGCAAGATTCTCCTTCGATCTGACAAAATCGATGGAAATCACACCATTAGAGATCTGTTGTTTAATAGTATTATGTCTACGACGTATATGTCGAGACTTACCATTATACATACTGTTTTGTGGTTGACCTATAGCCGACTGACTATCACTATGTATGCTTATAGGAGCAATAGGTTTAGTCCAGCATGGAATATCCTCTAGGAAATTATGAAGCTATTCAGCTTCTTCTCCTGCCTTGTCTAATGCAATAAACTCAGCTTTCATCGTGGAGCGAGCTATGCATGTTTGCTTTGTGGATTTCCATGACACCACAACACCACCAATAGTGAATACATATCCACTTGTGGCTTTCGAATCTTTTGAGTCTGATATCCAATTTGCATCACAGTATCCTTCTAATACTGCTGGATATCGTGTATAACATAATCCCAGATTCATTGTAAACTTTAAGTACCTCAGTACCCTTATCAAAGCTTTCCAATGATCCTCATTTGGATTGCTTGTAAACTCCTTTCGCTTATTCACAAAGACATGCTACATCCATTCTCTAGTACAATTAGTTATGTACATCAGATAGCCTATTATATGTGAATATTTCAACTGAGACACCACCTTTGTTCTTGACTAAGTGTAAACTTAAGTCAATTGGAGTTTTCACAGCACTTTCATGAAAGACATTAAATCTTTTTAGAACAGACTCAATATAATGAGACTGTGTCAAACCAAGACCATCAGACATTCTAGAGATTTTAATCCACAAAATTACATCTGCAACTCCCATATCTTTTATATCAAAATTTCGTGTCAACATCGTCTTAGTATTCATGATTATATCACGAGTACTTCCCATGATCAACATGTCATCAACATAAAGACATACTATCACATAGGAATTGGAAGTGTTCTTGATATAAACACATTTTTCACACTCGTTAATTTTAAATCCATTTGACAACATCGTTTGATCAAATTTTTGGTGCCATTGTTCTGGTGCTTGTTTCAGCCCATACAATTATTTAACGAGTCGACACACTTTGTGTTCTTGACCTGGAACTACAAAACCCTCAGGTTGTTCCATGTAAATTTCTTCCTCTAATTCACCATTTAAAAAAGCAGTCTTAACATCCATTTGATGGATTTCCAAGTTATAGACCGCAACGATCGCAATAAGAACCCTTATTGAAGTGATTCTAGTTACCGGTGAATATGTATCGAAGAAATCAAGACCCTCTTTTTGTCGATAACCTTTGGCTACCAATCTGGCCTTATATTTATCAATAGATCCATCAGCTTTAAGTTTTTTTCTTAAAAATCCACTTACAACCGAGAGCTTTATGCCCTGGTGGGATATTAACCAACTCCCAAGTGTGATTTTGCATAATGGAATCTATTTCACTTTTGATCACTTCTTTCCAGTAAGGAGCTTCTGGATTTGACATAGCCTCAGCATATGTTCTTGGATCACTTTCTACCATATTAGTGAGAAAAGCTGGACCGAATGACGTTGAAGTCTTGGCCCTTTTACTTCTACGAGGTTCTGGTTCCTCGTTTTCTGAAGTATTATCCTCCATGGATTCAAGTGTCCACTTACTTGGACTTGTGTCTTTTCTGTCTTTATTAGGAAAGACATCCTCGAAAAACACAGCATTTCTTGACTTCATGACTGTATTCACATGTACATCAAGGATGTCAGATTTGTGCACTAGAAATCTATATGCACTACTGTTATTCGCATAACCGATAAATACACAATCTATCGTTTTAGGTCCAATCTTAATTTGTTTAGGTTTAGGCTCTTCTACCTTTGCTAAACACCCCCACACTTTTAAGTATTTGTAGATTGGCCTATGGCCTTTCCACAAATCATATGGGGTCTTATCCATCTTCTTGGATGGAATGCGATTAAGAATGACATTTGCTGAGAGGATCGCCTCCCCCCCACAAGTTCTGAGGTAAAACCGAACTTATCAACATAGCATTCATCATTTCTTTCAATGTGCGGTTTTTGCGTTCATCAATACCGTTTGATTAAGGTGTGTACGGAGCAGTAGTTTGATGAATGATGGCAAATTCTGAACATAATTCATTAAACGGTGCATCATATTCACCACCTCTATCACTACGAACCTTTTTGTTTCGTTTGCTAAGTTGATTTTCGACTTCATTCTTATGATTTTTGAAAGCCTCGATAGTTTCATCTTTGCTACTTAGCAAATAGACATAGCCGTATCTTGTACAATCATCGATAAATGTTACAAAGTATTTTTCACCGCCTCTCGATTGCACAAATTTTAAATCACACAAATATGTATGAATTAATTCCAACGGTTCTGTGTTTCTTTCCACTGATGGAAATGGTGCCTTAGTCATTTTCGCTTCGGCACATATTTGGCATTTTTCGGTTTCATTAAACTTTAAATTAGGTAATAAATCTAAATTCATCATTCTACGAATTGATTTATTATTCACATGTCCTAATCGATTATGCCATAAACAAGAAGACTCAAGTAAGTACGTAGAAGTAGATGCAATTTTATTAGCCTCATCGGCACAACATTCTTAGGCATAATAGCCATTACATTCAACTTAAACATACCCTCGGTGAGATATCCTCTACTGACGAATGATAACGGAAAAATTCACCGTTATTTTTATAACTTTTCAACCCGTTTCTGATATCATTTCGAGTATTTTTATATCAGTTCGAGTCATTAATTACTATGTTTCATCTAAATATGTTAGTAGTAGTTATTATATAAAATATCGTATTTTTAGCGTGTTTTATAGTTTTGTACCGGTTTAGTAACCGTGTGTGGTGTCGGATTTACGTTTGGTATTTTGGTGGTTTATTGCGAGATTATAGGTTAACCAAAATCCCGAGTAACGACACGTTTTGAGGCCTAAAAGAGGTGTTTTTAGGGATATAAGAGTGTGCCACAAGCTTAAAAGGTCAAGTGGATCGGTGGTGCGTGAGTGTCACTAACGATTTATATCTTCGACGAACCAATGGCCCATTAAAACGGCATTTTCTGAGGAGGTGGCCTTAATGAAAGTTGTAGATCTTTGATAGAGCTTTCCAACGCACTTTGAATCACGTCAATTGGAGTTCTACAACTCAAGTTATAGTCAAGTGGCTAATCGATTCAGACGGTAAAATGTCGAAACGACACGTAATGGAAATGGCTCATCAAAACGACATTTTCTGAAGAAGTTTCCTTAATAAAAGTTGTATATCTTCAAGAAAGCTTTCCAGTGGATTTTGAATCAAGTCAATCGGACTTCTACAACTCAAATGGTGGTCAAGTGGCTAATTGATTCAATTTAGTAAAAATGTCGCAAAAACGCGCTCGGAGGAACACGAGGTACTCAAGAAGACGTTTTCTGAAGAAGAGTCCTTCATGAAAGTTGTAGAGTTTCTCGAGACCGTAATTTTGGCATTTCGTTTGAAATTTTGGAGGTCTACAACTCAAGATACTGATTTTACAAGTTTTAATTACATAAATATAATCAATCGATCCTTCGAGAATCATGCCGAGTCATAAGCAATGATGATTCCGGACCGTCCGGCTAACCACCGCCCAAATCCGGCCTTGAAGAATTTTCCTATATAAAGGACTCGGATGCAAAGAAAAAAAAAGAATCCTAAAATTTTTATTTGCTTAGACGAAGTTCGAAAACGGCTTAGGTGCTCAACCCGCCGCAAGCGGTTGTTATGACAAAGTTGACATCTAAATAGCCGGATTAGAGCTCCGGACTAGGCTCCGTATTTCAATTTCTTAGTTTAGATTTATATATATAATGAGTAGAATACGATATTCGATCGATGGCTTGGTGGAGTTCATAAATGGGATCGTTGTATGAATTCAAGGATGATATCTTTTATGGATTCGGGATTCAAAAGTCTTGATCTATAATGTTTTGATCCTCATTATTGTGAGTTTTCTAATTTCGATTTGTTTTCTCTCAATATGGTTTTGATTGTGTAGATCATTAGTTTGATGAAATTTACTCTGATAAAAGTTTTGATTCATATCCTTGTTTATGTCGTGAAAGAATAAAAGTTTCGATCTTTTGTCATGTTCATATACTCTTTGTTCTCTCGATTTTAACACGAGTTTTATATTCGATTCAATTTCTCTTGGGATCGACCTCGGACTCAACGCACTACCTACGATCGACCGGTTCATTGCCGGTTAGAAAGTGAGTTTTGCCTAAGGTTTCGAGTTTTATAAATAGTATTTGATCGAGCCAATTAAGAAAAATTCACTTATCAAATTGGCGCCGCTTTGCCGGGAAATTGTTTAAAAGTCGATATAAAAAAATTGTGTTAGGTCAAGAGAGCAAACAAAAAAAAAAATGAAAACTTTTTGATAGGATTTGCTTAGACTAGGTTTGAATGCAATTTTGGTACTCAACCCAATCCCTTTTGGGGTTGTTATATTAGGTTGATATCTTGTAAGTTGTCCTAGAACTTGGGCCTAGGTTTTTATCATCTTGTTTTATTTAGATTTCGATAGGAGCCATGGGATACTGAAGTGATATTGTCCTGAACTCGGATTGAATACGACTTTGGTACTTAGCCTCTTCTGAGGTGATATCTTGTAAATCCGCTAGAACTGGGCTTAGGGCTTTCGGCTACCATAACTTTTTGAGGGGTCTAAAATATCGTGTGTGTGTGTGTTTTCGAAAAAAAAAAAAAAAAAAAAAAAAAAAAAAAAAACGGTAAATCACAGAGTTGGTTCGGTAATTACCGAGAGAGAGAGATTTTTTATTATTACTATTATTAAAAATATAAAATAATATAAATGGAGGGGTGCAGAAAATACAACCAAGTCTCAGGATGAATGTTTGAATTTCATTAAGAAGGAATGATTAGGTGGTTATCCGAAAATCCCGATGGAGAAAAAAAGATAAAAATTCAAATGTATCATTTCTTGGACTTAGGTTATTGAATCTTTGAGGATCTGAGTATAAAAGACTCAATACTCTTTCACACATTTCATTTTATGATCTAGTCTGTTTCAAATTTCTGGTCGTTGTAGTATAGTGGTGAGTATTCCCGCTTTAATAAAACTGTGTAATAAAAAATGAATCTAGGAATAATTTACTTGACTATGATATATGTGATAATGTATATGCTTAGATGTTTTGTGCTTTACCAAGTATGGTTATTTTTCCATCTAAAGCTATTATATAGCCTATCGAATTTTCTGACGTGACAGTGCCATTATCTTATTATTCCTATATCTCTATTGCATACTTTGGCACGAGGACCATGTCCCGTGTTTGCTTTGTTTTGGTTGTTTTTGTATAGGGATTCGGGATGTGCTTTCTCATGGCTGTTACGGGATTCGATAGCATCTTTCTGCTTGGTCTATAAGCTAAGTCTTCCTCTCTATCTCATTTACACTCGAGAATAATGCAAAATCGTAAGTGGGGGTAGAATCGTGGTTGGTCTAGAAATGGCGTAAAGTGTTTAAACCCTTAGTTTTTGATCTTTTTCAAACATTATTTAGTTGATTAAAATAATTTGTATAAGGTATATATTTCATGGATTTAAAGATGTAATGATCAATTTGATATGTATAACTAATTTGAACCGTAAGTGCATTTTAACCCCAAATTTATTTGTGTAACATGAATTCCTTCACGTAAGCCTTTGATATTGAGCGAAAATTTTAAATCAGATCCATTCAGTATTCTAGTGGTTTATCCTAGAGATAGTAGTAACTTAGTACCTAACTTCTGAACATGTACTGTGAATATCTGAAGGTTTGAATGTGATAGAAAGAATGTCAAAATAAGATAAACTATATGTCGGTTGTAGCTACCAATGATTTGAGTGCAGTAGGGGGTTATCACGAAACGTCCTATATCACTATGAGGTTTAAAAGCTCCCGACTGCCTGATGATAGTAGTCCAGCTAGGGTGTTATCACGAAACATCCTATTGCTGGGAATGAGGGCATATGCTACACATAAAATATAAAAAAAATAAAAATAAAAAAAAAAAAGAAAAGAGTTAGATAGTTTTTAATGTATTCGATCTCACCTCATGACGCTTGAAAGATAGTCGATTTTGGCAATGAGTTTGGATATGTTAGTATTCTATGAAAAAAAAAAAGAAAAAGAAAAAAAAAGTTATCTTCTCGACTATCCTCAAAGATAAACCGAATGATATGCTTTAGGGATTATCCTAATAAGTACACGGGAGGACATTGTGTGGAAATGTTACTGCCTATACTAGGAAAGTCATTAGGACTGTCTGAATGGATATTTGTGTGTTTGCTTGAATTATTCAAGAGAGGATAGTGAAAATTGAAAAGGCTTGTCACACACTCACTCTGTTATACATTTATATTGCGGTTAACGTGTAGTTATGATTCGAATGGTTGCATCATCTGATTGTCATTCATATTATATCTTCATGAATTTTTCCTCATTCATTTTATTTTATCGCTTATTTTGTTCGAGGACGACCAAAAGCTAAGTGGGGGGTTGTGATAAAGGAAAAATTCACCGTTATTTTTATAACTTTTCAACCCGTTTCTGATATCATTTCGAGTATTTTTATATCAGTTCGAGTCATTAATTATTATGTTTCATCTAAATATGTTAGTAGTAGTTATTATATAAAATATCGTATTTTTAGCGTGTTTTTATAGTTTTTGTACCGGTTTAGTAACCGGTGTGTCGTGTCGGATTTACGTTTGGTATTTTGGTGGTTTATTGCAGAATTATAGGTTAACCAAAATCCCGAGTAACGACACGTTTTGAGGCCTAAAAGAGGTGTTTTTAGGGATATAAGAGTGTGCCACAAGCTTAAAAGGTCAAGTGGATCAGTGGTTCGTAGTGTCACTAACGATTTATATCTTCGACGAACCAATGGCCCATTAAAACGGCATTTTCTGAGGAGGTGGCCTTAATGAAAGTTGTAGATCTTTGATAGAGCTTTCCAACGCACTTTGAATCACGTCAATTGGAGTTCTACAACTCAAGTTATGGTCAAGTGGCTAATCGATTCGTATCAGTAAAATGTCGTAAAACGACACGTAATGGAAATGGCTCATCAAAACGACATTTTCTGAAGAAGTTTCCTTAATAAAAGTTGTATATCTTCAAGAAAGCTTTCCAGTGGATTTTGAATCAAGTCAATCGGACTTCTACAACTCAAATGGTGGTCAAGTGGCTAATTGATTCAATTTCGTAAAAATGTCGCAAAAACGCTCGGAGGAACACGAGGTACTCAAGAAGACGTTTTCTGAAGAAGAGTCCTTCATGAAAGTTGTAGAGTTTCTCGAGACCGTAATTTTGGCATTTCGTTTGAAATTTTTGGAGGTCTACAACTCAAGATACGGATTTTACAAGTTTTAATTACATAAATATAATCAATCGATCCTTCGAGAATCATGCTGAGTCATAAGCAATGATGATTCCGGACCGGTCCGGCCTAACCACCGGCCCAGTCCGGCCTTGAAGAATTTTCCTATATAAAGGACTCAGATGCAGCAGCGAAAAAAGAATCCTAAATTTTTATTTGCTTAGACGAAGTTCGAAAACGGCTTAGGTGCTCAACCCAGCCGCTTCGGCGGTTGTTATGACAGGTTGACATCTAAATAGCCGGATTAGAGCTCCGGACTAGGCTCCGTATTTCAATTTCTTAGTTTAGATTTATATATATAATGAGTAGAATACGATATTCGATCGATGGCTTGGTGGAGTTCATAAATGGGATCGTTGTATGAATTCAAGGATGATATCTTTTGCGGATTCGGGATTCAAAAGTCTTGATCTATAATGTTTTGATCCTCATTATTGTGAGTTTTCTAATTTCGATTTGTTTTCTCTCAATATGGTTTTGATTGTGTAGATCATTAGTTTGATGAAATTTACTCTGGATAAAAGTTTTGATTCATATCCTTGTTTATGTCGTGAAAGAATAAAAGTTTCGATCTTTTGTCATGTTCATATACTCTTTGTTCTCTGATTTTAACACGAGTTTTATATTCGATTCAATTTCTCTTGGGATCGACCTCGGACTCTGAACGCACTACCTACGATCGACCCGGTTCACTGCCGGTTAGAAAGTGAGTTTTGCCTAAGGTTTCGAGTTTTATAAATAGTATTTGATCGAGCCGAATTGCGAAAAATTCACTTATCAACGAACACTTCATTTTTTGTCAGAATGACCTTATCAGAACCAAACACCATCTTGAACCCAGCTTTGCTTAACATAGCACCAGAAACTAGATTCCTACGAATGTCAGGAACATGGAGAACATTGGTCAATGTCAGTTTCTTCCCAGAAGTCATCTTCAAAATCACATTGCCTGTTCCCAGAATGTTTGAATGAGAAGAGTTCCCCATCCACAGTTTCTCACCAGCTCCAGCCTTATAAGTTGAAAAAACTGCACGATCAGCACAAACATGTCTTGTGGCTCTAGTGTCCACAAACCATTGTCTTGGATTTCCCACAGTATTGCATTCTGTCATCACAGCGCAGAACATGTCATCATCACCATCAGTTTCAGCCACATGTGCCCTTGGTTGAAATGGCTTTTTTCCATGGCACTCAGCCGCACGATGCCCGTATTTGCCAAAGTTGCGGCACTCACCATTAAACATAAATGGAGTTTGAGGTTTCTTGGATGATTCACCAGTTTTCTTGGAAGACTGGCCAGTTTTCTTCCTCTTTTGATTTTTGACCTCAGCAACATGAGCTTTGGCCTGTCCAACCTACACAGAACTTTTCTTTTCCTACCCTCTATTGTCCTCCTCAATACGGAGTCGGACAATCAGATCATCCATTGTCATCTACTTTCACTTGTGTTTGAGATAACTTTTATACTCCTTCCATGAAGAAGGTAGTTTCTCAATTACAAAGGCTACTTGAAAATTCTCATTAATAATCATACCATCTTCTATGAGTTCAGATATAATTATTTGTAGTTCCTCAACCTGTTTAATTACAGTTTTGGAATCCACCATCGCATACTTTAGAAATTTACCTACAAAAATTTCTTAGCACCTGCATCCTCAGTTTTATATTTTTTATCTAAGGCAAGCCACAATGCTTTAGCAGACTCAAACGTACAATATACACCATACAGAGTATTGTCTAAGCCATTCAGAATGTAATTTTTACATAAAAAATCACTATGATTCTAACTCTCAAGAGCAAGCAAAGCCCTGTGTTCGAGGTTGTCTGGAGACACAACTGGTTTCTCTTAAGTTAGCATCCTGGCTAAACCAAGTGTAGTCAAATAGAACAGCATCTTTTGCTGCCAACGCTTGAAATTCAGCCCGTTAAATTTCTCTAGTTTCTCTCCATGAGAAGAACCAGCCACAGCAACAGTTGATTGTGTCACACCAGTAGTAGGCACAGTTGTTACTTGATTCAGACTTGTAGTTGCCGCAGCATCCACAGTGGGTGTCATTGACGCATCAGTGACGGCAGCCATTTCCGTTCAGAAACAGAAGATCAACAGTTCAATTCTGGTTCAAAAAATCGAGACTGATATTCAATTTGATAAAAAAAAAATGTTCAGAAACGAACTGAATATTTATTTTCTTCTCGCATACAGATACTTTTCAGTGAGCATAAGAAATCTCTGAAAATTTTGTCTTAAGATTGTTATAGCCGTAGTATCATATGCGAAATAAATAAATAAACAGAAAATTAAGAACACCTTTTATTAATCTGAAATAAAAATATTACAATATTGTAATTGAAAATGAAAAAAGAAACGAAAGGATATCTCCAATTGAGGTGAGATGAAACTCTGTCCTTAAGATAAATTTGCTCTGGCTTGTACCCCAGTTTATGCAATTGTCTCCCAAGATTACTGAATTACCTGTTCAGAAAAGAGGTACTTCACTTTCTGAACACTTCGAACTCTGCTAATGCCCAGAAACTCTTCAACTATGAATGCAGAAAATTATTTATGAAATGGAATGTATGTATGCTCTTGTATTGCTTGAATACTTCTGTGTTTTTCCATCTTGTGAGGACTTGTTTATATAGAGGCTCAGATTGTAATGGAAGAGTCTGTGCAATTAATTTCATTTATTGCATAACTCCCACTACTTCCACTTTACTCCAAGTATTGATGATAACAGGTTCGAAAATGAAAGGAAAGTCTTAGCTTACTGAGACATTTAGTCTGCTGAAGGTGCCTTGGCCGAACAATCAGTCTGCTAAACCCTCATCCTTTGCCGAACAGTCCCTGGATCGAACAATCATCTCACGAACCCTCATCCTTTGTTTGAATGCGCCACCGACTCAACCTCTGAAAAGTTGAAATGAATCTTTGAGTTCACCTTTGCTTGAAATGTGGCGGTGACTCGACTTGAATTGTCTGTCTAAAACAATTCTGAACTCTCTCACTTTCTCTAGGAGCTTATACCAATCATCAACTATCATCATATAAATACTTGACATTGGAACACTCATGTTCCAATATGGGACAAAGTTTTACACTACGTTACTTCTCATATCTCACAACAACTTAAAGCGTTAATATCTCATTCGCCCGTATTCCGAATTGAATGATTTAAAATCCTATTGTCAACTACGTAGCACATAGTTTCCAATGATTTTAATAAAGTCCCGATAACTTTAATAAAAGTCTATCGAACTCGCTTTTTTAAATAGTTGTCGTAAATGATTAAAAAATCGATAAAATCAATTAAATCATTTTTCCTCTATTTTCTCTAACAATGAAAAACACGCATGAACATAATAGAACATGTGGGTTTGATAATATTGAGACTCAACAGGTTCATGACATGACTAAACACACAATTCAAAGTAGTCGTGTACCTGAACCTAATTAAAGGTACACGTCAAGATTCAAACATACATATAAAGACTTAATCTTGATAACAACCTAAGGCTTAACAGAGTTTGAAACATAATGTTAACTTATACAATATACAGCTCTGTTATGCCTAAAACCTTTTCTTAAACTAAGGTATCATCTAAGAAACAAACTTGCAATAATCTGCCATCCGAACAACAAAAAGAGAAGAAGATATGATTGTCGCAATACATTTTGATCAAACTCAGATACAAGTGACATCAACTAGTTAGAAAAATAGATATTTCTTTCAACAGCTCACTTTACACATAATAAATACTCGAATTCACATATGAAGGAAGAGACAAAAGATAGATGGCATTGAGGCTGTGAAAACAAATCTATGTATGCTGGAATCGCATTTTGGTGTTCATCTGATAACACATTAAGAAACTGATAGACGAAAGAAATTTTTTAAATGAATTTGTTACAAACTAAAGAACCCGGAGTATTTCCATCCAAAGTTAAACAAATGATCATTCAACACTATCTAATTTGAGATCACAGTACTTGCACATATCACTCAATGTGATGTTTGGGAGTTGAACATAAAAATTAAAATCCAGCAAAAACATATATATATATATATATATATATATATATATATATATATATATATATATATATATATATATATATATATAGATTTAAAATCAATTATATACCAGCAGGAGACGGTGTTGAAGAGGCTGGATCGTAGAAGAGGTAAAAGGTTTTGATCTTGTTGTCGGGCTCTTCCAAACCTTCTCCCTCGCCTCTCTTACATCGACATCCACGAATGTCTAACAGTTAACAACTCAAATTCATAAGTGGTTTCCTTCACTGTCTTTGTCTTTGGTTTCTTATCATCCTCGTCCTTTTCATCGTATTATTTGTATCCATCATTAGAGTTGTTCTCTCCTGCTCATAAGATTACGAGAAACAATAAGAAAAATAAATTCGTAATTGACAATAACATGCAGGGCAAAACTCAAAGAACTAACATTTTTTCGTTCATAAAACAAATATATATTGCATGATTATGAATAAATAAAGCAACTGTATAGACCTGTAAATATCCTACATT
Organism: Gentiana macrophylla; assembly: GCA_026214975.1. Lineage (NCBI taxonomy): Eukaryota > Viridiplantae > Streptophyta > Magnoliopsida > Gentianales > Gentianaceae > Gentiana > Gentiana macrophylla. The sequence continues at coordinate 76,137,934 of CM047817.1, read as the reverse complement.
ATACAATGCTCTGGGTTTTAGACTCTTTGTATATAGTCGTTTGACACTATTTTTATGAAAATCGCCCAAATATTTTCTTGAACTCACACCATGTTTACGAAAATCGAACCTTACATATGTGAAAGTTCTCACTTCCAAAATTATTACTTCACACCATCAATTTTTGGATCATTTATCTAATACAAGTAGAAAAAAGTGCCCTTAACCATAACAGGAGGACCTCGATCCAGGGGCGGACTTATAGACGGGCAAGGGGGGCTCGTGCCCCCCCTTAAATTTTCCGAGAAATTACTAAAATAGTCTTCCTACTTGGTAATATGTTGCAATTGATGTAATATATATTATATGTTCCTTACAATGCACAATCCGTGTATCTGGTGTAGTGGTCCAGTGTTGATAATGAAGGCGGAGTTCGAATCCTCCTTCCTCCCTATTTTTGGGAAGCATTTTTATTTTTTATTTTACTCAAAGTTTACTATATTAAATTCCAAATTCTTCATTTTTTTACTCAAATCAACACATCTTTTCCCAAGTTTACTATATTAAACTTCAGATTTTTAATTTTTTTTACTCAAAGTTTCAACACTTATTTTCTCAAGATTTCTGAACATTTTAAAAAGATAATTGATATGACAATCCGAAAATTTATAAACCTATTTACTTTGTTAATCTTTAGATTGTTTTTTTATCGTCAATTATTAATATGAAAAACAATATAGTCAATGTCTTTTTATAATATAAACTCTACAACAACTTTCACATTTGTATATTACTAAAAATAACTTTCACATCTGTATAAACCTACAACAAATTTCTTATATGTATCTACGGAAAAAATAATTAAACACTTTTTCCACGACAATTAATTTTTAGAATTCCGCCCCCCCTAAACTATAATCCTGGCTCCGCCCCTGCCTCGATCCCCGCCGGTGCAAGGTGTACCGTTCCCCCGACGGTGCATTGAAACGGTGTCGTTTCGATCCGAAACGACGCCGTCTCGATGCGATGTAAAAAAGAAAAAGAAAAAAAAACACAGTCAAAACGGCGTCGTTTCGGATCAAAACGACACCGTTTCGTGCACTGTCGGGGCAGCTGTGCAAGCTTGCACCGTTGGGGATCTTTTCCCCATAACAGGAACATTTGAAATTGATATTTGACCACTAACGTAGTAAAAAACCTTCAAGCCTCACCCTACCTGCATTTCAGATAAACAAGCAAACGTATTAAAGAAACATATACGGCTGTGTAAGTACTTCTTTCTTGCTAGTCTCCAAAATCATATCGTCAAAAAGAAATATGAACTTTGACGATGCCCAAAATTGAACCTACCCACGTGTTGCCTCAACATTAGCACAATAATAAATAAAGATAGAGAAAAGCCTCCATCAAGGGCCAGAACCCCCAGTACCCGAGCTGCATGAGCTCAGTCACATCCTCCGACCTCTGCAGGTCGGCCAGTGCATATGGTCAAGCCTACTCATGCCCGACCTTACAGGTCGGCCTAAGTCCCTCTCGGACCAAACCTCTTACGCACGCAAGAATCCGAGCTGATCCCAGCTCAGCTATCATCCCCGACCTCTGTAGGTCGGCCCAAACACAGTAGGGTTCAACCAGTTCAGCTCGGGCCACTTAAGTCGGCCAGAGTCCATCCTCAATCGTATTTCCCACGTGTGTGAGAATCAGATAAATATGGAAGAATCCCTCATATTTAATACTCTAATTCTGACATTCAAATATGTCCATAATTATCTCCAACAATTAAGGAGACTAAATCGTAGTTATATTTTCCTTAGGGAACACGAAATCCTAGCCCAACAAGGACAAGGCCCATGGCGCCTTAGGGCATAACTCACATCTATATAAATCATCCCAAAGGAACTACGAAGACTTGATTCCAATACACGCACTGGATACGTAGGCAGCATGAGATACAGTTTCTCAAGTGCATTCTAAACAACCACCGATTACCCCCATCTTTCATCGTTGTCATCGTGTTCTTAAAGTTTTTGCAGGTTTCATTTAGGAGAACGTACCAGGATTTATCATCGAAGATTTTTGGAATCGTCAAATGGTGCTAGAAGGAGGGCTCCTACTGACAACTTTGTTCAAAATCCAATAGAAAAAACGAAGTCAGAACGGCGGAAGATTTCCGGATATTGAGCCGTCCAAACAGAATTTCCACCGTTCAGAATGAAGAAGAAGGTGGAAGGAACAAGGCCTCCAAATTTCATGCCGATCGGAGTCCGTATCAATACCCGATCGTCGCCGGAAAGTTGTTGCTGTATCACCAAAACGCATCAGTCAGATCGGCGGCCAATTTCCGGAGATTGACCCGTTAAAACAAAAATATCACCGTTCATATTGAATAGGAAGGAGGAAGGAAAAATCCCTCCAAATTTCATGCCGATCGGAGTCCTTTTCGATGCCCGATCGTTGCCGGAAAATTGCTGCTGTATCGCCAAAACGCAACAGTAGGATCGGCAGACAATTTCCAGAGATTGAGCCGTCAAAATACAATTTCCACCATTCATATTTATGAATAATGTGGAAGGAACAATCCCTCCAAATTTCATGCCGATTGGAGTCCGTTTCGATGCCCGATCGCCGCCGCAAAGCTGCTACTGTATCACCAAAACGCAGCAGTCAGCTCTAAGGCCAATTCCCAGAGATTGAACCGTAAAAACAAAATTTCCACTATTCATATTGAATAATAAGGAGGGGTGAATAATCCGTCCAAATTTCATGTCGATCGGACTCCGCTTTGATGCCCGATCGTCGCCGCAAAACTGCTGCTGTATCACCAAAACGCAGCAATCAGATCTAAGGCCAATTCACAGAGATGGAGATGTTGAAACAAAATTCCACCGTTCAGGTTGAAGCAAAAGGTGGGAGGAATGGGGCCTTCAAATGTAGTGCCAATCGGAGTCCTTTTCGATACCCGATCATCTCCGGAAACATGCTGCTATAACACGAAAATAACCTGCGAGCTTTCTCCCTTATTTTCCAAGATCTGGGCCGAGCTCCCTAGCGTTCCATGATCCGAGCCGAGCTCCCTAGATCTCCGTGATCGAGCCGAGATCCCCAGGTCTCCAAATATGAGCTCTCATGATACATGCTCGTACCAGGTTTTTCTTCAACTTAAATGATCACACTACTCATTTTTGGAACTCTCCCGACCTAAAGAGTCGGGACAAGCTTTCTCATATTTGGAACTCATCTTCGGGCGAGCCTTCTATAAGTCTGACTTGAGGTCGGCATCATATTTGGAACTCACCTTCGTGCGAGCCTTCTGTAAGTCCGACTTCAGGTCGGCATCATACTTGGAACTCGCCTTCGGGCGAGCCTTCTGTAAGTCCGACTTCAGGTCGGCATCATACTTGGAACTCTCCTTCAGGAGAGCCTTCTGTAAGTCCGACTTCAGGTCGGCATCATAGTTGGAACTCACCTTCGGGCAAGCCTTCTGTAAGTCCGACTTCAGGTCGGCATCATACTTAGAACTCGTCTTCGGGGTGAGCCTTCTGTAAGTCCGACTTGAGGTCGGCATCATACTTGGAGCTCGCCTTCGGGAGAGCCTTCTGTAAGTCCGACTTTTGGTCGGCATCATATTTGGAACTCGCCTTCAGGCGAGCCTTCTGTAAATCCGAATTTAAGTCGGCATCATATTTGGAACTCGCCTTCGGGCGAGCCTTCTATAAGACCGACTTCAGTTCGGCACCAACAGACTACACCAATAAGCAAACGGTGCGTTGATTTACTATTATTTTATTTTCCATTACGCATGGTTTTTATTGATTTTATGGGACAAACACACATGCAACTCTTTCACGTGAGAAGTCAGTCCAACCTGACCCTGCTCACCGTGCTTTTAAACGAGAAGTCAGCACTTGCCTGGCCCTGCTCGTCCTAAACTTTCACGTGAGAAGTCAGTCCGACCTGCCCTGCTTGCCGTGCTTTTAAACTAGAAGTTAGCACTAGCATGGCCTGCTCGTCCTAAACTCACGCGAGAAGTCAGTCCGACCTGGCCCTGCTCGCCGTGCTTTTAAACGAGAAGTCGGTATTAGCTTGGTCCTGCTCGTCCTAAACTTTCACGTGAGAAGTCAGTCCGACCTGCCATGCTCGCCGTGCCTGTAAACTACAATTCAGCACTAGCCTGGCCCTGCTTGTCCAATACTTTTACACGATAAGTTAGTCCGAACTGGCCCAGCTCGTCCAACAATATACGGAGTAGTCGGCCACCCTGAATGCCATAATTCTACGCTCCATCGTCACATCGGTACGATCGACAACACCTCTGGTGCACCAAGCGGTCAAGCCCGCGATAAGGACGTCGTCCCATCAGGTTCTCCTTAACGCTATTTTAATGTAATATTGACTCGTTCTATTATTTATTTTATCAAAAGCTCAAACTCTCTGAAATAGTCAGAAATACTTCTGACTCCCTTAAAATATTATACCTGAGCCCCACCCAGTCTGGCTCAGTAAAACACACACGAGGTCTGACAAATCCGACCCAGCTCGCAGAAATTTAATATGCGAAGTCAGTGAAACTTCGAACTCAGTTCGCCATAAAATGACATCCGCCCCTCCCGCGTCGGATCAAACGAACAAGCACTCTAAACTGTCTGCAGGCCAGACAGGCTGAGCTCCGCAGGGCGGACTTCACTCCAAACGCTTTGGTTGACACTTGAGCTCCGCAGGTCGGACTCAACATGATCAGCAGCAACCAAACTGATAAAGTCTGCATGACAGACTCAAATAATTAACTCTACAGGCCAGACTCGAGATCAGACAAACAAATAACCAAGTATGCCATCCAAAAACTATAAGTTAGGGCATGGCATACTGAGGGACAAGAGACGTCCCCTGTTATAAAGCACTCAAGAGACCAAAAGTTCGGATTAAGAAAACTCATCAAGAGTAAAGTTCTAAGTCAGCAGGACTGAAATCTGAGCTCCGTAGGTCGGACTCAAGAAGTTTGTAAAACAATCTCTTTAAGTCCGCAAGTCGGACTTAGCTGCATTCGTTGTTTGTAGGACAAACACGAACAAAAACATGACAAAACCTTTAATATGCCATCCAAAACTGCAAGTTAATGCATGGCATACTGGAGGGCAAGATACCTCACCATTAACGAAGCACTTAACGAAAGTGCGGATTAAATCAAGTACTTAAAGAAGTACTCGGAATAAAGTTAAGGCCGAGAACTTAACGAAATACTCATTCTATTATCAAATTGTATAGATGACATTTTCATTTGAAATAAAATTTCAAAACAAAAAAACTACAAGTCCACAAGCCTACTGACCTAAGAACTAGGGTCTGGACTCTGGTGTCTCTGAAGAAGCAAGAAACAAGCAGCCACAACACGGCAAGAGCACTCGGACACAATGTCCGAGTCCCTCCGAGAAGTCCTTCAGACGGTTGTCACAGACCGTAGGCATGACCAGCTTATAAAAAGCCTTTTGGGGAAGATTGTCCCTGAACAAGTCATCAATCTGACCCTTTGCCTTATCTACCCCCAAAGTGTTGTCATGTTAGGCCGACCTTGTCTCAGGTCGGCAGTCTTCTTCAAATCTCCAGTAAAATTTCCCAGCCCAGGGAAAACGTCCTGGCCAATCCAGTTTCCCTGCAAAATAAAACACTACCATAATACAACACTCGAGTAAGAAAAGCAAGCTTGTGCATTCCATGGCCTTGAAGCCAGCGTCGGCTAGCTCCACATCAGTCATCGCAGTGATCGGCTCATGTTCCGTAGGTCGGGCTCAATAAAGTCTGCAGGACACACAATCCGAGCTTCGCATGTCTGGCTCCGCAAGCCTATGTCAACTAAAAAGCACATTGAGTCTGCTTAATAGTGTGGCATCGTAAGCCGATCCGCTTGACAAACACAAGAAGTCAGTCTAATCTGGCCCTGTTCACCGAGAAACTTAATGCTAGAAGTCAGTCTGATAAGCTCCGAGTGGATATTTTATACGTCCGACTCCAACTCGGCGCCGTATTTAAAGCTCGCCCCCAAGCGAATCTTCTCAAAATTGTGGCCTTATATTCTCAATACTGGCGCGCTTAAAACCGGTCTCTACCTAAGCACAACACCGGTGCACTACCCTACATGAGCCTTACGTTATCTTAGTAGATCGCTCTAGAACAAGTCACCTCAACAAACGGTGTATCAAGTCTTTACAACTTTACACCATGACTCTCGTTTACACATATGAAAGCTTAAAGAGTACGGGGGCATTGATGTATCGAATCAGTCCAAGTCCCTAGTTCCGGAAAGAGCCTATGGATCCAAACCTGGCTCATACGTAAGCCCATAAACATATAGGCCCCTAGGCCCGACCCAGCCGCCTTTAATTGGCGGACCAGCGGCTCAATCAAGCCTGCCTAGCACCATCACGATTCCCGTCGTGAGGCAAGGCAACGGGAATGAAGCAACAAGCAGCTAGCTTGATGCAAAGCACTTGGGGAGACACGCTCGTCCCTCCAGCTCGCCATCTTTCAACGCGAACAAAGCCAACACAATTAGGCAACAAAGTTCGAAAACAACGCTCTCATGCCGCAAAGCTCTCGGCTCGCCAAAGGCTCTCGTTTTGCCAGCTCTTCAGCTCGGCACTCTAAGACCGATCTCAGTTCGACAGTTTCCCAATTTGCCAGCCCATCCAACAGCCTGTGCCAGCCAACTCATGGCCCTATAAATAGCAGCATCGCTCCCTTGATAAAAAAGGGGCTCTCATTTTCGAAGAACTACGAATATTGGGCTTGATCCCTTACATGTTAAGGGTACGTAGGCAGCATTCTAAGGCTCAGCTCATTATAACAAACACAACATTTTCTTCATCTTGTTCTTGAGCACCCCCGCGCAACCACCATGGTGGGCTAAAACGCCTCGCATTCCGCAAAGTTGTATTAGAGTTACAACGGAACTCTGCCTGTTGGCAGAATAGGCTACGTACCAACTCTTCAAGTCTAGAGAACCATGGCCGAGCTACAACCTTAGACAGATCCGAGCCGGCCCCCAAAGGCTCGTCCCCCACAGGCCGGCCCTCAAAATTGAATATACCCACGTGTCGCCTTCACATTAGCACAATAATAAATAAAGATTGAGAAAAGCCTTCATAAAGGGCCAGAACTCCTAGTACCCGAGCTGCATGAGCTCGGTCATATCCTCCGACCTCTGCAGGTCGGCAAGTGCATATGGTCAAGCCTACTCGTGCCCGGTCACATCCTCCAACTTCTACAGGTCGGCCTAAGTCCCTCTCGGACCAAGCCTCTTACGCACGGAAGAATCCGAGCTGATCCCAGCTCGGCTATCTTCCCCGACCTTCGTAGGTCGGCCCAAAAACAGTAGGGTTCAGTCAGTTCAGCTCGAGCCACCTAAGTCGGCCAGAGTCCATCCTCAATCGTATTTCCCACGTGTGTGATAATCAGATAAATATGAGAAGAATCCCTCATATTTAATACTCTGATTCTAACAGTCAAATATGTCCATAATTATCTCCAACAATTAGTTAGATTAAATCGTAGTTATCTTTTCCTTTGGGAACACGAAATCCTAGCCCAACAAGGACAAGGCCCATGGCGCCTTAGGGCATAAATCTTCTCTATATAAACTATCCCTAAGAAACTATGAAGACTCGATTCCAATACACGCATTGGATACGTAGGCAGTTTGAGATACAGTTTCTCAAGTGCAGTCTAAACAACCACCAAACACCCCCCACTTTCATCATTTTTTATCGTTGTCATTGTGTTCTTAAAGCTTTTTTAGGTTTCCTTCAGGAGAACAGCCCTGGATTTATCATCGACGATTTTTGGAATCGTCAAACTTAAACATACAAACAATGTTTGTAGCTGAATTCGACTTGATTAGAAGAAACTAACCCTTTTAACATTTATTGGAGTTTGACATATTGCCTTGTGCAAGGTTGTTGGACATCCAATTTATCACTTGAAACTCGTCCATGAATAGAGGCAGAGGTTGGATGAAGAATACTATATGCTTGATTGTCATTTGAATACGCCATTCACATCATACTTGGAACCTGTATAAAGTAGTTGTAGTAATGCACATTAAAATATTAGAATGTGGGTAAGAGATTTCGGGAAAAATAATGAAGTTAAATAACTAAGAAGCTTTACATTTCGACTCTGGTCTTTTTTTTAGTTAGAGGGATCCCAAAGAAATTACAACAACAACCAGGTTGCCAAAAATAACTATATAGCACATTCGCAACATTTCCTAGCAGCTTTTACAAACTAAGAATAATGCCTAAAGCGCCATCAAACCCGAAAAATCATATTAACAAGCATACTCATATAGTTATCATTTTATTGAAACTACATACCAAGAAATATCATCCACGTTATTAAGAAGATCAGATCAAAAGCTGCCAATACCGAATGCCCAAAATCAAAAACATTAGCCACCCAAATCATCTCGTAGATATAAGAGTATTAGTCCACCAAAAACTACTCTAGATATGCCAAACAATGGAAAGCAGAGAATCAACACCCTTGTCCAACCAATGCCACAGGAACCTCAACATGTTTTTCTTTACGTCTTACATTAGAAATTTGTTTTTCTTTATGTCCTACATTAGAAGAGGAAGGGTTCTTTCAAATAAGAGAGAATATTAGTAAGATGATAAAACTTTATTTAGGAGGGGTCATTGAAAGTGAAATCCACCCATGCATATTCAAACAATAAATTGGACTCTACTCATCGTGGATAGAATTTTCCATCAAAATCAAACTATAATTTTTTTCATAGAAATACAAAATGCAACAAGAAATGAAATAGGCAAACACAAACTTGTAAGTAGACACATGGTAGACACAAAACCGAGCCATCCTGCAGATGAAAATTGAAATCAAACCATCAATGTTTTCTTACAAATTCAAAATCCTAAGAATAATGGAAATAAGCAATTGAAAGCCAGTACGTAATTCCTAAAAAAAACTGTAAGTAGACGCAACTTACTTAGCATCTCCTCATATAGGAACCATTCTGTAGATGAAAGAAAACAATAAATATTTACAAAAATAAGAATAACGTGGTGAACTTTACAACAAAAACCCAATCTAAAACAAAAGGAAATGGGTCGATAGAATTAGAGGATATAATCTAGAAAGCCACAACAATAAATTAGGTAATTCCTATCAACAAACCTTGCGAATCTCTATTTGAAGTCCCACAATTCCATCTTTGCCAACTAAGTTGTGGTAATGCTTAACGACTCCAGCAACCACACCGCCAATCCACTTAGTAAATGATAAAAATGCAGATTGCTTTCAACATCACAGAATTCTGGTACATATTACCCTAGACACTTACCCTAATGTTAAGGCCCAATAACACAATAATAGGCCCATGACTTGGTGATCAAGCTACATAATCTTAGAGGGTAAAAGAGTAATAAGACAAACATATTACAATAAATATAAAGTCTCATATTACTTTAACATCCCCCTTCAAGCGAAAGGTGGTGTCAACTACATTGAGCTTGTGTCTGAAATCTGCAAATTTGGAGTGAGACAATGGTTTAGTGAAACAGTCAGCTGTTTGATCTGCAGAGGGAATGTAAGCAACTGTGAGGGACTTTCTTGCAACCAAATCTCTGATGTAGTGAACATCAAGCTCTATATGTTTTGTCCTTGAGTGAAAAAGAGGATTGTAGGCAAGAGCTTGAGCCCCAAGATTATCACACCATGTGACTGGAACAGCTTGAAAAGGCCATTTGATTTCAGTAAGAAGAGACCTAAGCCACTGTACTTCAGATCCTACATTGGCAAGGGCTCTATACTCACTTTCTGTACTAGAACGAGCCACAGCCTGTTGCTTCTTGGAACTCCAAGATACAAGTGAATCACCCATATAGACACAATATCCTGTTGTGGATCTTCTGTCAATGAGATTACATGCCCAGTCAACATCAGAGTAAGCAGTGATATGGTGAGCTGGAGCAGATTTGAAGTGTAAACCATGTTGCAGTGTGCCTTTCACATATCTCAGAATCCTCTTGAGACATTGCCAGTGGACATCTCTAGGTGCCTGCATAAATTGACTTAAGACATTCACAGCAAAGGTTAAATCTGGTCTAGTAAGTGTGAGATATTGTAGGGCTCCCAAAATACTTCTGTACAGAAAAGGATTTGCCATAAGGGGGCTGTCCTCAGTATACAACTTTGCAGTGGTGACTAGAGGAGTAGGACATGGTTTTAAGTTTCCCATATTTAACCTAGTTGAGCAGCATACATACTTTGGTGAAGAAACAAACCTGAAGTATCCCTGTAAGCTTGCAACCCCAGAAAGTGGCTGATCTGTCCAAGATCCTTTAGGGTAAATTTTGAGTGCAATAAGTCAGTGAATTTTTTGATAACCTTACTGTCATTCCCAGTGATCAGAATGTCATCAGCATATATAAGCACATATAAGATCTTGGCCTGATAATGAAAAACAAACAAGGAACTATCTGCCATGGACTGTTTGAAGTCCCACTGCTCAAGTTGAGTTTTCGATGCATCAAACCATGCCTAGGGGGCTTGCTTGAGCCCATACAATGCTTTTTGTAAGCAAACACACATAGTGTGGTTTGTCCACATCTTCATACCCTTCAGGCTGAGGCATAAAAACCTGTTCTGTCAAATTGCCATTCAGAAAAGCATTATTTATGTCAATTTGGTGTATAGGCCACTGTAAGGAAACTGTAACAGTGAGAATTACTCTAATAGTAGGGGCTTTAGCAACAGGACTGAAGGTCTCAAAATAGTCAAGGCCATAGGTTTGACTAAAACCCTTGGCTACTAACCTTGCCTTGTGTTTAGCAACACTGCCATCAGTGTTTAGTTTTACTTTGAACACCCACTTGTTTCCTACCAGTTTTTGACTTGGAGAAGGTGGGACTAAATTCCAGGTTTTGTTTAGGCTGAGGGCCTTGAACTCCTCATCCATTGCCTTCTTCCATATGGGATCCTTGAGGGCATCAGATGCCTTTGCAGGCTCAGTAGGGTAAGGCAAGCATTTGCTATGTGCCACATAGGAAAAGATTTTTTTTGGTTTAAGAATTCCATCCTTGGCCCTAGTGCGCATAGGATGTAGATTTTGAGGTGACTGTGGTGAGGTAGGAATGAAAGAAGATGATGAGTGAGAATTGGCAGTAGAGGAGGAAGAATAAGGACCTGAATTTGGAGATTGACTAGGTGGAGTAGGAAAATGAGTTTGACTTGGAGAATGTGGTGAGGAAGATGAAGAACTGGAAGAGGGGACATGATTTGGGTGAGAAGTACTAGAATTAGGTGAAGGAATAGGTGTTATAGTTGAGTCAGAAATGGATGACTGGTTGGGTGAAGGAGATTCAGGGTTTATGTAGAAGGATGGAGACACAGGTAGATAGGAGGTGATGGGAAGAGTATGAGCAGCAGGATCTGTGCTGACAGATCCTTTCAATGAAGGAAAATCAGATTCATTGAACCTGACATCTCTAAATACATATAACCTTTGTGTGTGGGGATCAAGACACAGGAAACCTTTGTGATTAGGACTCAGACCAAGATAGACACATTTGGTAGTGTGGAACCGGAACTTCTGACTTTGAAAGGGTCTTAAATGGGGGAAACAAGCACATCCAAAAACTTTCAAGCTAAGATAGTCTGGTTTTCTTTTAAATAACAGTTCAAAAGGAGTTTTCTGTCCTAAGAGAGGAGTTGGAAGAATATTTATCAGATGTGTAGCATATTGAAAAGCATGCCACCAGAACTTGAGTGGCAGGGAGGCCTGAGCTAGAAGAGTCAATCCCTTTTCTGTGATATGCCTATGTTTCCTTTCAACTCTACAATTTTGGCTATGGGCATGAGACAAGGGTGTCTAAAAACAATTCCAAGATTTTTAAGATGAGGCTCAAAAGTTCTAAACTCCCCTCCCCAGTCAGATTGAAGACACTTAATATTTGTGCTAAATTGATTTTCAACTAGAGCTCTAAAGTGTGTAAAAGCTTGCCAAGCATCTGATTTAAGTTTTAGAGGGTAAACCCACACATATCTACTAAAGTCATCAAGGAACTGAATGTAATAAAGAAAACCACTAGAACTCTGGACAGGAGCTGGTCCCCACAAATCAGCATGAATAAGGTCTAAAACGTTTTCAGCTCTAGATGAGGAATTAGGATAGGGTAAGGCATGCATTTTTCCTATTTTACAAGCATCACAAAACACAAAATCAGAATTCAAAATTTTATTGCATCTTTTTAGGACAAGACTCAAAACACTGGATGAAGGGTGGCCAAGCCTTTCATGCCGGAGATTTACAGACTCTTTCTTAACCTGACAGCTACTAGAGGACTGACTCAAGGCTGTAGAGGGCTGGAGATTAGCTGAAAAATACTGATGAAGATGCTTGGATTGAGGAGAGCTTGATGAGGTCTTGATTGAAGGAATAGACAGCTGATAGAGGCCATTTCTAACTTTGCCTTCCAGAAGAACCTTCCCTGAGATTTTGTCCTTAACAAAACAAGAGCCAGAGTGAAACTCAATATAGCATAAGTTATCATGAGTAAGCTTAGAAACAGAGACAAGATTTTTGGTTATTTCAGGAACATGTAAGATGTGTCTAAGTTCAATTTGTGAATGAGGTGTACTAAGAGTGGTATGGCCAGTATTATCAATAGGCAAACGCTTACCATTCCCTATAGTAAGGGCATCTAATCCTTCATAGGCAGAATTGATGTGCAGGTTGTTGAGGTCTGATGTCACATGGCTCGTAGCTCCACTGTCTGCATACCAACTGGGATCACCTACAGTATCTGGTGAGGCCAAGTAAGCTGCATTCCTCTCAGTTCCATCTTCACCAGAGGGGTTCACATTTGAATCAAACATGTGCCAGCACTTTGCAGCAATGTGCCCAACCTTACTTTAGATTTGACAAGTAGGCTTGGGGCCATTTGAATTTGAGGAGTTTGGAGATAGGGAGCTTCCTGATCTGCCTCCCCTGCCTCTGCCTCTACCAGAATTTCTACCTCTATTCCTGCTGTTATCTTGATAACCTCCTATGTTGTTACCATAACCACCTCTTCCATTACCAGCACCTCTATTAGTAGCAACATGTGCAGAATGTCCAAATTCTGAACCAGCAGAGGGATTAAAGCGTGCAATTAGATGCTCATGTGTAAGAAGTTGGGCCTGTACCTCTTGCCATGACAAGGACCCCATACGAGAGGTAAGATTCACAATGACTGACTCATAGTCCTTGCTAAGTCCACCTAGTGCAGCAAGAATGAGTTCTGATTTGGTTATAGGATAACCTGCTGCAGCGAGTCCATCAGAATAGGATTTCATTTGGGCAAGGTAATCCATCATAGACTTGTTCCCCTTCTCTGTTCTGGTTAAAGCAGTCTTCAATTGCAACATCTTAGCTTCAGATTGGCTGTTGAAGAGAGACTCGAGAGTAATCCAGACTTCCCGAGTAGAGTTGCTTCCAATAACTTCAGTGAGGGCTTGTTCAGTCATTTGGCTCATGAGCCACCCCATGAGCAAATTATCTGTGGTGGTCCAGATCTCAAAGACTGGATTCTTGACTGGAGTAGCCATGGAGAGGGGACTACTGGTGGTGGTAAAAACAAACTCTGGTGGTGGTGGAGTAGTGCCCAGAATGTATCCGTCAAGATGATGACCTCGAAGGATGGGAAGAACCGTTGATTTCCACAGGAGAAAGTTGTTGCGATCAAGTTTCACAGAACATGTTTGAGGAAGATGACCCCCAAACAGCGCTAGGTTAACACCTGTACTCCCAGGGAAGATAGGTAGAGCAGATCCTGAGCGAGGAAAGACTGGAGCATTAAGCATCGCTCCTGTGGTAAAAATCGAACCAGGAACATAGGGTTGAGAAGAAAAACCGGTGACAAACGGAATAGATGAGAACGAAGAAGTGAAGCTGGAGAAGGCGGCGGTGGTAGGTGCAACAGAGGCGGGAACAGAGACAGGAATCTGTGAGGTAACCGTGAGGGTTTCTTGTTGCATGGTGTTAATGGATATACCACCAGTGTTTGGTGGATCAGTGGAGACCGGTGGTGTTCCGGCTCCGGCAGTGGCGGTGGCCATCAAGAAGGCTCCGATACCAACTTAGTAAATGATAAAAATGCAGATTGCTTTCAACATCACAGAATTCTGGTACATATTACCCTAGACACTTACCCTAACGTTAAGGCCCAATAACACAATAATAGGCCCATGACTTGGTGATCAAGCTACATAATCTTAGAGGTTAAAAGAGTAATAAGACAAACATATTACAATAAATATAAAGTCTCATATTACTTTAACACGAACGAATCTTGCCGTCTTACCATATGGGGAGAGGAACATGGATTTTAAAATGAAGATGAACGTCGATGGAGGTTGGGGACTGGTGGTGACGATGGGAGGCGCTGGCTCTTTGGTCTGGACTGAGGGGCTGAGCAGAGAGATCGGGGGGATTGGGTTAGGGTATTATTGAATGTGATTTTTAATGAGAATTTTTTTTTATGAGAATTTATTTTAATGCGATCTTTTTTTTTTAATTTTTGTTAAATGAGAATTGGCATTTATGTTTTTATGAATAAAGGGTAAAAATTAATGGACTTGGTGAGAGTAAATATTTTTTATTTCCTCAAAATTAACTTATAATCGTTGTGACGGGATATATGATCAATAGTGATGGGATTCAGATAAGTTTAATTAATAGTGTATGTTATAGCTTTACAATTTTTTTCCTCTCACTAATTATAGCCTCTAATGATGGAATTTTCCTCCTCTCACTAAATTCTTCTAACAAAAGCCCATGTTTTCTTGTAGTAATGAGTGTGGAGTAGGTACATAAGGGTAATAACAAATTCATAGTCCTTTGGATGGTGTATTAAAAGCAGCATACACTTGCTGAATTCACCTATATGCGTGTGGAGTGAGGCCGCTCCTATGATATGGTTTTATGCTAAATCTCTAGAGCACTTATAAACAACTAGGCACGCGCAAGGTCAAAATGCGCAAAAACGCGTTGAATAATGATATTAACAAGTATAGTTCATCCTCTTTTGCTCTACCCATGAATTATCCAGAGTGTAGAGTGATTGGTAAAACCATTGGCTTACAACAATAATCAATTGGTTAATAAAATATTCGCTTCACTTTTATTTCAGTAAGTTAAATTTTACTCTTTCTAGGATCTGGTTCATAATCAAAAATACACCAGTTTCGATAAGTTACACTCATGTATAAACCCAACAAAAATGTGTAGGTTTTCTAAACTTTTTGAAATTTGTGGAGGATTGTTGGAAAAATTATGTTTTTTCAAAAATTCAATTTGTATTGCGACATATTTATAAGGTATATATATTTTATGTGTTAGAAAATATTTTTTTCTAAATGATAAAGAATGATCCTTTTGTGTTTGACCTACTCAAACTTCACTTCATCTTTTAGCCTCAATATCACAATCCCATATTCGGTTCTAAATTTATGTGCTGTTAATGGGCTGATTTAGTGGCATTAGTTTCTCCCTTGCTGTTGCTATCTTCAAAGAATGAGTAATAAATATATATTATATATATGGATATGGCAGCAAGGAAAAATGCAGAGGAAAAAAGATGAGAAACGTAGAAAGTGAACAAAAGGAAAAAGAGTCTACATTTATACTTTTTTCTTATCATTTCCTCTTTTATAAAATTACATTTTGCTGATTTATTACAAAGTAGTAGAGTAGGAATAATGAAAAATAAGATACAAAATGGGAAAAGCGAAAATAAAATAAATAATGGTGAAGGTATAACAAAACATCACGCATTCACTACACGTATTCATTACATTTGGTTGTATGCGAATACGTAGTAATACATGTAATAACGTCTTTTCGACTATTATCTTTTTTTTCATTTTTTTCCTCATTTTATAAAAAAAACGATCCTTACAACCTTTAACCTTATTACGAATAAATTATGATTGATTCCTGCTACCTGAAAAGAAAGATCGTGTTTTATCTCACTGGACATTTCAATTCATCCGAAATAAATCATTTAACACAACGTCTTTAGAAATGACTCACGGGTTGATTATTATTATATTTTTCATTTTCAGACCCACTTATGGATTCTGTCAAAACGTGGTTCTCCGCCCATGGTTTCTTCAAACGTGATTGTCTTGCCTTTCTTACGGAATAATTGTTGGAAATTTGTCAATATTATTTCAAAAGTTTATAATTATATTTTTATATAATTAATGTGTTGGAAAATTATTTTAAACGTGTGCTATTTTAATAAGCGATATTTATTATGGAAAAATAGTTTATAGTCCATTTTTTCACCCCTTAATTAAGTGTTAATCCAGCTTAATTTTTAGTTGCATTAAGGACAAATAAATTCCACCGGACGAATATACCCCCATTTGATACAACTGTCAAACCGTCACCTGAAACTCTTACCTTTCCATTTTCTTCCCTTCCCGAACAAAATCCGATGCCGGACAATATTCCGGCACGATCAGCTGTGTTGGATCTTCTTTCGAAATGCACAACCTAAATCCATCAAATCTGCATTATGGATTTCCCCTGGGGCAAGTGTCATTAGACTATGACTCGGTGGATGAAGACGAAGTTGACCCCGGAAGCAATGAAGCCGAGAGTGAAGTTGAGTCGGAAATTTTTTTTTTTTTGAATGCAGTTGAGTCGGAATTTAATGGACAATATTCAAGGCTTAGAGTTTGGGGATTTGAAAATTTGGACTTGTATAATTAACAATATCACAGGAGCCATTTTGTATGTATGTGTGCTTTGAATTAGGTGATCTTTTTATATAAATATAGTCTACAATCTGAAGCAGATTGACAATTGGTTTGCATTTTATTTTATTTGGTTGCAGGGGGGAGCTTTACAAAAATAATAATTCATATTAAAGGGGCTCTTTTAGGTACTCTTGGCCAGCCTCAATCTGCATCAGGCTCTCTCAGGCACTCTTGGCTTTTAGTTAATTGTTAGTGTTGTTGTTTTGAGCTTCATTTCCTTTGGTTTTCAGTAGATTTCTACTAGGACAGTGTTTTAGTCTGATGTTTCTTCTTGCTTGCTGCTGATTAAGGATTTGTATATTTTGCATTAAAGCTTACATTCTTGCTGCTGATTAGGGATGTTTCTCTACTACGTTGTTGTAAGTTGTTGCTCTATTTTTCTTTCGGAAATTACATGTTTGATGATTGTTCCTAGCTAGCTAGTGAGACTTTTTTTTGTAGAGGGAGGATATGATTAGCTAGGTTTTGCTTGGCCCTGAATCTGCGCGTTGTATGTGTTCATTGTGTTGGTGACCTGCAACTCTTCAGCATTTATCATCTTATTGCCTGGTTGTTGAAACATGCTCCGAAAATAAGTAAATATGAGTGCTTGAACTGTAAGAAGACATTCAGTTCATATCAAGGACTTGGGGGACATAGACCTTGCAACAGAAAACCGAAAGGAGAGTCCTTTTGAGTCTGATACTGATACTGATACTGATACTGATACAGATATGTAGGTAAAAAGGTTGTTACAGTATGCACAAAGCTTTGGGTATTACTTTTCAGTTTGCTGTTGAATTCTGTTGTTGTTGATGTTAATTTGAGTGGAATATGTAAATATTGGAGCTTTATTCTTCTGCCATTGTTCTTTGTTTTTGGGTATTCTTTTTCTTCCATTATGGCTTGCCATTTTTTATGTTTATTTGGGCCGTAATTTCTGCCAATTATTGATGATAATTTAAGAGAGATATGCAAAGATTGGAGCTTTACTTCACTGCAAATGTGAGGAAAATATGCAAGAAGCATTTTGTTGAAGGGTTTTTTTTTTTGCCTTTATGAGCCTGATATGATATTGTGTCCCTTGAATTAAGCCTTAAATGAGCCTTATATGTGTGCCTTGAAGTAGTCACTTCAATTAAGCCTTAAAAGATACTGATTACCTCATATGCGCGGTTGTTTTCATCGACACGACATCGATCATCGATCATCGATATCGATATATCGATCATCGATCATCGATACGATCTTCGATATGTTGGTAAAAGGTTGTTCTGAGATGTACAAAGGTTGGGGTGTTACTTTTCAGCTATATTAGCTGTTGAATTCTGTTGTTGTTGGTGTTAATTTGAGTAGAATATGTAAAGATTGGAGCTTTATTCTTACGCCTCTTGTTCTTTTTTTTGGATTGTTCTTTCTTCTATTATGGTTTGCCATATTTTATGTTTATTTGGGCCTTAATTTCGCACCAATTATTGCTTGATAATTTAAGAGAGATATGCAAAGATTGGAGCTTTACTTCACCGCAAATATGAGGAAAATATGCAAGAAGCATTTTGTTGAAGGGTTTTTTTGCCTTATATGATATTGTGTCACTTGAATTGCCTTTAAATGGCCTTATATGAGCCAAATATGTGTGCCTTAGAAGTAGTCACTTGAATTAAGCCTTTAAATGACATCGACTACCTCATATGCAATTTCATCGATCATCGATCATCGATCTTATGTTAGTGTAAACACTTCGATAAAATTCGGCTTCCAAATACTACGCCGAAAGGGTATCAAACGCGGGGTCTCAAAATGAAGATAAAAAATATATGAACTTTGGTGAACAATTAAAAGTCGGTGTTAAATCAAAAGCATTCACGATCGTTTATAAGAAAAAGACTCACAGTTACAAATATTTTTTCGCCTTTCAAAATATACGTCGGAAGGTATCGTATTTGGGCTCAAATTAAAGAGCAAAAAAATATGAATTTTGGTGAAAAAATTTCGATGATCCGAGTTGTAAATCAAAAGTTACAAATGTTTAAAAAAAATAAAATAAAATAAAATAAAATAAAAATAAAAACCAATAATCCTGAAGGTGCTTCAAGCGGTGGTACTTATGCATATGCACACGTCCATTCTATAAAAAAGGTATTTTTGTCCGTCTAAAATTTTTGTCTTTTTTGTAAGTAAAAAAAAAAAGTGTACTGTTTATTTATTTTGTAATTAAAAAAGACTTTTCCCTCGATCTCTCTTTATTATATATCACAATTTTATCTAATAAATTAAGATTATCTTCTAATCAATTACATTTCTAATGATAAGCTCGATCTTTTTGACGTAGTCTTCTTAGATAAGGTGGTTCCTATTTTACCCATAGCTAATTGTCAGGCAACGTGCAACTTAATTAGTTCTACATGGTCTTGCGCAGAAAATGAGCAGAGAAGTATATACATTTGTTCTCAAAAAAAAAAAAAAAAAAAAAAAAAAAAAAAATAAAAATTATATATATATATATATATATATATATATATATATATATATATATATATATATATATATATATATAGTCATGTCTTTCAAATTCTTTTGCTGGGTTTAATACATAATAAAATTATCATTGATTTCTGATTCCTTTTATTGAGAAGGAAGATCGCTGTTTTATCCTAATGGCATTTTGAGTAATATCCAAATAAGTCGTTCTTTGGACAGTGTGTTTGATATGACTCATAGTATGGTGTTCGGTTCATCATTAGATTAATTGGTCAATTTTATAATTGATTTGTATGCGTTGAAGATCGATTATTGTGTTCCAGTTAGCTTTTACGGAGACCATTGCTCGTTCTGAGTATTGGTTATGAAGATGATTATCTGTTTGTGGCATCAAGCAAATATTACTACAATCTAAAGGACTTTATATTGCTTCAAGTGGTGACGGTGGAAATTTTTCTATGCCATGGAAAATTTTAAAACGGACAATTGACTTACGGTATGTCATTGGATTTCTTTCAATTAATTTTGATGCAGGTATGCCATCTTGACTTTGATTAATTGTGGGTTACCCATTGTGATATAATTATAATAATATATATATATATATATATATGTATATATCAGATATATGAATGTTCACTTACGGTGAGGGTCTTTTGATTATTTTAATAAGTTGTGCCAGGAAAAGACTTTTGAGAAGAATCAATTTTTGGATTTGTTGAAGTGTATGTTTTTGAAGTGTATATGAGAGGGATGTTATGCGATAATTTTCTTTGGAACATAAGTAGCATTTAGCTTGCCATAAGTAGATTCATATCTTTCTGTGCTGATTCATATCTTGACAAAGGAATTTGTGTATTGATATTTTCAACTGGTTGACATTAATATGCATACATATAAGCTTGATAATATGAGTATGATGATTCATTGTGGGGGTTTTGCCAACTTCGTCATTATGTACAAAACGAGTACGATAATGATTTGGTAAGAAAGAAAATAAAACAATGTGTTTAATATATTTGTTTCCTTCGTTCAATGCAAAACCGACCTCGTAAATTGCATGTTTTCGTCAATCAGCGTAGAGGTTTGGAATGTATTACAAAAATGGAATAATTGGGTCTGCATAGTGACTTGATCTGTAGATGTATCCGGACTATCAAAAGTTTGATGTGATAACATACGACAATATCAAGATTGTGTATGTTTTGAGTAGACTGGGTAGATGTACTCATAATCTCAATTGAGTACATTGCTTATGCAACTCTCAGTGGTATCCTATGTCGTGTCTTCCACTATGTATGAATGTGGATAATGATGTTAATTGAATGACAAATTCAATTGACATAATATCCACGAGATGTGTATATATTATCCTACTGCGCAAAAGGCATATGATTGATGTCAAAGTTTTAACTCTGCACGATTGATACTTTGATTTTTGAATTTTAAGAGATACTTCCTGAGAGTATCGTTTATGGAAGAATTCAGTATCATTGTAGTTTTGACCAAGTGA
This sequence comes from Gentiana macrophylla, assembly GCA_026214975.1. Lineage (NCBI taxonomy): Eukaryota > Viridiplantae > Streptophyta > Magnoliopsida > Gentianales > Gentianaceae > Gentiana > Gentiana macrophylla. Next base: position 76,117,161 of record CM047817.1, on the reverse strand, counting down.
CAACTCATATTATGAAAATGGCATAAAATTGAGATGAAGTCATACAAAGCCATTGTTGAGAATAAAAATTTCATTAAACATATGGAGAATCATAAGTCCTGATCAAACTTATGAATGTGATATATTCTAAACATCGAGGATGAGACCAAATGCCAATTATATGTCAATGGAGATGGAAACCTAACTTTATGTGATTGGAGGTCCCATGAATTATGTTCATATAGGTAATAACAAAAGTCTCCATTAGACACAGGAACACTAGAATAAAGTTTGTCTCTCCTATGGTGTGTGCATAGTGTTCATATATATAGTTGCAAATAAACTATGAGGGGTGAGTAAAACTCTTATTGAATTTATAGTCCTTTTTGGATGGTGTATTAAAAGCAGCATACACTTGATAAATTCACCTATATGAGTGTGGAGTGGGCCGCTCCCATGAGATGATTCTGGCTAAATCTCTAGAGCACTCATGAAAAACTAGGCGCGCGCATGGCCAAAATGCACAAAACCGCGTTGAACAATGATATAATAGAGGCAGGCCGTCCCTGGGGGCAGGCCAACAAGGCCACGGCCTAGGGCCCTGGCCAAAATTCGTAATTTCAAGGCCTCCGTTTTAATGTTATTGTGGTGTAATTTTGGTTCAATTTTATTTATACTTAAACTAAAAGATCGGAAAGCCTCAAATTCATATCCGAATTCAGCTTTAAAAAGTCTAATCAATTTTTGTTACATTCTTTATATGCTCATCAACTCATATACCTCGATAATAGTTGTTATTGAATTTTTTTTCACATGGTTAAGGGTATTAAGAATTTTTTTTTTGCCTAGGGCATTCGATCACACCGGGACGGCCCTGAATAGAGGAGTGTAAAGTGATTGATAAAACTACTAGCCTACAATAATGATTCATTGGTTCATAGAAGCTTGCTTCACCATTGTTTCGCTTTTATACTTTCTAGGATTTGGTTCATAATCCAAAAGACACCGCTTCGATATGTTACACTCATATGTAATCCCAGCAAAATGTATTTTGTTTTCTAAGCTTTTGAAATATGTGGGTGATTGTTGGAAATTTGTCTATATTATTTCAAAAGTTTATAATTATATTTTTATAATTAATGTGTTGGAAAATTATTTTAAACATGTGATATCGATATTTATTATATATCACAATTTTATCTATTAAATGATAGAATATTAGATTTGTATTTAAATTTGTAATTTAAAATATTAATCAGTAATTATTATTGTAACCGTAAATATTTGAATACTTCTAGATAGGCTCTAGAATACTCTATTGTACTTATAAATACTGTATAGATCTGTCACTTGCAAGTGTGAATAAAATCATATTTTTCTATATTTGTTATGGTTTAGAGCCCTAATACTCTTCTGTCTAGCTCTTCTCTGGTTTTCTTTTTTTTTTTTTCCCTTTTTTTTCTCCGGCCGTCTTCTTCCCTCCTTCTTCCTATTAAACAACTCTCTTCATGGCTGACCAATCAACTCCGGCAGCCATCACTCCTTCCTCCATAATTGCTTTCAATCCATCCACCCAAGCCTCAATCAAACTCTCATCCTCTAATTACTCCATCCGGAAGCTTCATATAGAATCTCTCGGCGAAGGGTATGATTTAATTGGATTTATCAATGGCACCACCACCGCACCAAAAACCATTATCGCCGGGTTCATCAGCCTCAAAACCCAATCTGAATACCGGACACAAGCGACAAGACCGACTCATCTTCAACCTTATTCTCGCATCCCTCACGCCGGGAATAGCTACGACAATTTCGAAAACAGAAACTGCCCGTGAAGCCTGGGTTTCTCTTTATGATATGTTTGCCAAACCAAGCAGGGGTCATATCAAGCAGCTCAAACAATCTCTTAAAGCTTTACGACGAGGAACCCAGTCTGTCTCCGATTATCTATATGCGGTGAAGGCAAAATCCGATGAATTGGAACTTCTTGGTTCACCCATCGACCATGAGGACCTTGTTGATCTCATTCTTGATAATATGGGATCTAACTATAATGATCTAGCTCGTGCAATTCAGGCCCGTGATTCGGCTATCACTTTTGAAGAACTTCATGACAAATTGTTGAATTTTCAGGTAAAGCTTGATTCCTCTTCTTCTCCGGGCAACTTTTCACCGGCTTCCGCCAATACAGCTGCCACCCGACCGACCCAGGGGCTTCTTCCTCATCCCAGCAATCAAGGATGGCGGCCCCCCTCTCAACAGGCCATGGGTTACCCGAATTTTTAGTCCCCACGAGCCCCCACTTTTCCTCAATCCGGCAATTATCAGCCTCCGGTCGACCTCCTTCCTCCCCCCACGTCCGGACAATTCAACTCGGCCGAGACGCCCCTATCTTGGTCGATGCCACTCGCTTACCCAAGGTCACATCGCCAAGTTCCCGCCGACCTTCCAAGTTCACCTCTCAATCCCGCAGCTCGGTTTCCTCTCGACCTCAGTTCATGCCGCCACGAACTCTCCACTCCGCCCCCTCCTCTCCTGGTTTCTTGGGCAGGTGGTGCCACCCACCATGTCATCACTTTGATCTCCAAAATCTCTCTCAAGCACGCCATATCTCGGCAATCGATGATATTTTAGTTAGAGACGGTCCCGCTTTGAACATTACTCACACCGGTTCCTCCTCTCTCCCTCTTTCATTATCTAAGTCTTTTCAATTAAATGATATTTTATGTGTCCTCGCTATGTCCCGTAATTTACTGTCTATCTCAAAGTTATGTCAAAACAATAATATTTATTTTGAATTCTTACCCGATGAATTTCTTGTGAAGGATCTCCAGACACATCACATCCTCCTCCGTGGTCCAGTTAAAAATGGACTCTATGAATGGCCGAATCAACCTTTACTTGCTTTTGCTGCGAATAAAGCCTCCTCTGATGTGTGGCATCACCGTTTGGGTCATCCTGCTGATCCAATTTTGAATTCTGTTTTAAGAACTTATTCTTTACCGCATTCTTCTATTTCTAGGTTACATTGTTCTGCTTGTCTTGAAAATAAGTGCCATAAACTTTCTTTTGGCAATTCTACTTTACAGTCTTACCGTCCCCTTGAAATAATATTTTCTGATGTTTGGACTTCCTCGGTTTTGTCTTTTGATGGGTTTAAATATTATGTGATTTTTGCTGATCATTTTACTCGTTATGTATGACTCTATCCACTTGCTCGTAAATCTGATGTGGCATCCATTTTCCTTCGTTTTAAATCACTTGTGGAAAAATACTTTGATGTCCCGAATAAAATATTTTATTCTGATAATGGTGGTGAGTTCATCTCTCTTCGTGATTGTCTGGCCACGAAAGGAATTTCCTTCCTTACTACTCCACCTCATACACCTGAACACAATGGCCTTTCTGAACGTCGCCATCTCCATATCGTGGAAAGTGGCATTTCTCTCTTTCTCATGCTTCTCCCTTCGACCTTCCGCCCTATCGCGCTTGCTCATTGTCTCATCTTATCAACCGCATGCCTACCCGTGTTCGGACATGAAATCTCCCTATGAATGCATCTTTCACTCTCCCTAACTACCAAGGTTTGCGTGTCTTTGGTTGTCTTTGCTATCCCTGGCTCCGTCCCTATCACGCAGATCACAAACTCCAACCTCGGTCCAAGCCATGCATCTTCCTTGGTTATGCCCTAACTCAAAGATGCCTACTACTGTTTTGATCCATCCGATTCCCAACTATATGTCTCTCGTCACGTTAAGTTTGTCGAACCGTGTTCCTCTCTCGCTCCCTCTCTACCTCTCCCATCCCTCCTCATCTTCCTCTCTCTCGACCGGATCCCTACTCCTCCTCCAACCCTTCTCTCGCTCCGGCCTCCCGCCAGTTCCTCCCGTCTCCCCACAACCTCGGCCTCTCCTCTTCCATCCCATTCCCCTCCCTCCTCCACCACCTCCACTCATCCGATGCTGCGTCGTGCCCAAAACAACATTCATAAGCCCATCCGTAAACTTAAACTTGCGGCTCAACTCTCCTATCCCGATCATCGAACCATCCAATATCACTCAAGCTCTTAAAAATCCTAAATGAGAACCGCTATGCAAGAAGAGTATGACGTTTTGATGCGTAATGATACCTGGGATATAGTTCCGTCCGATCCTACCTATAATATTATTGGTTCGAAATGGGTTTTTCGTCTGAAATACAATGCTGATGGCTCGATTGATCGCTATAAAGCTCGCCTGGTTGCCAAAGGGTTCACTCAACGCCTTGGCATTGACTATTATGAGACGTTCAGTCCGGTGGTCAAACCCACCACAGTTCGTATTGTTCTTACCTTAGCACTTTCGGGGGTGGTCTCTCCGCCAATTGGATATTAATAATGCTTTTCTGCAGGGTAATCTTCATGCGGCTGTCTATCTTGCCCAGCCACCTGGTTTTACAGATAGTGAGCATCCTGACTATGTTTGTCGGCTTCGCAAGGCCATCTATGGGCTGAAGCAAGCCCCTCGGGCTTGGTATGATGAGCTTAAAGGGTTTCTTGTTTCCTTGGGGTTCCAGAACTCCCATGCCGATACGTCTATTTTTATTTATCATCGTGGGCCGGCTATTTTGTATGTTCTTATCTATATTGATGATTTGATTGTTACAGGTAATCAGGCTTCTCACTTGAGGATTTTATTCGCTCTTAGGCACTCGGTTTGCTCTTAAGACCTCGGCTCTTTATCTTATTTTACAGGTGTGGAGGTTCTTCCGAATGCCGATGGTTGTCTCTTGTCTCAAAACGCTATGCTCTTGAACTCATCACTAAGCTTAATATGCATACAACCTAAATCATTGCCACTCCCCGCCTCTCGGATATCTCTACGCTATCGCTAAGTCCGGCGTACCTCTTGATGATCCTTCTTATTATCGTACGGTCTTAGGCAGTTTGCAATACTTGATTTTCACCCGTCCGGATCTTGCATTTTCCGTCAACAAGCTTTCTCAGTTTATGCAATCGTCCGATCGATGTCCATCAAGGCGCATGTTAAACGCATGCTTCGCTATCTTGCCGGCACTCTTCACTATGGGATTCAGATTTATCGTCAATCCACCCTTACTTTACATGCGTTCTCTAATGCTGACTGGGGTGGTAACAAAGATGACTACTCCTCCACGAGTGCCTATGTTATTTGCTTGGGCCGTAATGTCGTTTCTTGGAGCTCCAAGAAGCAATCTACCATTGCTCGGTCCTCCACCGAGGCTGAATATCGCTCGGTTGCTTCGGCTGCTGCGGAACTTGCTTGGGTTTCATTTCTTCTTCGTGATTTGGGTTATCCGCCTTCTCACACTCCAGTCATTTATTGTGATACCCTTGGTACGACCCAGTTCTGTTCCAATCCGGTTTTCAATTCTCGCATGAAACATGTTGTCATTGACTATCACTACATTCGGGAGCAAGTCCAGCGTGGCTCCCTGTGTATCACACATGTTCATTCTCAGGACCAGTTAGCTGACTGTCTCACCAAATCTCTTCTCCGACCTCTCTTTCAACTTCAGCGTGACAAGTTAGGCCTCCGACGTCGACCAACTTGAGGGGTGGTGATAGAATATTAGATTTGTATTTAAATTTGTAATTTAAAATATTTATCTGTAATTATTATTGTAACCGTAAATATTTGAATACTTCTAGATAGGCTCTAGAATACTCTATTGTACTTATAAATACTGTACAGATCAGTCAATTGCAAATGTGAATAAAATCATATTTTTCTATATCTGTTATTAAATTAAGATTATCTTCTAATCAATTACTTTTCTAATGATAAGCTCGATCTTTTTGACGTAGTCTTCTTTGATAAGGTGGTTCCTATTTTAAGGGAAGTTGTTGACCCATAGCTAATTGTCAGGCAACGTGCAACTTTTTGGGATATATATTCTACATGGGTCTTGCGCAGAGAAGAGAAGTATATACATTTATTTCTAGTCATGTCTTTCAAATTCTTTTGCTGGGTTTACTTTACACAATTTACTTATTATCTAGCGTCTACGTATAAAAATATACATGGTTATCAAAACGATGTCGTTTTGATTCATCCTTTCTATTACAACACCATACCCATTACCGAGGGTCATAACAATGGATATCAATTCGGTAGATAAAGTTTGTGAAGCCTTTAAGGCCGTGAAAGTGAAAGCAACAAGTCATATGTTCAAATCTATCAACAGTAATTGTAAATTGTTATTATTTTTTATCCCTTCTATATTAATAAGAAGAGGATTTTTGTCAATTGCTGACATTTGTTTTTATTTTCATTGGTTTTTTTTATTTTTATTACTGTTCATGACACAGCCTAAAATATATATATATTTTTTTTAACATTACTGTTCATGGCTCAGTCCAGAAATAAATTTTTTTATTTTTATTTTTAGAAGAAGGGTTTGAGTTAAATTGTTCCATTTTGGAAGACTCAATCAGATCACCTTTTAATGTGCGAATATATGTAATAAAGATATGACTATTTTCAAAATATAAGGCCACGCGACTTGTTGCTTACACGATCTTCAGATCATACCAAAAAAAATTGTGTTGACGTTATACGAAATCTTATAAATTTCTTAAAATAAAATGATAATTTCTGGTTCCCTTTTATTGAGAAGGAAGACTGCGTTTTATCCTAGTGGGATATTTCGAGTCATCCGAAGTAAGTCATATAGGACAGTGTCCTTGACATGACTCACAATATGATGTTCGGTTCATCATTAGATTAATCGATCAATTTTGTAATTGATTTGTATGCGATGAAGATCGATTATTATGTTCGAGTTAGCTTTTACAGACACCGTTGCTCGTTCGAGCATTGGTTATGAAGATGGTTATCTGTTCGTGGCATCACTTGGAGCAAATATTACAACAATAATGATAGCCACCCTTTGTAATCTTATCACCGACCTTTGTTCTCCATCTACATTTTCAGTTTTTGCTGTAAAAATATGCTTCTCTTCAATTGATTGTCGCCCTGTATCATTCGCCGGAATGTTGTCTCCGATCAGGTAAGTTTTTTTTTTTTTTTCTTCTTCTGATTTCTTTGTGTATTTCTTCGGTCAATCGGTCAATCCCTAGGATGTCTTCTTCTCATCAAGGTTTCATGGGAGATCTATTCTAATAAAATGTAAGTGAATAATAACAGAATGAAAGGAATGTAATATTTGGATCCAATGAAATTGTGCATTTCCTTTACTGATATTGTATGATACATTCCAAGAGGCCCGTAAGTTGTTTGTTGGAACAATGCCATTCTTCTAATTAAGTTCAATATATAATTCCTAATTTCCTACCATCATAATCAATTTGTTTTTGGGCTCTACTAAACATGATGTGAGACTCATGAACCTAAAACAAGGGTACGAGAAGCATGATGAACATAATAATGAGAATGAGCAGTCTGATGTTAAGTAGTAAGAAAGATGGAGTTGATTTATGTGTTTATTTCTCTCTATGTTAAAGTGTGGTAAATTGTTACATCATCATATTCTCTGTTAATCTTTATGTGGTTAGAATAGCTTTATAATATTTATACTTATGCATTCATTTTTTGTGAAAGAATTTTTTTGAAACTTTATCCTGGTTCTCGTAACACGTATCGGTTCCTTTGATGCAAATTGACCATTGCTGAGCTTCATAGCTCATTCCTTGTATTACAATTTAGCAGATGAACAATTTCTATGTGAGGAGATCCTGAAGGATGCGCAGGAGAGTTGGTGTTAATCCTTCCGGTCCAGCTAACCTACCCCATCGCTTCTTCAATTTCCTCTCGCTCAAGTGGATGCCATTCCAACCGTTCCAACCTCCATATCTGCCAGTTACTGTAGATTTCTCGTGGTTCCATGGTGTCCATACCTATTAGGTAGTTTTTCATGACCTGCACGTTGTGTTTCTTATAAGAAATGATGCAGTCATAGACATTGTGGAATTTTAGAGTGTGGTTGTAACTTTAATTACACTTATGTAATATTATGACTTGTGATACCAAAACTTATATTATTATTATTGTGTGACTTGAATGTGAACCTTGATGATTGTTTGATGTTTTCGTCGAGATTTTAGGTTCAACATGTTTAGTATGTCGAGCTCTTTTAAGTCCCTACCACTCCCGCATTTTCTTTAAACATACACTATATGAGGCTTCATGATTCAAATTTTAATTTTTTTCAACACATCTCGAGTCATGGCCGAACGATTCGAATCGTACTTACTCAGGTTTCAGCCTTGACTCGAGAAATGTATTTTTTTTACAACTAGAGTAACGGTCAAAGAAAATGAGGAAGCTGTAAGGACTTAAAAGAGCTCGGCTTACTAAACACAATGAACATAACATCTAGACGAAAACATCAAAATATATATTAAGATTTACATCCAAGTCATACATTAATACCAATACAAGTTTTGGTACTTCAAGCCATAACATTACATAAGAGTACTTAAAGTTACAAGCACACGCTAAAATTCCATGATGTCTATGATTTCATCGTATCTTATCACAAACACAACGTGCATGTCATGAAAAATGACGTAATAGCTATAAACATTCTAAAACCACGAGAAATCTATAGAATCGTATATGTGGAGGTGCCTGAACAACTAGAATGGCATCCACTTGAGTAATAAACCGTGGACCGGGTTAGCTTAGATTGGTTGAGGTGTATGCTTAGCACTAACTCTTCTGCGCACACTCCTGGATCTCCTCACATACAAATTGTTCATCTGCTAAAATGCAATATAAAGAATGAGTTACGAAGCACAGTAAGGAAACATTTGAATCAAAGGAAACTAAAAGATGTTATGAAAACAGTACAAGGTTCTAAATTTCACTTTCGTAAAAATGAATGCTTAAGTATAAACATGATTAGGCTATTCTAATCTCATAAATATTAACATATAACAATAAGATCTAACGATTTACCAGCAATTTAACATACTAGAAAGTAAGCGTATAAAACGACTCAATCTTTCTTACTGCTTATACTCATTATTAAGTTCATCATCTTTGCTTTCGTGTTCTTGGTTTAGGTTCATGAGTACCACACCATGTGGTGATGTAAATACATTTCGGTAATCACTCATACGGATTAAGGGACGCTATATATATATATATATATAAACTTTAGCGCTAATTACGGATAGGCTCAAGTATGTCATCGAGAGTTAATGATATAATTAAATACTCCATAATGGAGTAGTTGATGATGGGTTTTTGAATCACTCGATTCGGATATCGGGTGAATGAGAAATTAATGCCTAAAGTTGATAAAAAAAAATATGTAAGATGGGAGTTGAAGAGAGGACCTCATTCCATTTTCCGCATTGGAAACTTGAGTGTTGGGAACTCAAGTGATAAGAGCTAGTGTGTCTCTTATTGAAGTGCCCCAAGAGGCAAAACACTTTTGTGCAGGAGGGAGGACTTAGATTATTCTACACGCGAGCCGCCGCCTTCCGGCCGGCTCGAGCTCGATCTCGAACGGATGCTACTATTAATTTTTTGGATAAAATTTCTTTATGAAATTAACCATAAATTAATTTTTGACTTTTCATTATGTCATCGGACCAATCAGAATTCAAGAAATAGTGTGATTGAGTCACCGACCAATCAGAATTCAAAGATCCGTCATCCGACCAATCGATTGCGAGGATTTAATCCCAACATGGCGTGGAGAATAAAGGCGGCGCAAGCTTCTTTCCTTGAGGGAGAAGTCAGCCATTACTTTTCCAAGGGGAAAAGTTTGATGATGTGTTTCGCCAATCATATTCAAACATTGGCTCCTCCTCTCCACTATATAAAGAGTTATCTCACATGGATGAAGGTTTAATCATTCGATTTTCTCTAGTCTTTTCCACCACAAAAAGTCTAGCATATAGATCTAGATATTGAGTAGAAGAAGTCGGAGCACTCTGTAAGTTCTCCGAGCTCGGATTTTTGAAGTGCCTCTAAATCCAAGACGTAAGCCGTTGTATCTAGGGAGACAATTGCTACTACCGTGGGCACCATACCGAGCAATTTTTCTTAAGAAAAAATAATCTACTGCCTTAGTTTATCTCTAGTCCTTCATTTATGCATCATACTTTTATTATTCTTTGATTCTAATCGGATTCAGTATGGTAATGGTAGTTTTGTTAGATCTAGTTAATAATACGAATTTTTTTATTTTAGCGTTATTTATTTTCTAGGTTAATAATACGTAATTAATTCCGTTAATTACGGATCTGTTCCGTAAATCACTCCACACACGATACACTTTCCCAACAAGCTTAAGACAAAATGATTCGTGTGTTATAGGATCTTGTTAAACGTGTTAACTTACAGATCTGATCAAATTGTTTACGTTTTTCTTGATCTCGTACATAATCGGAACAATTTTATTGCAATATTAATGCCCAATATTTGGATTTTCTTGTTGTGTACTACCTCCGACCCAAAATATATGTCCTTTTACCTTTTTTGTTTTGTCCCATAATGTAAGTCCATTTAAATAACCAATGAAGCATTTATTACATTTTTCTATTTTTACCCCTCATTTATTATCTATTCACCCACTTTTTATAACCCTACATTAATAATAGTCAAAGATTATTTTAGACTTTTTCATCAAAATTAATGACACATAACCAATTTAATCAACTTTCATAATATGTGTGAAATACCTTAAAAGGGCTTACATTTTAAGACGGAGGTAGTAGTACTTTTGATTTCTTTGGGTACATTTACTGGTATTGGTACTTGTGCCGAAGAAAGACATTTAATGTTGATGCATAAAATTTAGATTTTCTAAGTGGTTTCTAGCCTCTTTAGTTGGTGTATCTATAATTATTTTGGTAAGAGAATATACACAAAAGCGAAGAGATCTGATATTGTTGATATTGTGGAGGAACATTTAGCTTTGTTTATAACAAGGAAATAGGCTTCTCACTAAACCGAGTTGGTGTATAAATGAATGTGATTTTTTGATCCTTTGTTCATTGAACAAAAATGGAGGGAAACATCGATGTGAATCCTATAAGAATGTGTCTTTGTGACACAAGTGTACGTGCTTTATAAGTAGCACTAGCGTAGCACCGTGTGACGGCTAATCTCATCCCTTGGATGGAGAAGTTCGATCTGTGCAATGAACGATGCTTTAAATGATTGAACCGGATTGATCAAGATGTTGACGATGAAACTGTGCTCACTGAGCACAAAGGTGATGCTCCGTAAAAAGCTAGTGGGATTGGCTTTAAGATCTGCCATACATGTTTGAGTGATCTTGCTTGTGACACTATGACTAGAACTTGCAAATTTTCAAATCCGTTCGTCCATTGATTAACATGGTGTTGTTACCAAATTTGAGATTTGGTCCTAATCACAAGTGTCAAGTATGTGTTGAAGCCATGTTGGCTTACTCACCGTTGACAGTAGTGAAGGAACACGGGACTTCTGATTCATGCAAACTAGAAGTGATAAAAGTATTATGTTATTTTATTGATGATAGCACCAAATGTTGATGATTATATGTTGAAAAGCAAAAATAAGGCTCGTGATGCCTTGAAGTTATCGTAATGAAGGTGAGAATAAACATAGCAAACGGATGAGATGTATCCGTAGGGATTGTGATGGTGGATATGATGTATTGTTTCATGAGTTTTGCTAGGGCCCGACATCATTCATCAAACAACCGCACCATACACACCTAAGTCGAGGCGGTATTGCTAAAATGCAAGAAACGAGAACTCTTCAAGAGACGATGAATGCTATTTGATAAGTTCGAGTTTACCTCGAGAACTTGTGGGGGGAAGATGTCCTCTCAAAGAAAATTCATTCTCGAACAAGATCCCTTCAAAGAAGAAGGATGACACCCGTATTAATTCCATTAATTACGGATCTATTCCGTAAATCATTCCACACACGATACACTTTCCCAACATATATATATATATCCACGTTGTTTGGTCGTTGGGTACTTGGGTGCCTCTATCCAAATTGAGACCTTCTGAGATGGAAAAGTTAAAAATGGAAAGTTGTGGTCATTGGATATAAAATTGTTTTGGAAGGATGTGACCATTAAATAAAATGAGGGACGTGTACTTTCTTGAAGTGGTGTATTTTGTGTATTGTCATCTATAAATATTGCCTCACAGAATGGAAAAGCTATATACGACTTTTTCAAGGACAATGAAAAAAAAATACTACATATTTGAAAAGCATTTGTTCATTCACTTTGAGTCAAAAAGAAAAAAATTACGGAACAAGAGCGGTTCGCCTTTTTTTTTCAATTGAAGTGCCACTTTAGACAAAAAAAAGATTGTTACATCTTGAGAGACGATTGCGATAACCGTGACATATAACCGGCGTAAAAACGTCTTAAGGACAGAGTCTTGCACTCGACTTAGTCTATAAGTTTTCTGTCTCATATTTTACTGTTTTCGTTTTTGCATAAACTATATACTTGTTAAATTGCATGCTAAATTAATAATATTACTCACAATCTTAAGACGTTTTTGAGCTCTGTGTATTCCTTTTTTCATGTTGTTCGTATACGTGTCTGTATTTATTGAAATTGAACAGTAACATATCTTGTTCATCGTTTGCTCGAATTGCACACTAAAAGCATTTACGGTGCATTTTTCCATAATTACTTGATTCATCTTACTCGAGATCATTCCTAAAGTTAATTAAGGGGTATATTTTCTTTCTTGTATGTGTATCGTTAACAATTTTACGGAAAATAACCCTAGTTGATATCCTATCGCATGTTTTAGTATTCTTGATGAGAAAATTCATCATTTACATAAGTTAAAGTGGATCTAAATTTTCATGCAATTGCATGTTTATCACAAGTAGAGAAGTCGTCAGAACAGGAATTCTCAAACTTTAATTGTAGAAATTTTGGTTGAATATTCCATTTCCTTATTACAACTATGTGCATGTATTTTGATACAACACATAGTCAAGCATAACAAGTTGAAGATCGGCTAAAGAATATGCTAAAGAATATTCCATCCATTGACGAGAATATTCTAGGAATATTCAGTTGACGAGAATATTTTCAAGGATATTCCAAGCTAACTATGAGAATATTCCCTGTATATTCCATATATCCAAGAATACACACAGAGGTGCTGCAGAGGGAAAAAGTATAAATAGATAGAAATGTACATACAAAATTTGAGTTTTGATAATAATAAAAGCTAGTTCAATGCTTTCCTTTCTTTGTCTCTTTTAAGTCTTTTCCACAAGGTATCGGAGCTTAGTTAAAGCTCGATCAAACTCCTCGATTTTTGTTTTTGTCTTTACGCCTCAATGGCGCAACCAAATCAAACAAATCGTGACAAATTGTTCCATAAGCCCTTATTACACTGCATCCAAATGAAAATCCGTCCTTAGTTCTAGTTCAGGCCACCTCTTCGATGGCAACAACTATCATGCACGGGCAAGATCAATGCATATGGCATTAATGTCCAAAAACAAGCTAGCTTTCATCACAGGAAATTTGGAAAATACCACCTGCAGATCACGCAGATCACCATGCTGGGAACAATGCAACAACATGATAGTCTCCTTGTTTGCTCCAACTCTTGTATCAAGTCTAATAGCTTAAAGTGTCATGTGGCTCAACTCAACCAAGAAGTATGGACAAACTTTGCAAGAAAGGTTTTCACATGGTGATCATTTTAGACTTTCTAATTTACTTGAGGAGGTAAACTACTGTTAAACAAAATGATATGAGTGTCACTTTGATTACTATACCAAACTTAAGATCCTATGGGAGAATTATCGATCATAAGACCATATTCTAATTGTACTTGTAATCCTACACTGCCTGCGTGGTCTTGAGGAGTTTCTGAGAGATTATTTTGAGTCAGAATGTGCAATCAGATTCTTTAAAGGATTGATGACAACTTTTCTCTGTCAAAGCTCCGTGATGCTCATGCATCCGCTTGCCTGTAAATCCCGAGTTTTGGTATGGGTGTGAAGCATGAAAGACAACTTCGGTTATTGCTTGGGGCATCCGGATAGGATTGATAATCCTGTTATGGCTACACAAAGATCCAATGCTTATAATCGCCTCGCCACATCATCTGCACCAGTGGCGATGTGCAATATCCTAAAAGACCACTATCCGTTCTGAAACATTCAATGCACTTATTGCAACTTGAAGGTCACCTGAAGGCGGATGCTCAGAAACATGGCTTCTGCCCGGGCGAGGCGGCGAAAATGGTCAAGGCGGAGGTGGTGGTAGGATCACTTTGCCAATCAAGTGGAGGCCCGCGAACTGCACAACGGAGCCAACACAATAGTCTATTACTTCATTGTTCACTCAAAGAACAATGAATGAGTTGAGAAATATTTTAAATCTGAGATCCTAATGCTCCTATCCAAGATGAGCCAGAACACATGATCAATTAGGCCACGGTTCTCAGTGCCAATTTTAGGGCTCCAACCACTGGTAAGTTTGGTGGTAAGCCTGTGTGTTCTAAGTCAAAACTATGGATTATAGATTCAGGTGTATCAGATCATATCACTTGCACTTTGGACCATCTCCACTCATACATAACTATTCCTACAACCTATGTAACCTTGCCTAATGGAAATCAAACCACAGCTACACACAAAGGTACTATTCATTTCAACCTCGCACGTGAATTGACCTCTTTGATGTGTTATACATACTAAATTCAACCATAACTTTTGCTCTCTAAGTATAAACTCCTACATAATAATACTTTCACCATTACTTTCACTCTAATTTGCTTTTATCCAGGATCTTATGACCAAGAGGAAGATTGGATCACTAAAGCAATATCATGGTCTATATTACCTAAATCGTAGTGATATCCAAATCATTCCAACCATGTAGCTCAACAATCAAATAAATACAAGTCTCATTAACTTGTCAGTGAAGCTTGATGCATTGTATGGCATTTTAGGTTGTTAGCACACAGGAAATAAAGGTTGTGAATGATGTAAAGCAAATAGAGCTTGATGTTAATTCTTTTGAAATTAAATATTGTACTTTTGTCACCTTGCTAAACAAAAGAATTATCATTTCCCTTAAGTGATTACATGGCTTTTTAGCGACTTTTGATCTTATACATATAGACATTTAGGGACCTTACAAACAAAGCTACTATCTACAATGAACATTATTTTTGACCATAGTTGATGATCATACAGGTACACTGGATTTTTCTTTAAAAGCAAAATCTCAGGCTAGTACTCTAGTCAAACAATTTGTGCTTTTGCTAAAAACTCAATTTGAAAAACTTTTACCCAAGATCATAAAGATCCGACAATGGTGGAATTTAAACTCACGAATTCTATGGCATGGCATCACACATCAAACATCATGTGTACATGCCACGAACAAAATTGGATAGTTGAAAGAAGACATCAACATATCCTCAAAGTTGCTAGAGCTCTTAAAATTCCCCTAACCTACCACTTATCCTACTTTTGAGGATTTTGTGTTCAACATATCATCAACCTCATCAACTTAACTCATTTCCCAAAAAAATCCAGATGTCTCACCACTACCAAAAATTGTTCCTTAAAACCACATTCCTATTCTAATCTTAGGGTTTTTGGGTGTAGCCTTTGCTAATAACCCTGGTGTGTATAAAACCAAATTTGATATGATGTTCGCCGTGTGTCTTTCTACGCTATCCACCAAATGTCAAGGTTTATCTTACTCAACTTACAAACCAAAACTATCTGATTTCCAAACATGTACTATTTCATGAACAAGTTTTTCCACTTCTATAATGCCACCTCAAACCATCCAAACATGTTTCATATTCCTCTTCCTTTACACTAAGTAACACACAGCTACCTTGATCTTTATCCCCACGCATCACCTCACTTTGCATCGTCTCCCGATTTGAGACCTTTCACATCCATCTCACATTTCACACAACTTTGATCCCACACATCACCTCACACACCATCATCTCTAATTACGAGACCTTTCTACACCCATCTCACCTTCCACACAACTCTGAACGCGCTCATCTTACTACTAATTAATCAAATACATAAGGTTCTAAACTCTCACAACCATGTCATACCAATCAATTCTCCACGCTACCTCATCTCCTCACACAGGTTCTAACTCCCACTCCTCCTGCCACCTAGGCACTCTGACAGACAAAGCGCCACCTAAATACCTACAAGACTATATATGCAGCAGCCAAACCACATCCAATACTAAATACCCGAATTCAAAGTGCATGTCTTATGATTTTCTTTGCACTCTCACTATAAACCATTTGC